>LPNX010506881.1:0-31281 GCA_001517045.1 Pseudotsuga menziesii | reverse complement strand
TCCCCATTTTTCTTAGTTTATTAAGCAACCTTTTAATTATTTTAGATTGTAATGGATGACTTTTGGCCTTATTTCCAAGGCCCATAGTTGTCCAAGTTAGGATTATGGGGAGGGGTGTTAGGATTTATATTACTCCCTTGTCCACATATAGTCTATTAGATCATTTTTCCTAACTTAGGAGTCATTAACTTGATATTAGGTCCACCAGTTCTATTGTGTCCACCGATGCCATTGGTTCCACCAGTACCAACCACTAGAGTGTGGCAAACACATATAGAGGTTAAATGAGATTTATTGCATGTTCATTCCTAAGTTAATGTGCCTCTGAGACCAATCCCTACATTTTAGGATCCAATCTGAGTGCCACCAGCAGCCTCCATCAGTTGGTTGCGGTAAATACGTAGTTATGTTAAGTTAACTTCCAGTTACATTCAGTTAGATGTCTTTCAGTTCAGTTAGCGCCAATCTTGCATGGATTCATGGGAGTAGGCTCCTTTTCTCACCTACCTCATCAGTTAACTGGTTTAACTGATTAATAGAATGAATTAGACATGTGGAGTTAGAATAGTGAGCTCCGATAGTGATTTAGACACTTCTAGTTAGCTAGTCAATTGGGATTGAGTTGGTAGATTCTAATCTTATCCACGTGATTCAAATCCTTCTTTATGTAAAATTGTTGTATACTGCTGGAATTAATGAAGATTAATGTTGTAATTTACTGATCAATTCTTATCAGTTTTATCTTAAATTTGTCTTGTTCAGTGTACATTGTTCTTACTATTCCACTGCAAAATTATACCTTTCAATTGCACTCATTTCCTGTAGATCAATGGTTCAATAATTCAAACATAATTAATTAAAATCGCCTCTTAGAAAAACTGATGAATACTATAAATTTTCATTGTTTCTATTATTATGTACTTTTATAACTTTTCCTTCATTCTGGTTATTAGTTATCCATGTTGTTGTTCTATTAGTTCCATTTTGTGAAAGGGGACATGTCCAAAAATGAAGATATTGATTCAAAGAACTCATCAAATAAAGGAAAGATGATAGCAAATATGACACCAAAAGAAATATATATAGGCTATTAAGATAATAACATGTCCATTTAATGCATACAACTCCATCCACAAAATATGGCTTGAATTGTCACTTATAAAAATGNAAATATGACACCAAAAGAAATATATATAGGCTATTAAGATAATAACATGTCCATTTAATGCATACAACTCCATCCACAAAATATGGCTTGAATTGTCACTTATAAACATGCTTACAAACAATGGATTATTGATGCAGTTACAACTGAATCCCAAAAGATAATTCGACATCATCCCTATAACATGGAATGCATGGGAATGAGATCTAGAATCTATGAATTATTAATATGGTGTCCCATTCTGCGCTAAGGGTGGAATTAAAATCTCAATTTGTTAAGCTGGGCACTTTATTTGGGATAGATGCCATGTAATTTTATGGAAAATATGTGTTAATTCTCTTGAGCATATTTCTCATATGCTTCACTTTTTTAGGAACCCACCCATGATGGACATATTGGGTCTGTTTTGAAAGAAACCCATTTTCCATAATTTTGATACCTCTCTCCATTTGATCACAATTTTCCATGAAAGTTAACGACTAAATTAGAGACATGAATTTCTAGAGTTCTTTAACTAATATATACAATTTTAAGTTGTTGACCTGAGCATAATTTGATAAAAACTTCACCATTTAGAACCTTCTTCAAAGGACCTTGTTGTCCATTGTTTATGCTAAAAAGAGGGTTTGACTAGATCCTTTGACCACGCTTTATGCTTCCTATGAGTAACCTGGGTATGAAAAAAATAGCATGACACTGTAATGGGGCTCCAACCTTCAAAAACCATGCACTTGATTCTCATCAAAATTCCTAGATATATGACAACCTTCAAATTCAAACCCGGAACCAAACTGGGTGGGCAGGAACCCTTCACCTGACACAAGACTACTTCTCAACATTCACAAACATTAGCAAGATTTTATTTAAATTCTTTCACTTTATGTTAGCATCTTGCATTACATTTGAAGAACTCTTATGCTTTCTCTTTGCAAAGTAAACTTTATCAATCAACAAGGCATGTTCTACAAGAGGGTGGCCTTGAATATCTCCATAGCCTTGGATTGGTTCCATAAAAAGGGAGTGTTGCACATATACACACATCAACACACCACATGTTAAATAATGACGATTTATAAATGATATTTGAAAAAGAGTTCAAAACATAGCACTTTCCAAACCTTGCAGATAACCAGTTGGAGAATTGTTAGCTGGCTGGGCATGTTTGGAAAGAGGGAAATCCCTTGATAAATTAATTGTACATATAATTAAAAAATGAAATAAACACTATATATGGTATTGGCATGTAAATAAATTTGGGCATGCAAGCTTAGATTACAACAATATGAGTCTCATATCAAACCTACATGGAATAGTAAGAAGTGTTGGATGTCCTTGCAAATCCCCGTGGCCTTGGATTGGAACCATGAAAAGGGAGTGTTGCACCTATGCACACATCAGCATGTCACATGTTAAGGAATGATGATGCCTAAATAAATGGAAATTGACAAAGAATTCCTCCCAACGTCACACACATAACCATACAAGCAACTTTTAGAGCAGAATACACAGTGCTTATATTAGAATTCTACTATGAGAAGTTTCTTTTAGGGTGCAATTATGGACTGGTTTTGGAGGGATTTCAGTAAACATTATTGTGGAATCTTGCAACCATTTCCAGAAAATACTATGCAAATAACAATATTCAAATACTTAAAAGGACACCTCAATGTCAAACCATAGTAAGAGGATGCAAGCATTTGATAATGAACAACCAATGTATCATGGCTAGCATTCATGCAATGGATAAGTAGTAACAACAAGGATGTTTATTATATTAATATAATTTTGGGCCTCAATTTCAAGATAGTGCAACAGCTCCAAGGCACTATCGTGGCTTGGACTGTGAGCAATTTTGTGGCAACATAATAACTCTATCACAAGGTTGAAGAAAAGGGGTTTATATTATATTTCATGGTTAATTTTTCCTTAAATTATGGAGTAAACAATTCCAAACAAGTTCCTCTTAGAGGAGGAATATCAAGAGCACTAATAAGATGCACTATTCAAATATCTATTCAACAATTTTGCATTCCAGGTACTTCAATTGGTTAAAATCTCCCATACTTTACCAACTAACTCGCTTGCTTGTTTTCTCTAGCCTTGAAGGCCCTTGAGATAGTTATTGAAGGGGAACAAGGTGATTATAAATGATTCTTAATATGTAAAAATAGAAAATACTTGAAAGCATAGCATTTTGCAAACCTTGCAGATCACTCAATGGAGAATTTCCAAGTAGTTGGTCATGTTGCATCTCCTTATGCATTTTAGTTGACACTAGGGTTGTGAATTGTTGAACCTCTGCAAAATTGAGCACAACAAATGGAAATGAAACATATGATATTTCAAAGAAATTTCTTTCACAACATGTAAAAAGTCCCTTGCAATGTACCTGGTAAGGAAGGAAATTTTGGATGGTTTTGCATTTCCCTTTGGCTTTGGATTGTCGAAACCATTGTGGATTGTTGCGCCTCTCCAAATATAAATACATCACATGGTAAAGAATGGTGATGAATAAATATACCAATCTAAACCCGTTACTCCTGACGACCTTTGAAACTAACCTAGGACCATAGATAGTGCTTTCTTTGCTGGAGGATGCCCTCGTTTGTTGAGGTAGTGAAATTGAAATGGTTCTTCTTCCAATGAAACAACATTCAAATCAATTTACATTCCATTGTGTTTTTTTTTCTTCTTTGTTTTTTTTTTAGGGCTTAAGAAACTCTTCTTCCTCTTCAAATACAAATCAAGAGCATCCACCCAAACAATGAATTCAAAATCCATAAGGTGTTTCTTGTTGGCCTCTTCCAACATTTTTTTCACCATATCAGTCAACTGTTTTGTCTTGGTCAATGTGGTAGGGTTTTTTTTTAATCAACTGCAGGTATCTAAACAACTCCTCTCTAGCAAAATGAAGTGCCATTGCATTTGCATCAACACTATCGGTGGCCACAAGATCAATGTTGACACCTGCACTATGGTTGTGGGGCTCTATACTAATGTCGATAAGCTCATTTAATGTGTTATCCATTGCATCCTGATGACATAAGGGTTCTAAATTGCTTGAGTTGAAATATAACCAATTGACCTTTATGGCATGCTTGCACATATTCCATGAATAGACCATGGGAATTCACACACTATAAAATATTCATGATACCAATTGACAAGGTATTTCTTAGTAGGAACACTTTGACTCCTCACCCAATAAGCTTGAGGTGTGCTCTCGTGAAGGAAACAATCATCGTCTGGTATTTTTATAGCCTTTTCCACCGATGAATCAAATTGATTCTCCTCCATATAAATGTTTACTCATCCTTCTTTTTTAAAAATTTCCTTGAACTAATAACAAGGTTCAACACTTGTTAGGAGCATGTACAACAACCAGTCCATCCTACGAGCACACTTCTTCCTTCGATCGCATATAAAATTGGTCTTCATGTAACAATTGTATGACTCAATGACATTGTTAGTCTCTTGATCGGCATGAGGTAAATCTCAACATATTTTTTCCCACATCCCTAAATGTAAAGAACCAAGTTAGTTTAGGTATATCATATTTATGAAAGAAAAAAAAACAACAAGAGTGTGTGCACTTATAAAAATCATCACCGACAACCCAATTCTTGTGAAAGTATTCTAAGAATTTTTTTTCGTCTGCAAATTTCCTAAAAAATCCATGGATTGCATCATCCACATTATCATTGGAACTATGTTTCATGATGAATCCTAAGTCATTGAACATCTCATTTTCTTTTTCTTTACTGGTGGCCAATTTTTTTATGTTTTTTTCCACGTCCTCCATACATGCCAAACACACAAGATCACATCACACCCTATGATCCTCCTTCCATATTAAGTGCATTTAAATGTGATATTCTTAGAATAAATGCAAGATATATTGTATCATAAGAATAATAAAAGCTACCTAAAAGCATAAATTTCAGCCAATGCATCATCAACCATGAAGGAATTGACTTTCCACTTAGGATGGATTTGGTAACACCTCTGCATGAGCTGCTCCAACCATAATGCAATATCAGTTTATGTGTTTTGTTCTGCCACAACCCATGCTACAAGAACTCTGCTTTGTTTTTCATCAAATTCCACAAGTGTGTAAAGCTGATATTGTCATATTCAAAGAACATGTAAGTCAAATTCAAGTCATTGAGTAAACAATTCAAATATGCATATTAAATCATTGGCATTCAACCTACTCCGTATTTATTTGTACTAAATTTTGAATCCATGGCTATTATGCTATTGTGGGATAACATGACCATGGTATCCAACATCCATTTTGTTTGAATTCCCATTATGAAAGGGACACCTGGACCATTGGGATTATGGTAAAAAAAGAAATATTCCTCTCGCTTTTGATACAATAAGTTGGCACTCATTTCATCCTTTTGGCAGAGTTGATATTTACCCTTAATAAACCAACTATATATGTTTACAATATCTTTCCTAGATAGGAAGAAATCTCTATCTCAAATTGTTGGATCCATGTCAACATGCCTGTCGATGTACATTTTATATGGCGAATCAACAGACACTCCCAAAAGGTAACAACTCTCCACATAGGAAACAATGTCCTTCATTATCTTTGGCTTATGCAATGTCCTTGCCTCACTTGAAGTGTTAAGTTTTCCATGACATGGCCATCCTTGTACATATTCATGCTCATACATGTTGCAAGTCAATATTTCTATATGGGTAATTTTAACCATAACCTTTACAATGAAGTGGCATTGGAAACACCTCTTCTGTGATATCTTTCGTTTAGCTAAATTCTCTCCTCTTCTGTTGATTGGGCCATATGAACATTGATAACTACACAGGAAGTCTTGAACCATTAGTAAATACTATGAATGATAAATGAAATTTGAAGGGTATTATGTGGAGAATGCACTCTCAAAATACTTACACTTCATATACTAAGGCAACAATATCCTTTTCTCCAAGTTGTTTTTCTTAATGTCGTATGAGATTACATGGAGCATCAGGGTTTGTTTCATCCCCTCTGATGAAATCAACAACTCTACATGAAGGGACGAAGGAAACACGATCAATACTCTGGTTTTCTCGATATATTTCAGTACAAACTATGTATTTACTAGAAAACATGACCCTCTCTTTGAGATCTTGTACCTCAAGATCCATGATGGCCTTCCATTTTCCTCACTTGCCCATTTTGTGTTAATTCCTACATACAATATGAAAACACATGAGAAATTTACACTATGTAGAAACATGCAAGCAATAAAGCTCTATATTCTATAGTAAGTCCACAAAAGCAAATTGAAGAAAGAAAATATATTGTTTACCAATTTTATGCGACTTCTTAGAATCCTTTCAACAAATTCCCTTCTTTTATGTCAAAATCAAATTTAACAAGATAACAACCCTTTTGGAGTTGCTATAATGTGATCCAAGGGTTGTTATCTTGTTAACAAGGATTGATCCAAGGGTTGCTATAATGTGATCCAAATTTAGCTGAATGTGATCATTTAAAACAAAACAAAACATGCAATCTTATTACAGTGAACTCTCCTTGACCACCTTTCAAAATGATTTCCTGCTCTATCAAAACAGATTCTAAATTTTCATATAGAAGTCATGCTAAAATTTAGAATCTCAACTATTAGGCCAAAACCAACTCATGGCATCATTGTTTTTCTTTAGTGGTTATACAACATCATTGATTCTCTTAAACAAATAAGTTTGCATTTTAGGTTTTTTTTTTACTTTCTCTCTCTTTTCTACAGTCAACCCATAAAAATACAGGCTGACATAATGAACATAAATTTTTCCATTAGAGGGCTGCAATGTTGGTTCTAATCTTTGTGGGAATGAGAAGATACCCCGACTGAATCAAAAAACACATAATTTAAATGCATGTAATGCATAAATTGAAGAGCTTTGAGAAAATGAATGGGCACTTGATCGTTATATGGAAGACAACCTTTGAATTTCATGATATGTTGTTCCGAGGGTTGGTTGGGTTGGTTGTGTGTTTGAGTAGTCGATTAGTGTGAATAAAAAGCATAGCATTACATTACATTTAAAATGAAGATTCTTAAGCACACAACACAAACACCACATGCCCACAAACAATTAAATACAATTGAAGATTATCAAGCATTACTGTCTGGCATTAAACATCTTTAGCATTTTATTTTGATTTAATTGTTCATGGGTTGTTAACAAGGATTGATCCAAGGGTTGCTATAATGTGATCCAAATTTAGCCAATCTAAATTGAGTAAGAAAAATTGGGTATATCACCAACCATACGAAATGATCTACCCCAATTTTAATTTATTTAATACAATCTAAGAAATGTAAAGAGAGAAAGAGAGATTGAGGATAGCTTATGGTCTCTCAATATCAAAAATATCAAATACATAAATATCATTTTTCATTATTTCTATGCTACTGTGATTTGTTGCTAGGTACCAGAAGATACAATGCAATCATTTTGAAGCAAAACCAACAACGATACCAATTAGCAACCAACCCAACTCAATTTGTCATTGTAAAATTCCATAAAGAAGAAAGTTGAATGTAAAAATCCATCGAGAGAAAGGTTGAATCTCTGTAATACAATATTCTACCACGATTTAACAAAAATGCATATATTAGATGCTTAAAAACTACCTATTGCTTCCATACTTCTTATTTACAACTACCTTGCCTTCTTCGAGAGACGGTCAATAAATAATCCATTACTTGTCGGGCTTTCCTACCAACTTAGTCCATTATTTACTAGTGTGTGATTCTTCTATAATATTAGTAACTATGCATGTATAATATGACTAACCAAGCTTGTTGTTATTTTGTTAGTATTTCTTGTTCTCAACAAGTAATTTTTATTCACTTTGCATCATATATTAGGTAAATACAATATGTAAGAATTACATTGATTTACCGCCATCTCTATCCAATCTGAGCTCTGTTATTGGCTAGTTATATCACATATCTAATCTGATTCGAGTGTTATAGCTCTATGTCATAATCACTATGCTTTCATAACTCAATATAGTTCCATAAGTATTCCAGGTTGTTTGATGAGTATGGAACAAGAGTATTTTATATGATGAAGTATCTTAATAAAGAGCACTAGGATATGGTTTTACTTCTATAGATACTAGTTTATTGAATGCCTATAACATGTGAACTAAATCCATGGCATGGTGTAATAATAGTTACTAGTAGATACAAGTTTCTTGTTGCAAATAAGTGTAATAGAAGCTATCAATTGCAATTTCCATGTACATTTATATTGAACATGTGGCCACAAGTAACGTCAACCGTATACTTTGGTGAAAAATGCTATAGACAGAGACGGGCGGCCTGTGTGAGATTCTGCGGCAGAAAAAGATTGGTAAGCACCAAATATTCTCCGATGACATACCAAATAGATGATATAACACTTATGCTTCACACATGAAGTAAAGAGGAGCACCTATGTAGCTCAGTTGGGAATAAGTAATACAGGCTAAATCACCCTTTCTACGTACATTCTGCAGACATTACGAGGACGAGGATGGAGAAAAGTGCACAATTGAGCGTACCATGAACTTAAATAAAATATAAGTTTTAAAATATTTTTAGTCATCTTATTGGATAGGAGGGATGACTTTTACACTTTGCTAGACAGTTTCGTGTAATTTTGGTAATGTGTGGCAGAGAGCTTTGAATGCGTTGAGGTTGAACCAAGTTTACGAAGGATTACCCATGCCAACACAGCCCTCACCGATCCGACTGCTAAAATTTCAAACTAGGCAGCTTTGGGCATTTGAAAATGATATTGTGATATATTTGGGAAGACTGAAATAAGGATGAAATAAGTTATTTGTATTTTTTTCTTTTTCTGTCAAAATTTCATTGAAATTGTAGAAATTGCAATGTGAAGTTATTGAAATTACATGATGGAAATGATGAAACTTTACTATTTTTGAATCTATTTCAATAATCAAAATTGCAATTTTAACAATGAAAACTAGAATTTAATCAAAATAATAATAATAATAATAATAAAATCTCCAAATGTTTAGCTAGATAGTCGAAGTGTTAAGTGCAACTTGGGGGTTGCAGAAGGTGGAAGGTCTGGTGGAGTTCAACGCAGGTGGGAGGTCTGATGGACGAATGACGAAAGGTGGAAGGGGACTCCCCCGGTTTTGAATCCTCCAGATTTACAGATCGGGGACATTTCGATCCCCCTAGACCATGGCTCGGTTCAAAAGGGTAGGTTTTTCGATCACAAACCCGAGAAATGTATGCCAAGGTATTCTGAGATTCCTATGATGAAAGTTCGTTCTTCCAAATTGAGGGATTGTACTCAACACATGCAATATCATGCCCTAATCAAGAAATTTGTGGGTTTACAACCCTTGTAGAAATCCCTAGTTTGGTGGATCAATTCCACTTGAAAGCCTAAAGGCCACTTCGATCCGTATTTAGGATCCAAGGGTTTTTTTACCATCATTTTCTTTAATGTGGAGGATAGGAACCGAGTAATGGATGGCAGCCCATATTTCTTCTACTCCGCGAGACTATTCCTGAGGAGCTGGAAGGAAAAGTTTTGTCCAAAGAAGAAAGACATGAGGGTGGCACCAGTTTGGATTAGATTGTACTCACTTCTAGGGGAATATTGGGATCGTGAAATCCTCGAGGATTTGGGAAACACATTGTAGAAATTTATAAATATCTCTAAGAAGACTAGGGTCCAACGATGCACAACTTATGCAAGGATATGTGTGTATATGGATCTGACCAAAGAACTCCCTGAAGCTATAAATATGTCATGGGAAGACGAAGACTAGGTCCAACCCCTGGATTACGAGAAGATCTCGTTCCCATGCAAAAGTTTCCATGAATATGGTCATCTAGTCAAGGATTTCCCAATGAACCACCCAAAACCTTCACCATGGAAGGAGGAGGAAAAGAACGACTAAGGGTTTACTCGGGTCTCCTAAAGGAAAAGAGGTGAAAGGAAGCAGGATCACCAAGAAATATATAAGAATACCTCAATGTCCAATAAGTTTTAGGTGTTAGAGGACATGGCAAAAGAAACCCTAGAAAAACAGACAAAGTCTAAGCTGGGAGTATGTGTTGCAGGAGCAATTATGTTTGCTGAAAGAGGCCATCCTTAGGGCTAGAGAGAACAACCATCTAGGGATTATTCTAGGCTCTCATAAGCAAAACAAGAGAAAATATGAAGAGCCTAGTAAGAAGACGAGGAGGATATTGAACAAGCAGAGAGTAGCAGAAGCAGGGAGGAGACAGGTAGAGTCAGGTCAGTACCCTACCATCAAGGAGGCCCTAGGTTTGTAAGTTATAGTTTTCTTAATGAATATTTTGTCTTGGAATATCAGGGGCCTAAAAAAACCCCGTAAATTTAAGATGTTGAGTAAAAATATTAAGAAAGTGAACTGACTTTGGTTTTCCTGCAAGATACCAAATGCCCGTCTGACCAGATCCAAGAAATAGGGAAAAGAATCTGGAAGGGGAGTGAAGGTATGGGAATTGATGCGAGAGGATATGCAGGGGGTACTGGAATTTTGTGGGACCCAAATAGGGTCACTTTAGATGGATTTTGGGGCTCCCACTACTTTCTCTAGGAAGACTTCAAGGTGGTAGGATTCCCTGTTGAAGGAGTGTTAACAAATGTCTATGGCCCTCAATCAATAGGAGAAAAGATACAGTTCATTGATACCATTCGAACCATCCATGCACACCTTGGTGGGAAACATTGGCTTAATGGGGGGTGACTGTAATCTCATAACCTCGCTAGCAGAAAAGAAGGGAGGCAGACGCAGGCTAGAGGAGGAAGGCCAGCCATTCCAAGACACAATCGATGACCTAAAGCTTGTGGACATCCTTCTGGGGGAAGGATGGTTTACCTGGAACAATAAGAGATGCAGGGATAGACACATTGACTCCTGCTTGGACAAATTCCTGGTCTTGGAGTCTATCCTGGAGTTGGGAAGTGAACTCCATTCATCGACTCTCCTAGGAGCGGGGTTAGATCAATGTCCAATTGAGCTAAGGTGGTGCGGTCTGGGGTCCCAATTCAAAAAACATTTTAGGTCCAAACAATTATGGTTTGGGCATCAAGATTTTGCAGACAAATTTAAGACCTAGTGGGAGGAATTGAGTGACGACCCAGGAAGGAGCATGTACCAACTTCAACAAAAGCTTAAATGCCTGAAGGAAAGATTAAAAAAATCGAAGAAGGAAGAGTTTGGCAACATATTTGCTGACAAAAAATATTTGGAAACTAGGTTGTAGGAGGTGCAATCCAAGGAAATGAATGAAGGGTATACTCCCATCCTACAGAAGGAAGAAGCCGATCTAAATGCTAAAATTGAGGAATAGGAAAGACAGGAGAAAACTTTTTGGCGTCAAAATTCAAGGAGTAAGTGGCTCAAGGAGGGAGAAAGGAATACTTCCTTCTTTCATCGCTCGGTCTCCCAGAGCATAATGCAGAACAAATTTCTCTCTCTAAGGAACCTTGAGGGAGATAGGATTGAAATGCAGGAAGAGATAGAAGTAACCTTAAATCATCACTTTGAAGACATAATGAAAGATCCAAGGCCGGATAGACAGTGAGACATTAAGCACATTACTAGGCTCATTCCTTCTCTAGTATCTCAAGAGCATAATTGTATCCTAATGAGACCTATCTCCTTGGTCGAGGTGGAGGCAAAAATCTTCCATATGGAAGTGGGTAAGGCCCTTGGCCTTGATGGATTCGGCGTAAAATTCTTCCATCACTTCTGGTACTTGATCAAACTCGAAGTCTGGAAAATTGCGGAGGATTCTAGGGTCTCACGCAAGATCTTTCCAGCTTTGAATGCTATGCTTCTCACTCTTATTCAGAAGTGTGAGGGAGAATATTCCCCTGGAAATCTAGGCCTATAAGTTTGTATAATGTGGTATACAAAATTATTACTAAGGTAATAGCTAATCGTCTCAAACCCATCCTCCCTCATTTGATATCTCAAGAGAAATCAAGATTCGTGGAAGGAAGGAAGATAACGGATGACATAATCCAAGTCCATGATATGCTTCACTCCCTTAAAATCAGGAAAATCCCAGGCATGATGGTGAAGCTGGACATAGCAAAGTCCTATGATAAAATCAACTAGCAATTCATGAGAGGTATGCTAATATCTTTTGGCTTCCGGTTAGATTGGGTATACTGGATTATGAATTTAGTTTCTTCAGCCTTCGTCTCTATTCTGGTGAATGGTATCCCATCTGTCCTCATCAAGCCCTCACAAAGAATAAGATAGGGGGATCCTCTTTCCTCGTTCCTCTTTATTCTAATATCTAAAGGATTAGGGAGTTACCCGTCAATAATGAGAGACAATAATGACTTCAGAGGCCTTAAATCCCACCCAAGGGCAGAGAATCAAAACCTGCCAACAACTCATGGACGATACTATATTGCTAATGAGGTTTCCCTCGGTCTAAGAAGCTCGACAGTTTAAGGAATGTCTCACAAACTTTGGTAAAGCTTCAAGTTTGGAGACCAATAACCAGAAATCCTAGGTTTTTTTCTTTCACACACCCAACATTACTCGAAGAAATATTTGTCACATTTTGGGATTCCATGAGAGCTCCCTTCCATCCAAATATCTTGGTGCTCCACTGGTTTTGTCAATGGCTAAAAAGAGGTCGTGGGTGGAGCTGGTGGATAGTATGAAAAAGTGTCTATCGAACTGGACCTTGAGACCCCTAAACCTACCAAGCAGACTGGTTTTGGTTAAATATGCTCTTCAGGACATTCCTACATATCTCTTATCTATCCTAGTAGCTCCGAAATCTATCCTGAAAGAGATAAGGAACATTCAGAGGAAGTTTCTGTGGAGTGGAGCCACCAATGATCGTAAGTGGGCATTGGTAAAATGAGAAACAATGTGTACTCCAAAAAACCATGGGGGCCTAGGCCTTAGGGACCTTGAAGTAGCAAATATGGTGGGAGGAGCAAAATTATGGTGGAGATGGGTGACCCACTCTCAAGAGCCTTGGGCAAAGGTTTGGCACATAAAATATGTGTAGGATTAGGATGAGCGGGACCTCATAATATTCTCAGAAGATCTTCCAGGGCCCCACATCTATAAAACTACATGTAGGGGGAGGTCAATAGTCCAACATCATAGTTTCTGGGAAATCAGAAATGATCTATCTGCAAGGCTGTGGGAAGACTTGTGGAAACAAATGTCACCCCTAGTCTGTGATGCTAGTATTTGTCGGATCATTGAGGAGTGCACTAAACAAGGAATTATGAAGGTTGAGGACCTATTGGTGGATCAGGAACTTGACCAACATTTATGGGTTTGGCCTAGCTAGGACTGGTGGGAACAACGGAGGCCAACAGAGGAAGTTGACAGAGCAGAAGAAGCCCTCATCAATAGACAGATAAGAAAACACACTGGGGCAGATAAACTTAGATGGGGCTACAAAACATAGGGTATTTTTTCAATAAAGGAAACCTATGAATTATTGACAGAAGTAGAAGACCAACCGCTGGACTTAAAATGGACAAAATTATGGAAGAAAAAGATCTGGCCCAAAATAACTATCTTCAGTTGGCTAGTAATGCAGAAGTAGATTCTAACAGGAGAAAACTTAAAAAAGAGAGGGATGCTTGGGCCTTACCATTGCAATCTTTGTGAGCGGGTAGAAGAAACGTCGGACCACCTTCTAGATGAATGTTTTTTCGCCTCCACCATTTGGGACCAGGGTGTAGCAAGGTTTCGTAGACTAGACCGAATCAGACAGAACCCAGACCAGACCCTCGCAGAATGGTCCAAAAAACTGTTTCAGCACCCCATCTGAACAAACTGTGAGAAATATTTCCTCATTTTGATTTATGGGAATCTAGCGGGAGAGAAACCTCAGAACGTTCAAAGGACAATCGTGCCCGCTACCCAACGTATGGGAAACCATTTTGTCCCGGTTGCAAGAAACTATCAGAACAGAAGCTTGGAGGGATGCGGACTGGTAGGCGACTGGTCCTGAAGCAATCATTATGGAAGCTTGGGGTCTATCGACCTCCTCCCAAGGAATCATCCACCAGCAGAGCACAAAAAAAAATTATTCAAGCGCGAATATTTGGAGTCCTTCGCCCTTAGGGTTCTCTAAACTTAACTTTGACGGGTCTTCGAAGGGGAACCCAAGTCAGGCTGGGTATGGGTGCATCATTCGGGACTCCAGAGGGAACATGCTTGGCTTTAGTGTGGGGTTCATCGTATGGGAGACAAATAATTCTACAAAATTTGAAGGGATTATTCAGGGGTTGGAAATGGTGAAGGAAAACAGCTAGTTGTCGCTCTTGATTGAAGGGGATTCCCAACTGGTCATTAACATGGCCACAGAGCTACTCAACGGAACCAAAGTTGCCAAGGTGGCAAGGTCATGACATTTAGAAAGTAGGGTGGAGAGGCTTAAGGAAATATTGGATGCGGAGTTGGCGATACGCTTCAGCCATGTTAGGAGGGCGGGGAACAAGGTAGCAGACAAGTTAGCAAACATTGTAATTGAAACCCGTCGAACTATGAAGGCTAGAGACTCGAATGAGCTGACAGATGTGATGGCTTGGGACACCTGTACTCACCTCCTGTACCAAGACATGCATGGGAATGATGAATAAGGGAGGGAAGGACGGGGACCGGGCCCTTCCACTTAATTTGACAAATGGGCGGCGTCGGGAGAAGGGAGGTGACATCAACTATGACCTCCAATGTGGAGCTGATGGGCGAGAGGAAGACTACGTGGGCAACTGCATAGTTTAGACACATGTCCAATCTCACATGGAGAAACACGTTAAGAGGGGTTATGTGCAAACAAAGAATTTCGTACGAAATTTCACCGTCCTACGAAATTGTCAAACATATAGACAACTCCTATATATTATCCTTTTATTTATTATTATTTTTAAAAAATTTCCCAAAAGCAAGTATAAATAGCTTTGCTACTATACCACTTATTTAATATTTTATTATTTAACTTTTTATTGGATAAGTTCTTATTTTATATTTTATAATTACGTCGTAAGGCATTTAACAAGTGGAGTCTACTTTGCAAAATAAATGCTTTTTGGTTTTTCATCCATCGATATTCTCGTCCGACGATTCGGATAATCTCCATCGTTGATGTCCAGTCCGCCATTACTGCTGCTGTCCAGTCCGCCATTACTGCAGCTGCTTACGGTCAAGCGGTCTATTCATCTCTTCATGCTGCTGCTTACAGTCAAGTGGTATGTTCATCTCTTCATCTGTCCAGCACGATATGGGTCGATTCAATATGACAGGGGTCAGTCTATATTTAGTTTCCCACTAATTTGAAACTGCATAGATAGTGGCCGATAATCCTCAGCTTGCTCAATGATTGATAGCAACTACGGATTTAGTGACTTCAAAGTGTGTTTATGCCTCCTGAACTGTGACGCTAAAACTGTGTTTTCGTATTGGAGAAGATTACTAAAAAAATCTTACGATCTCCGGTCCTGAAAGGATTGATAAGATTGGCCATTTAAATTTGCAGCACCCCCTCTCTTATAGGCAAGATAAATACTTATCTGATGATTTATAAAAATGCACCAACCTGCCAACCTGCATTGAATGTGAAGGACCTGCATTGAATGTGAATGTAATGTAAGGTAGACCGATAGACAATTTTTACATCAGTTTCTCCTGCTTACTATATATTCATTATCAGATGCTGAATCCGGCCATCACTCAACATATGCATATCCCAGTCTTCTCAGGTAATACTCTCCAGCCGATCCTAGCTATGTTGTATTTCTTCCACTCATTCATTCTATATATAACTAGCATGTGATGTTGTGATGTTGTTGGTGCAAGAACAGAAAATGCGACTGTAACAACAGGAAAAAACTTCAGGCAAACTTTATTGAGTTCATTAACCTGGAGAGGTCTACTAAAGAATTAGAGGAAGCACTGTTATCAGGTATTTTTTCGTCTTCCTGTAAATGTACAGCATGATTGATTCACGTATCCTTCCCTATTCATCGACTACTTCTTCAGCTTAAAGTATGGATTCATAGACTTAAAGTATGGCTACATATCGAAACAAACATTTACACACAACACTTAACTTATAATTTTAATGCAATAACTGATAACAAACAATCCTGATAACAGTCTATCCACACTATGTTGTGCCCAGCCTGTAGAGGGATTCGAACCTCACACTGGTTCGCAAAAAAAAATATGGGCGTCGAATCTTTGTGACTCTATAAGCTATGGAAAAAAATGGGGGAAGGAGAGGCTACGCCCTTGCCCAAATCTGTTAAAATAACAGAGAAAAATAAAAAGAGGGATGGAAGGTCGGCCCAGGTAAATAAATTGACTGTTCTAGAACACATGGATAGGGTTTCACATGATTTACTGTTGAGATTCAAATGCAATGCCCTAATAATATTGCTACTACTGTAAATCCTTGGGAGTTAAAATTATTTTACTTGTATGAACGTAGAAAATGAAATCCCCATTAAGAAACATAGGAAGCAGCATAAATTGAGGGTCCAAGGTCATGAAACTCAACTCCATATGAACCAGGTTTTGAAATCCTTCGTCCTCTCCTTGAATTCTCACTTGAACTGATCTGATCTCGCCAGCTTCAATCCTGGAGATTTCCTGAAAGTCTCTAAACACCAAGGGACTGTTGTTCGAAGTTTTATTCTGCCAAGGATTACGAGGATCCAAAGCTGCAAATGCTTGCAAACCTAGAAATGCATAGAGCAACAGCATAACATGACCATTCCCAACCATTTTTTCCTGCATAACTCGGATCTTTCAGAGTGCTGAAAGAGAAAATGACACTCTGAGTGAAAGTTATTTGGGAGTGTGAGTTCTTTCTATGCGCTCTATGTTGTTTGATCTGTGAGTCGTGGAAAAATATGGTTGTACTCTGGACACGTAAATAACCTTCATGTTGGAGGCGTGTCCATGTAGCAAAACTTTCCCACACGCTGAATATGATGTAATAAACTCAATATATTATGAGTTCTTTCTATGCGCTCTGTGTCGTTTGATCTGTGAGCCGTGGCAAAATATGGTTGTACTCTGGACACGTAAATAACCTTCATGTTGGAGGTGTGTCCATGTAGCAAAAATTTCCCACACGCTGAATATGATGTAATAAACTCAATATAGTCTGAGTTCTTTCTATGCGCTCTGTGTCGTTTGATCTGTGAGCCGTGGCAAAATATGGTTGTACTCTAGACACGTAAATAACCTTCATGTTGGAGACGTGTCCATGTAGCAAAACTTTCCCACACGTTGAATATGATGTAATAAAATCAATATTAACTAGGAGAATCTAAGATGGAAATATATGGTGATTTTATCATTGTAATTTCTTTCTGTTATTTATTTTAATGAAAACATAAAATAGAATATGATAATCTTAATCTGCATGCAGTATGGGCATGCATGTGTATATTTAGGTGGCCTACGAGTATGTAAATGTGTGCAGCAATGGATAGTGTTTAGCATGCCACCTGGGGCTGCATGCATGTGTGTATTTAGATGGTGTGTGACCCTACTGTTTGTGTTGTGCTAAACTCTGACAAATTACTTAATAGTTTATTGATTGCATCTAGAATCGACCTGGAAATTCCAGGGACCAAGAGAACAGGATCCAACTCAGAGTTCACAACTCTTGATTTAGAGCCGTGCCCGAACCAGGATAATTTAAAAATTTTGATGTATTCACACGTGAACATTTTGAAATTTTGTTGTATTTTTTCTCATAATTTACATTTTCTACTTTTAAATATCAGCTTTTGTATATACTGTGACAGTGGAAATATATTCAATAACAATAATATGTTTTAATATGATAGAAAAATAGATTGTAATATTTAAACTTAGCTTCTAGATTATTGTTTTGGGGTTTATGACTTAATTTGATATTGGTTTTTACTCTTAAATGACATATGCTTTGACATACTCTCCGTTTTTAATTGGGAAAATCAAAAAAATTGCAAATTGAGTTTTCAGATATTTTTAAAAGTGAAAATATAATATATAAGGATATGTTTTAATATTATTTACAAAATGAAATTGGATTTTATAGAATTAGTTTTTAAATTAGTTTAAAGTTTATGTTTAACACATGAGGTCACAAAACATAAATTAGTTAGGTAGGATTGATTGGGCTAGGCATCCATTAATGCCCTCCAATCTACTTTCATTAGGTATATTTTGAAACATAGCATTGTTGACTTATAGGGTGCTATATAAATCCTGCTATAAGCAAGTGTTAAAAGAAAACCCGGATCAGAAGTGCGCCATGCCCAAGGAGGTTAAAGCCGAGGTATAGTTGCCCTGATCTCCCCTACGAGTCACCCAACTCGTTGTAGGGAGACGACACTATACCATACAGGCCGAACCACTGATCCACACTTGACGCAAGGTATCTTAGTGGCCAAACTTAGGAAATCACCAAGGAGCAATTGTGGGTGCAATTGACTCCTGAAGTCAGCTATTGTCGTTGGGAGGTGTTGCCAAGTCTTCTAGATTGGAACATTTGCCCCATCGCCAGTAGAACTGCCTCTTTGTTACCTTCACTAGTCAATTGGTGTGTGGACTCCATTGTCATCATCAATTGTGCTTTTGGAAGGCCCCGTTACATATCCGCGGAAAACCATAAGCTGTTTTAGGATTTTTACACTTTTTTTATTTATAAATTCAAGCTACCTAACTCATAATTAAACATAACCTACATTTTGTGACTCTTTCACTAAACCAACTTTGAACATATCACTCACTTTTTTCACCTTTTACACTTATTTTTCTTTATAACTACAAACTAACTAAGTGATAATTAAACATAGCTTACAATCTTGTGACTCTTTCGCTCAACCAACTTTCCACATATCACACACTCTTTGCACCTTATTGCATTTTTTTTTGCTCACATGTTACATTATTTTGGATGCCTTCACTCACTCATCTACTGCAATGTCCACACAAGAAAATTTCCTTTTTATTTAAACCCCTTCCTTTTTCTTTGTTTAGACCAAATCATCATTTCATGAAATAATATGCTTTAATATTGACTTTATTGTATTCTAACTAGTAACATTGTCCATTCACTTTTGAATTTTATATGACAAAAATTGTCTTTTTTATTTAAACCCCTTCCTTTTTCTTTATTTTGACAAAATCATCATTTCATGGAATAATATGCTTTAATATTTACTTTATTGTATCAATTTGTAAATATTGCTTATCACACTGCATTCCCAAGATTGGCTTGATTTATTTCAATGGTTTCTATTTTTAGGAAATAAATGCTTGTTGTTCCTAATCATATTTATAATTATTAGAAACACCTATTTCCCCCTTTTTTTACTTTCCCCTTGCACCTAACTTCCTTTCATTTTCTTGTTCCTCCCAGGTAACAAATAATTGCCACCCCTTTGACCGAACATGCCATTGAATTACTACTTGCACTAACCTCCGACATGCAACCATTCCTACAAATATTTGATGTGGAACAAGTCAAATCTATTCGCACCTCAACCATACGATACCGAACAACAATCTCTGATGGGACACACATGCACCACACCATGCTTCCATCAAAGTTCAATTCTCTCATCGATTCTGGAATACTTCAACAAGGGTCTATTATACACCTTAAGAAATGGACATGTGCAATTCTTTGCCAATGCATGTACGCTTCATTTTTTATTATATTAACTTATGTTTTTGTTCATTCCCCATTTAGTAAAATCATTTTTTTTCTTACATGTTTTTTCGCTTGTGCAGGTCTATCTTACTACATGAATTTGACATCATCGAGCCCTATGCACCATTGATTGGCGACCCTATCCCTATATCTCTCCCACCTTCTCTTGAAACAACTTCTGCATCCTCTTCAATGCAAGAACCGCCTCAAAAGAAACAATGCACACTTCTTCAAAGTGCTTCACCATCCACTGTTGAAACAACAATTCCTATCAATGCATTGAGCCCCTACACCTCAAACTGGTCCATAAAGGGTCATGTCCATGATAAATCAAACCTCCGCCACTTCACTAACCAAAAAGGCCTTGGGAAGGTATTCGGCTTTGACTTTATTGACAAGGACGAGGGTGAAATACACATCACTTGCTTTAATGAGTCTGCAAATGTTTTTTTTGATCAACTGCTTCCTGGCCATGTCTACCTCATTTCCAAAGGCACTATCAAACCAACAAACAAGATGTATAGCCATCTTACAAATGAATGGGAAATCTTCTTGCAACCAACCTCCATTGTTCAACATTTTCCACTAGAAACCATTGTACTTCCACAAATGCATTTCAACTTCAAAACTATTAAAGATATCAAGTCATCTCCTGTCAACTCCATTGTTGACATCATTGGTGTTGCCACAAACACTTCCCCTACTACCCCTATACATAGGAAAGATGGTTCAGAAACTATTAAAAAAACAATCCATATAAAGGACAACTCAGGTTTTAGTATGGATGTTACTTTGTGGGGAGAACATTGTCATGTAGAAGGCCAAGAACTATCTACCTTACGCTCTGAAAATGCCAACCCTGTGCTTGCAATCAAGGGAGGTCGTGTAGCCGAGTTTAATGGAAAGACAGTTGGGACTACCTCCAAATCCATAGTTATCATAAACCCAGATATACCAAAGAAGCACAAACTCACCCAATGGTTTGAAAAGGAGGGCTTCCTTACTTCCTCCCCGTCCTTAACTACACGATATCCAAC
The DNA here is from genome assembly GCA_001517045.1 of Pseudotsuga menziesii. Classification (NCBI taxonomy): domain Eukaryota; kingdom Viridiplantae; phylum Streptophyta; class Pinopsida; order Pinales; family Pinaceae; genus Pseudotsuga; species Pseudotsuga menziesii. The sequence goes on along the minus strand of LPNX010506881.1, from coordinate 10,345 downwards.
TTCTCCTAACCAGATAAAAAACAAACGAACCCTTCTTGAAGTTGAAAACATTCATCCTTCTGAAAGAGCTGAATGGGTTTCCGTAAAGGCTACCATAACACATATTGATGCTGACAACTTTTACTACCTTGCTTGACCTTTAATTTTCGATTCAAAACAATGCATGAAAAAAATCATCAAGAATTCTACCAATGGTTGGCATTGTCTCAAATGTGAGGTTGACTTGTCTGATTGTGACTACAGGTATTTATTGAAACTGAAACTTCAATATCACACTACCTCTCTTGAATCAGTCATCGTGTTCGAGGATGCATCCACTGAACTCCTTAGTATCGCTGCAAAGGACCTGCACTTACTTTCTTCTGGTCCTTCCGCCATCAGGGAAATTTTCTCTAAGGTTGAATGCACGCAATTTCTACTCACACTTTCCATTAGAATGGAAACATTTAAAGACAAGCCTCAATTGAAGGTCATCATCATGCGCTTTGAACATGTTGACTTTGTGGCAGCCAACAACTTACTACTCCTTCAAATAGCCAAAATGGGGCAGGCATAGAAGGCATTTTGGAAAAATAAACTGCCTTGCTTTTTGTAATAGTTTAACTTTATATATTTTTCCTAGAAACCTTTGCCATACATGCAGACAAACAATTTCCAGTCACCATTACTATAGCTACAATTTCTACACTTGAAGCTACTCTTATATATTGCTTTTTACTTCGTATCTTATATACATATACAAAAACATTTCCAAGTTTGCCTCAACTGTACATGTGTTCTCTTTATTAAATGTGTTCAATGCTAATATTAGTTTTTCCATGTACTAATATGTCATTTTAACACATGCACTTCTTTATATGTCAAAAAAACATACATTTCATATTTGTATTTTAGTGGTATATCATTTATTTATTTATTTCCTTCGTGCATTTACCTACTTAGAATGCTTTCAGTCACTTACAATGCTTTCCTACATATTCCTTGTATATTTTTTTTTCTCATTTTATTTAAATGCAATCACTTTTATGAAAATTGAGTTACTTTTGGTAGTCAATTATACACTATTCCAACTACACACATTTAATATCGACACACTTTTTAATTCTTTTTTCCACTTACAATAATTTCAATTTTTTTTTAAGGTACATTGAAAAAAAAACACACTACTAATACGTAATTTATCAACAAATGCTTCTCTTTACATGTGATTTATTTACTTCATTTATCTAGCCATGTTTTCATATTATTTTTTCTTTTTTCTTTCTTCAAGCACTTTGCATCCCTTTATGTACCTTGAAAACAGAAATTACCATGTCCTACATAGTACATCTTGTTTCTTTAGAATGTCCATGAAACATTTAAAATTTCTAAGTCTCTTTACATGTCTTACATATAATCCCTTTATGTACCTTGAAAAAATATATTACTATGTCGTACATATAACATCTCTTTTCTTTAGAATGTACATGAAAAACATGCAATTTCAATGTCTTTTACATGTCTTACATATAACATGGTGTTTCTTGTTTTCTTAATCACATCCAGGTGCCTTCAATCCTCATCTTACTTTCGATATGTCTCCTCCGTCCAAAAAAGAACGTGCACATGCCTATCATTTTGCTAACAAAGACCGCGTAAATGCACATAGGAGACATAATTACCAACAAAAATAGATGCCCTCTCCATCCATATGGTAGAGTCTAATATTCCCACTCCAACTCCTACAACATCCGATCTTTCAAATCGTACCCTTCCATTTCCAAACCACAACGAAACAATCCTACTTCCCTCCATTCAAACTGAAGCTACAACTTCACATGTTCATAATGACCATCTTCCTTCATTAGACTACCCTTCCACTTCTCAAACAACCTCTTCCCCAACCATCCCAAATACCATTCCTCAACCCAACATAGTCACGCAGTCCTTCAATGAAAATATCATATCTCAAACAAATCAATGCTTTCGCTTAAGGCTAGATAACCTACCATCCATCCATGTTTGTTCAATCTGTAAAGAATCTTATCCTGGCCTCCACTCCCGATTCTTAAATGGCCAACCTACCTGTTCTTGATGTCATTCAGAAAAAACCGGCCACCGCTTCTCCCTCTGGAACAACATGGACCCTGGTGAACAACCCCTTGTTCTATCCATCCTTACACAAGTTGAAGAAATGCTCATTTGACGTGTCAACCCAATATTGCAAGTTACCCATGCTCGTGGTGGACAATACAAATATAGTGGCCATACAATAAGCTTTCCACAAGACATTTCATCCATCCTCAATTTTTTGCCTCGATGTGTTGAAGACTTAGACATTTTAGTTGTCACTCGCAAAACCTTCAACAATCAATCCTATGATTGCATTGTCAGTAGATCCCATGTTCTTGCAACCTTGGAATACAAGATATCACATGACCCTTACTATAAAGATGTACAACTTGACCAACGTGCAATTATGGCTTTGCCAATTACCCCCACAAATGTTTCTGCTTCTCTTCGACATTCACACTCCACTGCCCCCGATTCTAGTTTTCCTACTGAAGATGTCCACCCTTATCACCCAGACATTTCAGAGCCAAACTCCCAACAAACTTCATCCTTTGCTAATATTCTACCCAATATAGACACAGAGTTCCAGCAAATCAGAACCTTCTTGCAAACGCCTTCTTCATCTCCAACAAATGCAATGGATTGGCCACCTATAGGTTTGTCACCTGTCAATGAATACAATACAGAGGGCCTTTTCTCAGTGGCATTTCCATCACTTTTCCCCCAAGGCATAGCCATGTTCAAACAACCTCATTTTAAATCAGTTGATCTCCATGAATATGCATTGCACCTTATTCGATACCATGATAATAGGTTTGGTTTCCACCCTCGATTCCCCTACTACCTTTACAATCTCATCATGCGCCATCGTAGCCAATCAATAGCAACAGTCTATATTAAAAAAAACATTGAAGACAACTTCCCCACAACCATCTCTGAACTCAACACCCGCTTGGAACAAACTCCTTCCGTCAACCTACCAGATCAAATCATGTGTTTTGGCGCATCACTCCGTGGAACACGGTCTTTCTGGCACAAATCAAAAAATGAATTGACCAATATGATTTCCCAACTTGGATGCCCAACTTTTTTCTTCACTTTAAGTGCAGGCGACACTAAGTGGCCTGACCTACATGCAGTCATGCCAGGGACACCACCTACTTGTTTTACCAAGCACCAACAATGGAGAATACAAAATATCATCTCCAACCCACATCTTGCATCGCTCTACATGCACCACAGGTTCACAATATTTCGTGAAGAGGTCTTGCTTAAACACCTCCACGCAATCGATTTATGGTATAGGTAAAGCTTCTTATCCCTTCTTCCAATAACATTTCATTTTTCCTTTTTTTTCTTTGCCACATATTACTAACACATATTTCATGCATAGGTATGAATGGCAAAGTAGAGGCTCTGCACATATTCACGGTTTCATGTGGCTACCAAATGCACCTAATATGAAGACGCTTGACTGGGAGAATGCAACTGAGGTTGATAGCGCTAAGGACTTCTTCGATCAATTCATTTCTACTTGGAACACACGAGATAACCACCAACAAGCCCCCTTCTTACCCCACTCTGCTATGCTTGATCCATGCCTCTTATCTACTGCCGACATTCAAAAAAAAACCCTTTTCAAGACTATACAGAACTACTCAATTGCATCCATCGACACACAAAATGCACATCAAATACATGCCTCCGCAAAAAGGGCTCTTCCTACACATGTCGTTATAATTCTCCATGGCCTCTTCAAAACTCATCTTCCATGTTCATTGATTCCAATGGCAAAAAAACATACAAACCAGCTCGCAATGATGATCGTTTGAATAGCCATATCCCTTCAATCCTATCAATATGGCGTGGAAATGTTGATTGTCAACCAGTGCTCAACATACATGTCGTTTAAAAATACATTGCTAAGTATGCAGCTAAATCAGAAACAAAATCTGAAAGCTTTCACCAAATGCTTCGACGAATTGTCCATGCTGCACCACTTCTTGACCCTTCCATTGTTGCTATTCAAAAATTCCTTTCAGAAACACTTGTTGATCGTGACATCAGAGCCCAAGAAACATGCCATATGTTGCAAAAACTTCCTCTCACATTTTCTAGCCGTAGTTTCTTTTCCCTCAATGTCAACCGAAAAACTTTTAAACGTGTTTCTTTAGACATTCCCACATCCTTTACATCACCAAACTTCATAGCTGCCCACCTTTCGCGCCAATCCTCTCTTCATTCCATATCTCTCATTGAGGCTGCAAGATCTTGGTCATATAATGCTCATCGAAAAAAGGACAAATGGAAACAAAGATACCCCCCCGCCATCTTCTGTGTTCTCCCCCGTTACTATTCTATCCCCTCTATAGATACACTCCTTTTCATTGATTTCTGCAGATCTGAGCTCATGCTATACAAACCTTTCCGCAATATACATTTCGACATTGGTGCTTCCGACGATGCAATTGTTAAAAACTGGCAAGCACTTAGTTTGACCTACAATCCTTGGCATGTTGATAGGAAACCAATTGACCCCAATTCCTTACTAGAAGACACCATGGTTACTGACAATTTGTAATACCCACAACCCATGGAATTAGATGAATGGGAATTGCTCTCCCAACTATATCCTGCCAATGACATGCAATTAAGTGACCTCGACATCCTTGGTCGTCGTGACTTTGACAAAAACCATAATTGGCATGATACAACCATCCCCCTCAACTTGCAAGAGCTTGCCATTGACTTCATACAAAATAATCGCTTAGAACACCCTCTCCCTCAACCACCCTACTCTAATACACCAAATTCTATGACATTGTCCCCAACTCAAATGAAAGCCCACTCCATTATTATGAATCACTCCGCAAACATCCAAACAAGTCCTCCACTCAGAATGGTTGTCCAAGGAACTGCTAGCACTGGCAAATCATTCTTCATTCGCTGCATCAGAGAATCCCTTTCCTTAACCAATAACTTCAATCAATCCCCAATCTTGCTACTTGCCCCTACTGGCGTCGCAGCATTCAACATCCAAGCGTCTACTATCCATTCAACCCTTCATATTCCTATAAAAAATTCCATGCCTTTGGAAGGGAATTCACTTTCAAACCTCCAACAGGAACTTCAACATATCCACTACATTCTCATTGATGAAATGGGCTTCCTAGGACCAACACTTTTAACCCAGATTGATGAACGCCTCCATGAAGCATTCCCTCGCCATAAGAACATCTCTTTTGGTGGTTGCTCAATCATTCTTGTGGGAGACCTTGCCCAATTACCACCAGTTATGGACATTCCTTTGTATGCAGGGTCTTCCCATGGTTCTGCACTTTGGCACAACTTCAACACAGTCGTAACACTTTCAACTGTTTTTCACCAGCAAGGAAATGACCCATCACAAGTCACCTTCAGGAAGCTTCTTACCAACATCAGAAATACAACACCTACTACAGAGGATTGGAAGCTTCTCATGTCCAGGACAAACTCTTTCCTTTCTAAGGATGAGTTATCTGCATTCAAAGGTTCCATGCACTTATTTCCAACCAACCGACTAGCTTCGCTTCATAATCTACATATGCTCAAGTCTTTACAAATTCCAATAGCACTTTCTATTGCTGAGCACATAAACAACCATGCTCCATCTCAAATTGAAGATGACCAGCTAGAGCCTGTTGTGTTGCTTTTCCCTGGTCAACGAGTAATGTTAACATCTAACTTATGGGTTTCAGTAGGCCTCGTTAATGGATCGCTGGGACAAGTTGTTGATATTTTCTATAAATCGCATGGTCATCCTCCACAACTTCCAACATTTGTTGTTGTTAACTTCCAAAAGTACATTGGTCCAGCATGGGATACCAACAATCCTACTTTTCTACCAATTCCACCTATACAAAGGGGGGGTCGAACTCAAGTACCGCTAAAAATGGCATGGGCATTAACAATACATAAATCTCAAGGCATGACATTACCTAAGGCTACAATAGACATTGGCACAATGGAGCGTCAAGGTTTGACCTTTACTGCACTCTCCAGAGTAACATCACTTACAGATCTTCACATATCCCCAGCATTTTCCTATGATCGTTACAAACGTATGGAAGCTAATCCACATGTCAAATTAACGAAAAATGCAGAGACATTGCTACAATCAATGGAGCTCCCTTGACTACGCTATATATGTACATATTTCTCTTTTTCCACTATTTATTTTCCCTTTTTTTCCTTTCAAACTAACTCTAAAGTCTTCCTTCCACCTAACTACTTTTCTTCTTGTCATGTGCAGTATCTACTACTCAACAACCTGCAAAGTTCTTGTTGTAATCTACATATCAATGTTCCATTTCTCATTTAAATATATGTACTTGCATCAAAACATTATAATGTAAGAGGATCTAAATGTTTATGAATTCTTTCAATTCTCAAAACAATTTGACAAAAAAATAATATTTTTATGAATCAAACTGGATGTTTTTAATTTATCTCTTTCTAGATATATACATCATTTTTAAGTTTTTCTTTCTAATTATTTTGAGATATTTTCCAATGATGCCCATTTAGATGTTATCAATTCCTTTTTTATGAAACACATTAAATAAATGTATCCATGATTGTAACATAAGATCTACAAATACTATGAATCCATTGTCATTTGGTTGATACAACAAAACTTTTTATGATTACTTTTGAAATGTAGATAATGTAATGGCCATTTATGTGAATAATATAATGATAAATTTTATGATTCAACACTTCAAATTCTATTTCTTATTGTCTATGCAACCCTACGTACAATTGTAAGTTACAAATTGTTTCTTCTAAATGTTCATATCCCCTTCACATATATGTACTCGCCTCAAAAAATTTTAATGTAGGAGGATCGAAATGTTTCTCAATTCATTTCAATACTCAAAACAATTTTACAAACACATATTATAACTGCTTGCCTTTTCTATTTTTAGACCTGCCTTTTCTTTTTTTTTAAACCTACTCAATTCTTATATGTAAGGATATATGAATCAAATTTAAATTTTTCCATTATTTTATATATCTTTTTTATTAAAAATTTAATTTATCTTTTTTCTAGATATATACAACATTTTTAAGTTTTTACTTTATTTATTTTATATTTTTTGCAAAGATCTCCATTTACCTACCTATCTTTTATATTACTAGAATTTGTACATGTTTGCTGAGATTCTAAAAGTTCCGGATACCACATTTTAATGTGTTTATGGATTCCATTTTCATGATTCACATTTAAGAAATGTATACAAGACTTCTAATTCTCTTTCTTTCTATGTATATAAACATCCCCTTGGTTTGCTTGCAACACGCGTTCTTTTATTGCACCCCCAGGTACAATTGCTAGTAATTAGACTAATAATTATATTCAACGCCATAGTACTCATGCGTCATATGAAAAGTAAGCCTAGGCTCTTTGCTCCATTAAAAAAAGATTTATATTCATGCATGTGCGAAGCCATGGAGAATACTTTGCTGCATCACCGAAAAATATTTAATGTTGTATTTAGTCTTTTCATGATCAGGATACAAAGACTTATACTAATTGTAATGGTTATATTTAATTATTTAATTATTATATTTATTAATAATAAAAATATGTAAAATTTTACTTTAAAACTTTTTTTTAATTTAAGATATTTATTTTATTCCATTAATAATTTTATCTTAAAAATTTAATTTTTATCTTAAAATTTTGTTTAATTTAAAATATTTATTTAAAAAATAAATTTAAATAATTTTATTATTAATAGCATATTTTAGCTATCACATTTAGAATCTGTTAATCATATTTTCGTTGCATGTAAATATGCATAGTGCATATGGAGAAACCTCAAACATTTAAGAATGTTTGGAGAGGTGATATGTTGATAAATTGTCTAATAGGTTGGAAAATTAAAAAAATAGTGGCAAGCCGATTACAAGAGTCTCTGCTAAGCCGCTGGCAAGGACTAATAACCGGAATATGATGCATTTAACGGCCTATGTGTGTTGGGAATTATGGACGACTCTAAACTTAGCCATTTTGAAGGACAAAACACCATATCATATCAGGAACTCCATATAAAGGTATATGGAATACAGGCAGGCCACCATAGTTTCAAATTGACTGTTGTAGAGCTTTTTTGAAGGGGCTTCCTAATCTAACATATCTAAGAATACCTTAGTGACCAATAATTAACACCCATCGACATTATGCATTATACACATATCAACATCTAGATTACATGCAATTAAAATTTGTGTTTGAGAACTGTTCTTAAAGTTCATCCTCTTGAAAAATTAACAAAAGCTTAAAAAATCAAGAAAAGTCAAAAATAGGTTTTAGTAAATTATTTACCAATCTGATTTAAAATTCTTCCAAAATATTTAGAAATATTTGACAGAAAAATGCCTCATGACTAGCAAAAAGCCCTCAAATTTCAACACGAAGACAATGAAGACAACATTGCCCACCTGAAAGAGTTATTATTTAATTTTATAAAACTATTCCATGTATATTATGTGTTTAATGATTTATTTCTTTGAAATTCTATTTATGGATATTTTTACTTTTTAAAAAATATATAATATATATGAAGGCCGGTATACCGCAATTTTATTGAAATTAATATTTATAATCTTTCGTGTTAGGAAAGATAAAAAATCAAAATCAAAGTATTAATGTATTTATTTACTATATTTTAAAATATGTTAATAAAATTAAAATTGATCTCTATGTTTATGTTTGTAGCCCTGTAATAGGGTGCTTGCTCGCTGATTCTTTCACTTTCACCGGTTGTGCTTTTATGAGCTCTTCTTATTTTGCTCGCTGAAGAGTGATATCCTTCTTTGTGCTTATGCATGTGAGGTCATTTTGTTTTTTAATAGGATGTAATATATTTTTTTGGAAAAAATCTCTAAATTAAATGATGTTTATTATGTAATTATGTTATTCATTAAATGATGTTCATGATGTAATTATGTTATTTATATTATATCTACATTATTTTGAAAGATACTTTAGCTGTCTTTAATTTAGAAGACATGGATTAGTTACTAAATAATAATAATATGAATTTATATTGTTTTCAATTAATATCAATTAAAACAAAATATAGATAAAACAATTAAATCTTATATAACTAGGCTTCAAATTTGAAGCCTTCAGAGCTCTTCAAAGGTCATTTTAAACGTCATAGAAGGCCACAAGGAATTTTACTATGCAAAAAAAAATTAGTTTCATTTTCAGCACTTCAATAATGAAATTGAGTAAGCCTTGGTAAATTTGCAATAAAAGGGCAGCTACAAAATTTGCCTATCGAGGGATTCAGTGGGCTATGGGAGAGTCGGGACTCAGAGTCTTCCTAAGTGCCCTTGAATAGTCAAATCATGGATGAGGATCTCAATCCCAATCGACACGGACCATGGTGGGCCACTAAGCTGCCTAGTGCCAAGTTCAAGTCAGTGAGTCAGGATTGTGACTCATGATTCGATGTTCACTTTCAAAGCATTTAATGGCATTAGCATGCACTACTGATTCACCAACTTCATTAAATCTTGGTATGAGATGATGCCACCTGCCAACTTGATTTTCCATATGTCATCTTATTGTTCACCGAGTCACATGATCTCACAACTTACAAGTCACTTGAGTATATGATGTGAAATTAAATACTCATATGAGTCATATCTATGGATGGTGAATCGATTTGATAACCCTCCACTATCAAGGCTCCGTAAGGAAAAACTAATGGTGTTGTTTTTTGGGTTACAACTTACAAGTTGCAATTTACAATGTATTGAGCAATCTTTGCTAGATTTGAACCTAACCTGGTCCAATGGGTATGTAAGTTTCTAGACCAGGGTTTCACTCAGTGCTAGACATTTCTATTATGACGACCACAAGACTGGTATGACGGATATTTGGTAGCAGGATAGCAGCACGCCGCCCTTTGTTTGTGCTCATGAATCATATCCTATACTAGTTAGTCGAGGATTCTAGGATTTATGCCAATTTCCATTCATTTACTGGGGTCAAAATCATTTGAATCAGCACTTCGAGTCTCCCACGGTCCACCTAGGCCACTTAGTCTACCTGTCTCATCGGAGGACGGGGGTTAGGAAGTAGAGACAAAGGCAACTGGAATGGAGGGCCAGCTAGAGAGAATGGTTGTACAATATGGGGTGAAATCATGAAGTTGGGTGTCTATTCCGTGACAAATGCGCCTTCAAAATCATATTCTAGAATCTTTCGGCCGAACTAACAATATTTTTCGGCCGA
>LPNX010506865.1:58547-85413 GCA_001517045.1 Pseudotsuga menziesii | reverse complement strand
TTAAATACCTCGGTCGAGGGTTTTTAAAGCCCGCAATACCTCGGTTGAGGTATTTAAATACCTCGATCGAGGTATTTAAATACCTCGGTCGAGGGCTTAACAAGCCCTCAGTCGAGATATTAAGACCTCAGTCGAGGGCTTAACAAGACCTCGACCGAGGTGCATTTTTCTGTTTTTTTCGAAATGCTCTTGCCAAAAAGTGTTACCCAGGTCCGTGGAATCACCCATCCATGACCTAAACTATTCCCATAGATAACACGTGGTTAACAAATCCAATACAAATGAGAAACAAGCTTAAGTGTTCATAGTTAGGCATAGTGTAATAGAACTCCATAAGTAGTAGTATTATGCATAATATACAAATATATGAAACTGTAATCATACAAGTCTTAAAGCTTATGCTTGGCGAAATCTCGGTTATCATAAACAGAACCGTTCTAAGAGGGGCTAGGATAGGAGCCGTTCTCCCTAAAGGGTCGCCATCGTATAGTTTATATTGAATAAAATCCCAGTTTCACCCAATTCCAACCGATACAAATGGTCAGGACCTACATTCCACTTCCTCAGTTTTACAACAACCTCAAAAGAAAACTCCCAGCCTCTACGCACCCATAAATAGCATATTCTAGCTGATATACACGTTCAATTTCTGCCAATTTGGACAGAGTTGAACAGCTCTGTCCATTTGGAAATAGCTGATTGCAAACAAAATTAAAAGAACATATGAACCACTATTGATATAAGATCTTAGATTTTGAATTTGGCTTTAAGTGTAATACTTATTTTAAATGATTTTAATTAAACAAAATTTAACATAAAACTTGAAATATGTTAATGTTTTTTCTTTTTCTATATTTTTTAATTAGCTTATTCTTATTCTCTATGTACATGAAATTTTATAGAATATTTAGATTGATCTGTCCAAAAAAATCCATAACTTTTTAATTAGCTTATTCTTATTCTCTATGTACATGAAAATTTATAGAATATTTAGACAGCTTTGTCCAAAAGAATCCATGATTATGTAGGGTTAAATAACTCCACCAGAGAAAAGATCCATGGTTGAGGTGTCCAAATGGACAGAGATAGGGGTGTCAGAAAATTTGATGTTTTATGTCATGGAAACTAAGGGAACTAGGGAGTTAATGGACCGCAAAGCAGGGGGTGTTTCTACGTAGGGTAAGGTATCTGTGGGAGGGAAGTAACTTCATATAAATATATACTTTAGGGGGTTTTGGTGGGTTATGCAATGATTAATTCATGTCACCATTAATGCAGTTGCAGTATGTAGCATCTCTAAATGACATTTAAGACTGCACAGGTTGCATCTCTGTCCAAATGGACAGAGCTGATCAACTCCCTAAGTAAACAATTTATTTCTGTATGTTTTTTTGTTGGTAGGGGACAGGATTTCAAAACCTTTTCATTTCACGTCTTTCCTGAGTTACAACTTCAACTATAGTATAATAACTATATAGTTTTTTCCATAAGCTCTATTACTTGCTTTAGTCCATACAACTACTAGCCGAAGTATAAATCCCATGGCACTTTATGACTATCTTAGTCCATGATGCATTGCATTAAGTTCCATTGCCATTTCATGCTTTTCCGAAACATAGAGAGAAAAGGTTAGATAGAGAAAGGCAAGTTTAAATAAATAATTGCTTTATCTTCTTATGGGGATGGAGACCAAAACAACCAGAAGTGTAATGTAAAACGATAGGGATAGGGTGGACTAATGGGGGGGAATCCATAGGTGTATGTAGTCAGTCCCTAGACGCTCGCCTTAGTCCAAGTTTAAATCTATATGTCCTTGCCATTTGATGTGATAAATCCATGAAATCACAATAGCTGATTGATAGCAATCAGTTGATTCACTGCCCTTGCTCTTCATTTCTTTATACAACCAGAGGAACTACGATATATAATTCATTGTAAAAACTCCAGATCCCAGAAGAAGGGAAGTGGAAGTATTTAAATCTGAGAAATGAAGAGAAGGCGAGGAATGCCAGATATCTATTACGAGATTATGTCAGTTCGATCGAGACTGCAATGTAGAATAATCTAGAAATACTTTCTCCCTATGAGATTCAGGGATGAGCTAGCTGATTCAGCTACGATATTTTTGAACCCCCTAATCTTCAAGATCGTAGCATGCTGAGTATAATAACAGTATATTCAATTATCTCTAATCTTTCTATTAAAATACATATAAGTTCAGTTGAATAAATAGAAGCTCTATCTATATTTAATAGTGATGCTCTCACTAACAACTCTATAATGACTAGGTAGCTAGAAGCCAGTAGTAGTGTATGTCTGTAGAGTAGGTAAGTACTTGCACTTGCCTTAGACTATATTTTATACTTAGCAAAACGTAGTTCATGCACATGCAGTTAAAGAACTATTAGATAATATTAGTGATATCTAGGTCCTTATTGAAATCTTAGTTTTTATAGTTGCTAGGTCTTTGAAGTTGATTAATTAACATGTAGAAGGTTAAGCCCTTAGTGATTGAGGCATTACGGCTCTCGAACTTCAGGCCTGGATATTTAGGCCTGACACACTATCTCCCTGCATTTTCCACCTCTCAACTTGCAAAATTATTTAATGGATCAGCATGTTTGGCTTCAAATTACTCTACGTTTCAACCTTTGGCCTCTGAACCAAAATAATTTTATGGCATGTGCTGGGGTCAAAATATTATACAGCGTGCGTAGTAGCCATCATATACCAGTGTATTTGGTGGATTCAAGGATCTTCCTTATCACGAAGAAGCCTCACTGCCTTTATATATGTTATTTCTCCATACCACCTTTGTTTTTCTATTTATTTTTCATTGAAATCTTAGTTTTAATAGTAGCTAGATATTTGAAGTTGATTAATTAACATGTAGAAATATTTGTGTAAACTTGTAGATATCATATCCAATGGAAAGAGAGCAGCCTTTAAGATAGAAGTGTAGGAGGTCATCACATTCTTCGGGAGTTGGTGTCCGAAATGAAAATCGAAGATTATCGACTTCACCTCGGGACTAAAGCTTATTGTATAGTTCACATTCATCTGATCATCGACGTGGCGATAGTGGTAGAGATGATTCCCCCTTATCATCTATGGGTGAACGTGGATCTCGACCTTCTGTACGGGAGACAAGTGTGGAAGCAGAGCAAGGTTCGCAAAAGGCTCGTCATCCTACACAGGGTGGTGAAGGTCGAGCATGGACGCAATATGTCTAGCTAGCTGAGGGTTGTATGCCCATTACGACCTATTCATCAGATTTACCGGACGAGATTCCATGGGAAAGTGGTCTTCAACAAATGACTCTTGAAAGTTGCAGAGTTCACTATGACAAGCTGCAAAACGATCTTTCTAGTTTGGATCTCGCTCCAAAGAACAAACAAAGTATAGAGATGGTTTTGCAATCTTTAAAAAAAATCATTGAGGTACATGCGGATCTTGGACCAACAATAGATGGTTTTGTTTCCTTGATGCAAAGAAGAAAGGCATAAGTGATGGGTCCAGACAAGTGGTTTGTTGTGAAGGAGAGGGTAACTAGAGAACAAGCCAACTCAATGGTCAACTTCAAAGAGGGCCTAAAGCGGAAAGCATTGAAAGTGCAATATTTTAAGCACCCTAAACTTGCACATTTTTTATATGATCGGTTTCTTGCAGCCTATGGTCAGTTTCCATGGAACGATGAGGTTCCTAATTATTTTGTTAGGTTTTTTTATGCTGAATTTTTTTAGGAATGAATCCAGACTATACTAATATTCATTCCGAGCTTTATGGAGTTGGAAAGGAGAGGATATGCAATCGAAAAGGTTCCCTTAGAGATCCTAGTACTCTTCGATCTCCACCTCCGATATCTCGTCCACCTAGGCTTGTGACTTACAAATCAGAGATGGAACCCACATCACAAGTTGGGACAACTGCAAGGCATAATGTTGTCGAAGGTTTGACTTCGGCATTTGTAGAAGTTGATGTTGGATTGAGTCGAGAGAGGGCGCGAGCCACTATTCGGCAAAATTTTGTTTACAAAACAAATGATGAGTTAGATTGTATGGGCATTGAACATCTAAAGACCTATTCCAAGCTTTGTCGTAATATATCTTCGGATAGAATATCTAATGACACGTCAAGTATAGGAGAGGTTTGTGTACTTCCAATCCATTATTTTTATTTATTTATTTTGAATTAAACTTTTTGTTACATTATATCTATGTATGATAAAAAAAAATTGATGTATAGTAATAAATATGTTACGTAAATGTTTATTGTTTTCAGTTTTTTCAATTGTTAAATGAACATAATTTTAGAGTCTCCACTATTCAAAATGCTGGAAATGTAGAAGAGCATATTGGAGAGGTATATTTAAAATTTACACATTTATATTTATGTTTGAAAGATTTTTTTTTTGTTTTTAAATTTAACTATGTATCTTATTGTTAATTTGACTTATTTATGCAGGTTTCATTAGATTCGAACTTTTTAGATGATTTTCCATCTATTGTGAGCTAATGTTTGGGTTTTTTTTTTTATATAAGTTAATTGCTAAGCTTAATATTTTTTTTCTTTTACTATGATTTATTTATTAACAAAATTTAAATTTTAAGGGAAGAGAACATATTGAAATTGGAGGTGAAGATATAGGTTCTTTGATGGATGTGGATATTGGCACCGAGGTAATTTTGTTCATAATTGAATTGTTCTTTGATATATATGTTTAAATAGTTTAAATAATGTTTGACATTTGTAAATTGCTTTTATATATGTTGAAGCTTGGGTCTCTTCGATCTTTTCGAGGCAAAGGGAAGACTCCATTGGACGATAGTGTTGGAATTGTAAGTTTAATATTTTATTTTTTTGAATTTAGTTTAAAATAGTCTAAATAATTTGTAAAGTTTATAAATTGTTTTTATATATGTTGTAGCTTGGGTATACTCCACCTTTTAGAGGCAAAGAGAAGACTTCGTTGGATGATAGAGAGTTGGAGGTATTTTTGTTAATAATTGAATTGTTCTTCGATATATTAGTTTACTGTTTTAATGTTTTGATTTTGGTTTAAAGTTCTTTAAATAATTTATGATATTCATAATTTGTTTTTATACATGTTGCAGATTGTCACGAGTCCAAGGGAAGACCCTAGTCGAGGATAGTGGTGGAATTCCATTTAGAGAATTATTTATATTGTTTTTTTATGTAGACATATATATTGTAGTTGATATGGACATCCAGGAGCTTAATTTTTGGATTATATACATGTACACAATTTTTGGATTATATACATGTGCATTGAACTCACATGTACATGATTGTTTTTTTGGATTATATACATGTACATTGAACTCACATGTTCATGATTGTTTTTTTGGATTATATAAATGTGCATTGACCTTAGATATTGTTTTTTGGATTATATACATGTACATTGAACTCACATGTTCATGATTGTTTTTTTGGATTATATAAATGTGCATTGACCTTAGATATTGTTTTTTGGATTATATACATGTATATGTAAAGGTTATGAATGTCAGGAAGTTTTGATAGATGCAAATATATGAATGTATGTAAATTATTAAATTTATGTATGTTTCTTGTTGAGAAGTTGAGAGTGATAGAAATGTTATGAAGTTTTGATAGGTGCAATCTAATGTTAAGAATGAATATATGGGAAATGTTAATGTTAATAATGAATATATGAGGAATGTTAATGTTAGGAGTGAATGTGGGAATGGTGGAATGTTAGAATTGAATGTTTTGATAGGTGCAATCTAATGTTAAGAATGAGTATATGGAGAATGAATATGGGAATGTTAGGAAGTTTTGATAGGTGCAAATATATCAATGTTTGGAATGAATGTTAAGAATGAATGTGGGAACGGGGGAATGTTAGGAGTGAATGTTTTGATAGGTGCAATGTTAGGAGTGAATGTGGGAATGGCAGAATGTTAGGAGTGAATGTTTTGATAGGTGCAATATTAGGAGTGAATGTTTTGATAGGTGCAGTGTTAAGAGTGAATGTTAGGAGTGAATGTGGAAATAGGGGAATGTTAGGAATGAATGCTTTGATAGGTGCATTCTAATGTTAAGAATCAATATATGGAGAATGCATATGGAAATGTTAATGTTAGGAATGTTAAGAAGTTAATGTTAGGAATGTTAGGAAGTTTTGATAGATGCAATGTTAGGAGTGAATGTTAAGAGTGAATGTGAAAATAGGGGAATGTTAAGAATGAATGCTTTGATAGGTGCAATCTAATGTTAAGAATGAATATATGGGGAATAAATATGGAAATGTTAACGTTAGAAATATTAGGAAGTTAATGTTAAAAATGTTAGGAAGTTTTGATAGGTGCAATGTTAGGAGTGAATGTGGGAATGGGGGAATGTTAAGAGTGAATGTTTTGATAGGTGCAATGTTAGGAGTGAATGTTTTGATAGGTGCAATGTTAGGAGTGAATGTAGGAATAGGGGAATGTTAGGAGTGAATGTTTTGATAGGTGAAATGTTAGGAGTGAATGTGGGAATGGGGGAATGTTAGGAGTGAATGTTTTGATAGGTGCAATATTAGGAGTGAATGTTTTGATAGGTGCAATGTTAGGAGTTAATGTTAGAAGTGAATATGGAAATAGGGGAATGTTAGGAATGAATGCTTTGATAAGTGCAATCTAATGTTAAGAATGAATATATGGGGAATGAATATGGAAATGTTAATGTTAGGAATGTTAGGAATGAATGCTTTGATAAGTGCAATCTAATGTTAAGAATGAATATATGGGGAATGAATATGGAAATGTTAATGTTAGGAATGTTAGGAAGTTAATGTTAGGAATGTAAAAGTTTTGATAGGTGCAAATAGATGAATGTTAGAAAATGTTAGGTGCAAATATATGAATGAATGTTAAGAAAGGTTAGGAATGTTAGGAAGTTTTGATAGGTGCAAATATATGAATGTATAAATGAATGTAAGAATGAATATAG
Organism: Pseudotsuga menziesii; assembly: GCA_001517045.1. NCBI lineage: Eukaryota > Viridiplantae > Streptophyta > Pinopsida > Pinales > Pinaceae > Pseudotsuga > Pseudotsuga menziesii. Next base: position 78,432 of record LPNX010506865.1, on the reverse strand, counting down.
AGGAATGTTAATGTTAAGAATGAATATATGGGGAATGTCAATGTTAGGAGTGAATGTGGGAATGGAGGAATGTTAGGAGAGAATGTTTTGATAGGTACAATGTTAGGAGTGAATGTTAGCAGTGAATGTGGGAATGTTAGGAGTGAATGTTTTGATAGGTGCAAATATATGAATGAATGTTAGGTAGTTTTAATAGGTGAAAATATATGAATGAATGTTAGGAAATGTTCAGAATGTTAGGAAGTTTTGATAGGTGCAAATATATGAATGTTAGGAAAGGTTAGGAATGTTAGGAAGTTTTTATAGGTTGAAAATATATGAAAGTATGTATTATTAATTTTATGTATGATTGTAGATGTAGTGTTGAGAAGTTGAGAATGTTAGGAATGTTAGAAAGTTTTGATAGAAATATTTTTTATTACTAAGGTAAAATTAGCAACTTGATTCTGAATTTTAATATTTTTTATACTAAGGTAACATTATCAATTTAATTAGTATATTTATTTTATGTTCCTTACAAGAAAAGAAAAGGAGCACTACAAAGTTGCAGTAGTGAGGAAACTACAAATAACATTCATATATAACCCCCCAGAATTTAAAGAAAGATGATGAAATGAATACATAAAAACAAAAAGAAACACTTGTAGAGTTACAGGGAGAATTCAAAAAGTTAAGGCCCTCCATGTTTGATGGAGAATTTGAGAAAGCGATAAAATCTTGGTTGTTAAATCTGCTCCATGGTGGAAGGAGGCTAAGAGTATTAGTAACATACGTAGTAAAGAGTTGAGTTGGAATTTTTTTTTAAAACTATTGAAAAAATGTATATGCCAGAACGATATTATGATGAGAAAGCCCAATAATTCAATGATTTGAGACTAGGATTGTTAACCATGGAAGAATTTGTAACCGAGTTTGTAAATTTACAACGCTATGTACCATACCTGAGAGTTGAAAAGGCTAAGGTATACAGTTCAATCAGTTGTTTACCCCTAGTGTATAAGGAAAAGATTGTGTTTGAAATTCCTCAACAATGGATGAAGCAATTAGAAAGGCCTAGTTGTGCTACCATTTGTTTAAACAAATATCCAAATTGAGTAGAAGTTGGAAAAATAAAATAAAAATGAAAATATTGATCAACGTAGGAAAGGATTTAAACCCTCACCTTTTGGAAAAGGAACAAGAGGTCATACTGATAAAAATTACAACAAGCGAGGTTCAACCAATAGCAATGGGGTAAAGAGTATCGAAAATTTCAGTGGAGGATGGAATGGTAACCCGTAAGCATGTTGCAGGAAGCTTCTACTGTGAATGACATAGCCAAGAATATCCCTATAGTTAATGTTTCTTTGGAATATCGGTAGGCGGACCATCAATCCACCATGTTGGAAGTAGAAGGTAAAGTTTTGAACATACATGTTTCTATAATTATCGATTCAAGGTCTAGTTTAAGTTACATTGCACCAAAAGTAGTTGAAAAGTGTAAACTTAGTAAGGAAAAACAAAAAAATGCATGGTTGGTATAGCTGGCAACAAAGGTAAAAAAGAAAGTTACGGAGATAATTAAAGATTTGTTATTGGATTTTAATGACTTGGATACCTCAGTTAATTTAAATATACTTCCCCTAGGATCCTATGACATTTTGATAAGTATGGATTGACTAGAATCTCATAAAGCTGTTATCGACTATTTGCATAAAAATTTTAGTAGTGTGGATGAGGAGGATAAGTATCACACAATGAATGAAATTTATAGACTTTTATCTACATGACAAATTTTAGCACTACAACGTAAAAAGTGTATTAGGAAAAGGTGTCAACTTTATGGCATCAAAATTAAAGAATTTGAGCCCGAAAAATAAAAAAAATGGAATTGGAACAATTTCTTATTTTAAAGGAATTTGAAGTTGTATTTTGTGATAAGATATCAGTATTACCACCTAAATGATATTTATATTTTAACATAAATGTAATGTCATTTTCAACACTAGTATCATGAGCTCCATATCATATGAGTATCCCGTAATTAACAAAATGAACAATACAATTACAGGAGTTACTAGACAAAGGATATATTCAGCCTAGTGTATCTCCTTGAAGAGTACTTGTTTTGTTCGTGGGTGTGCTAGTAATATGATAAATTGTAATGTATTATTATTGTTTACTGTCGTGCATGGATAACTTATAGTTGATGAATAGATAACTAACCATTGATGGTAGATAACTAGAAGAACGCAAGCTAAAAAAAAATTCGACCGATGAATCTTTTTTTGCGTTTGCGTTGTAACGGTTCCGTAATGGAAAAACATTGTTCGGTCGAATAATTGTTTGGCCGAATAATTATGCAGCCGAATAACCTCTGAGACCTGAAACCTACACAATTTTCAGGTTTCTCCATTTTCGGAAGGTAAAATGGATGCCTTACACTACAAATCAACTGTCGAACTTGATACCATTAGTTTTGACATTGAATCTACTTTCCGTAGGTATAGATTTTGTTGTATATAGGTGATATCCGCTATTTTTTTTTTGTTTCTTAACATGTGTTGAGTTTTGTTTCATCTCTTTCAACATGCGGTGAAATGAAAAATATATAACTTTAAAAATACACCACCTAAAAAATTGAAACAAATATGGTGCACTTAATTGGAGTGTCTACTTCAAAAGGGTATTCATAGATTTTTAAATTTTATAGTCAATTGAGAGAAAAGTGGTGCAACCAAACACATGTTGAAAATTGACAAGGTTTCCCCATTGATCAAATTCAAAAAAATATTATAATTAGTATATAGATCCGTTGGTTACAAACTTATAGTCAGCGCAATAGTATATTGTGTGTAGATTGTCGTAACATATTTTGTTTTTGCAAAACACAAGTTTAACAATGATTTTAGGGGCGCAACCAAACATGTCTATTTTTTAGTCCTTTCATTTTATAAGGACACACTGTCAAACATTTTCCGAAACGACATATCAAATCTCAATAAAAAAAATTGAAAAAATTATGAATAGAAAGCTAACATAATTCTCTAAAAGTTTTTTTTTTACTTGAAAGTGAAATTCTAAACGAAAATATCACTTTCATTCGCCCAAAGTTGAAAAACATGAAAAAATCAAATTTATTTTCTCATAAGACCCCCCAAAATAGACACCCATCTTCATGGATTCACCCAAATGTTTTTCACCTGTGAGTAAGATTAAGTAAAAACTGACACAATAACAATTCAAGAGAACTATAAAAACATATAACCAAATATTTAGGAATACTTAGTCGACCACTCTGTCGTAAAACTTGGAACTTTCACTAGGTGAGAAATTTATGGATTCTTGTTCTTTCACTCAACCATAATTGTAAACAACATTTATATAAGTAACTTTGGAAAGAATTTGCGGCTAAATAAACATGCATTCAACCATAAACTAGTTGATATATATATATATATATATATATATAGCTTGTCGAGAAATAACAAAATGTAATAAAAACTTGTCGATCCAAACTTGTCGGCTCATCGACTGGTCCTTTTACAGAGCTTCGGCTCTTCGACAAAATCATACACACAGAATATTGAGCTTCAAATTCAATCTCTCCTCAGAGTTCTCTCTTTCTCTCTTTTTCTCACCTAGAGGTCTTCTGTCTAACTTGATTAACAATCTTCTTCTACTATTTATAGGAAACCTGAAAATTGCTTCTTCATGAATCTACAAACTTGCCATTAATGGCTATAATAATTATCTACCTACAAACTTAGATTCATAAATTAATTCGAATGGTTTATATTTCTGAATCGTGGACTCTTCACTCTTGTCAGACTGGCCGACAAGATCTGGATTGATACGGACTCTGAAAGAGTCGGCTAGGCTCAGATACGAATCTGCAAGTAATTAATATTTCCAACACTCCCCCTTAATTATGAACAGATGGGGATTTTTAAAACAAAATTTACAAAATGTTTCAGAGCTTAAACATGCTCTGTGCATGACAGAGTTCACTGTGTAGAACTTTTCATTCCAAGATAACTACGTAGATATTGAAATGTATCATTTGCCAATGGTTTTGTAAAGATGTTTGCAAGTTGATCTTCAGACGTGCAAAGTTCCAAACAAATTTCTTTGTTGTTCACCAACTCTCTTATGAAATGAAACCTTATGTCGATGTGTTTGGTTCTCTTGTGAAACACGTGATTCTTTGATAATGCTATGGCTGAATTGTTGTCATAGAAGATGGTTGTCGGTTCTTGATAGTTCTTGATGGTTTTGTGACAAGTATTTTAACACTCTCTACATCCAGATAGCTTGACATGCAACATTTGTAGCTGCAACATACTCTGCTTCTGTTGAAGACAGATTTACTATGGGTTGTTTCTTTGAAGCCCATGAAACAACACCTATACCAAAATGAAATGTGTACCCAGATGTGCTTTCCCTGTCATATATGCTACCTCCATTGTCACTGTCAGTGTAGCCAGTGAGTTTAAAATTCTCTTAGGTTGAATACATAATGCCAAGGTCTTTTGTGCCACTTACATACCTCAGTATTATTTTACCTGCTTGCCAATGAGAGTCTTTTGGTGACTCCATGAATCTTGAGATAAGACTCACTCCATACATGATGTCTGGTCTTGTCCCTGTTAAACACATACGGCTACCAACAAGCCTTTTGAATAGCATGGGATCTACAGTTGATCCTTCATTATCCTTGCTCAATTTTAAACCTGTTAGTACCGGTGTTGGGGTTGTCTTGCAATTAGACATGTTAAATCTTTTTAAAACTTCACTCACATACTTTTACTGTGATACAAAAATACCACTTTCATACTATTGAACTTCAATGCCCTAAAAAAACTTCATAAGCCCCAGATCAGTCACTTCAAATTCACTTTCCATGACTGCTTTAAATTCTTCTATTCCAAAGTCACCAATGAATATTAAATCATCTACATACAAGCATACAATTAACATATTACCTTGCTCATTAACTTTGGTGTACAATTTCGGTTCACTTTCACTTCTGTGAAATCCATTTTCAGTGAGATAGGAATCAATCTGACTGTACCAAGCTCTAGGAGATTTCTTCAAACCATAGAGTGCCTTTTTTCAGCCTGTACACTTTATGCACTTGACTTGGAACTTCATAGCCTTGTGGTTTTTCCACATATACTTCCTCTTCTAGATAGCCATTTAAGAATCTTGACTTGGCATCCATTTGATAAACAGACCATTTGTTTTGTGCAGCAATGGCCAAGACTATCCTGACTGTATCCATGCATGCAACAGGTGCAAATGTTTCATTGAAGTCTATGTCGGGTTGTTGTGTGAACCCTCTTGCTACCATTATTGCTTTGTGCTTCTGGACATTCCCATCAACATCTTTCTTGGTCTTGTAAATCCATTTGACGTTGATTACATCTTTATCTTTTGGTACATCTACCATCTCCCATGTTTGATTCTTCTCAATGCATTCTATTTCTTCATCCATGGCTTGTGCCCATACTTCTTATTCGACATCTTCTTCAAATGTTAGTGGATCATATATAGGAGAAAATAATGCAAATAGAGAATGATTTTGGTGAACCATATTCTTATATTTCACACAGACTTATTCTCTTCACCAGTTCTGTCGATGTCGACCTCGACGAAATGTTTGATGGATTATGTTGTCCCCTTGGTGTGCTTGTTGGTGTATATTGAGCTGCCACTTATGTCGATGGTCCTTGCTTTGAACCATGTCGTGGTGTCATGGGAGTTGACGGTGCTGCAACCAGTTGACTTACATGTGGTGTTTGAACCACTTCCTCTGCCATATCATCATTGTCAACATTCGACACAATCTTGAAATTTATGTTGACAGTTCCATCCCATGATTCATTCTTGAAAAATTGAACATCTCGATTGATTATCACTTTCGTTGTGACAGGATCATACAACTTGTATTCTTTTGTGTCTTCAGAATAGCTGACAAAATAAATGTATGTGCCTTGTTGTCTAGCTTCTTTCTCAGCTCATCTGGACCATGAGCATATGCAACACAACCAAATACTTTTAAATGAGAAACACTATGATTCATACCTGTCCATGCTTCTTGAGTAACTTTGTTCTTCACACTCTTTGTCAAACACCGGTTCATAATGTATACAGTAGTTGCGACTGCTTCACCCCAATATTCATTTGGAAAATACTTGGTTGCCAACATGCTGTGTACCATCTCCATAATGGTTATGTTCTTTCTTTTGGCAAACCATTCTGCTGAAGTGTATACCGTGCGGTGAATTTCTTTTGTATGCCATGGGTCTTACAAAAATTTAGAAATTCATTTGAAACATATTCACCTCCTTTTTCGATCCTTAATATCTTGATGCAGTGTCCACTCTGGTTCTCCACGAGTGCCTTGAACTACTAAAAATAACTAAATGCATCAGATTTATGTTTTAGAAAATATACCCATGTTTTTATTGAGTAGTCATCAATAAAATTTAGAAAATAATTGCAGACACCAATGGATGATGTCTGCATTGGACCACAAATATCAGAGTGCACAATTTCAAGTGGTGTTCATGCTCTATATGACTTTTCGACTGGAAAAGTCTCTCTATGCTGCTTGCCAAAAATGCATCCTTCACAAACCCTTTCTGGTCTTTCGATCAATGGTAATACTTTCACCATATTCTTTGTGTGCAGTAGCTTCATCCCACCAAAATTCAAATGTCCAAATCTGAAATGCCACAACCAGGATTCATCCTGAACTTCTGTTTGAAATGCAACTTGAAAATCAGCACTGCCATTTTCTTTCTTGTCGAGGTACTCGATTGTTTTTTTACTTTATGACTTGAATGCAGCTCCTATATTTGTCTTCCCTTTCATGTCGGGAACTATCCTCAATGGAAACAAGCGATTGCTTGTCATTGGCACTTTTGCTATCAGTTGGTCACTTGGACACTTGTCTTTAATCACACAGTGATTATCTTCTATGTAGAATATGTATCCTTTCTGTATCAACTGTCCAATGCTCAATAAATTATGTTTCAGATCTTCGACATGATAGACATCAAGGATATGCTTACTCTCCCCTTGTTTGGTTAGAATACTGATAGTACCTTCTCCCAAAACAGTAACGTGGACATTGTTTTCTAGTGTAACATCAGTTTGAAATGAATTATCTAGACCGGAAAAAAAATTTAAATTACCAGTCATATGATTGTTGTATCCTGAATCTAAGTACCAAATGTCATGTGGAATTTCTTGGACAACATTGCATTCAATTGGAGATGTAGATGCCATTAACATTGCACTTGTCGGGGTGCTAGTGTTGGTCGATTGAATTGGGATTTGCCTTCCTTGTTCGTATTGTTTCTTCCTGCATTCATATGCATAATGACCAAATTTATTACAATAATTACATTGAATTTTTTATTTATCAAACCTATGGCCACTTGGTTGACTTGAATTCTAATTCTCTCCTCTACCAACAACATTTGCATGACTTCTGCCTCGTCCTCCTCTGGAAGAACTTCTTCCTCTGCCTCTGGATTTGTTTCTACCCCTGCCTCTACCATGACTTATGGATTATTGTTCTATGAATGCACCTTCCAATGATGTTTGTGTTCTGTAGATTCTATGTTCATGATTGATGAGTGAAGCTTGCATCTCATCAATGGTAAACACCGACATGTCTGTGTGTTCTTCCAAGGTCACAACCAAGGATTCAAATCTTGGGGGAATACTTCTGAGAATTTTTTCAATCACCCTTTGGTTTGTGATGGTTTCTCCATGAGATTTAAGTTGATTTATCAAACCAACAACTCTAGTGTAGAATGTGTCTACAGTCTCTGAATCTTTCATTGACAGAGATTCAAAATCTCTTCTCAGAATCTGCAGCTTGGATGTCCTTACCTTATCCAAACCTTGATAAGCGGTCTCCAATGTGTCCCATGATTGATTAGCGTTAATTGCTGCTGCTACTCTTGGGAGTATGCTTTCATGCATGGCTTGATGTATGTAAAACAGAGCTTTTCCATCTTTCTTCCTCTGTTCGCTCAAGACATATTTCTCATCTTGTGTGAGATTGTTATATGCTATCATATATGTTGGTTCTGCATAACTATGCTGGACTATCTCCTAGACATCCTGACCTCTGAACAAAGCCTTCATTGTTAGAGACCATATTCATAATTATTTCTTGTAAAAAATGGAGTTTGTAATGAACTAGATGTGGAAGCCATTTTTAATTTTTAATTTTCCTTAGAAAATTACTTTTCCACCTTTAAGACAAGATTCTTTTCTAAACCTTGCTCTGATACCAGTTAGAAAAAACCGAGTCGAATAAACTTGAGTTTACTGCTCAGTCATTAAAAATAAACTCACGTCGACCTCTTTTTCTTTTTACTTGTCGGGTGACACTGACTAGAGAAGTTTACCAAATGGTCCGACTTATGGACCCGACTCTTTTACCTCTACAAGAATTTACTCGTCCGTTCTAGCTAGAGGTTTTACTTAGACCACTTGTTGGTTTTACACCTTAGATAGAGGACAACTTGTCTGTTTGACCACTTCCACAACTTGTCTGTTTCACTCGACAACTTGTCAGTTTTACTCGATGGTTTTACTTGGACTCACTTGCTCTGGTTTGATTTTAGCCGGAATTTACAAATGATATTTCTTAGTCTAAAATACTTAAGAACTTACAAATGTTTTTCACCTATGAGTAAGATGAAGTAAAAACCGACACAATAACAATTCAATAGGACTATAAAAACATATAACCAAATATTTAGGAAGACTTGAGTTGACCACTCTCCCGTAAATGTGGATGTGAGAAATTTATGGATTCTTGTTCTTTCACTCAACCCTAATAGTAAACAAAATTTACACAAGTAACTCTGGAAAGAATGTGCGACTAAATAAACATGCATTCAACCATAAACTAGTTGATATATATATATATATATATATATATATATATACAAACTTGTCAGCTCACCGAGTGATCCTTTTACAAATCTTCGGCTCTTCGATAGAATCATACACACAAAAGCTTGAGCTTCAACTTCACTCTCTCCTCAGAGTTCTCTCTTTCTCTCTTTTTCTCACCTAGAGTTCTTCTCTCTAACTTGATTTACAATGTTCTTCTACTATTTATAGAAAACCTGAAAATTGATTCTTCATGAATCTACAGACTAGCCATTAATGGTTGTAATAACTATCTACCTACAAACTTAGCTTCAAAAATTAATTCGACTGGTTTAGATTGTGGAATCGTGGACTCTTCACTATTGTCAGACTGACCGACAAGATCTCGACTGATACGGACTCTGACAGAGTCGGCCAGGCTTCGATATAGATTTGAAAGTAATTAATATTTCCAACAAGATTGACTAATGATAAGTTATACTAGTTTGGGACTACTCAGATTCAAATGGTATTGTTAATGCTAAAAAGGCCTATGATTTATCATTGAAGATAAGGCTCAAATTTTTCCCAAATCATGGGCTATGATGATATAGAAATGAAATATCTCTACTAAATTTAGATGTGTTTCATGGTTAAGCTTGGAAAATAGAGTTCTTGCATGGGATAATCTCATTAAAAGAGAATTTTGTGGTCCCGGTATCTGCACTCTTTGCAATTTTGAAGATGAAACAATTTTCCATCTTTTTGTATCTTGTTCTTTTTTCAAAAGTGTTTGGGAGATGTGTTGTGGGTTTTTAAATTTCAGAGATAGTTGGAAGACTCACAATTTCCAGGAAAATATGTTGCCTTGGTTTAGCAAGAAGGTAAAACTTAAAGAAATTACTCTTTTTGTCATTTTTTTTATGATAAGTATCCCTCCATTTGTTTGGCATGTTCCAGCAACCAATTTGGAATAAAAGAGTTTTTAGAGAAAGATAGATATTATTCTAGTGACACTTTAAAATATTCCACTTTCATTGCAATGAAACCATGTACCGTCCAATAAGCTTTGCATTTGGCAGCATAGCATCATGAGAACAATCACTTAGATATTGTGTTGGAAGGATGATAGGCTTAGTGTAGTCCATAAATATGAATAAAAAAGAGTGAAGGTTCTCAAAAAAAAATGATCAAAATTCCATTATCAATGTAATTATTTAAGAAAAAACATTATCAATAAAGCAAATATATTCCTTCAACTTATTCCAAACATATTAATAATGAATCAAATATATTCCTTCAACTTATTCCAAACATGTTAATATGATTATTGTTAATATATATATATATATATAAACCATGCACTCTTCCGATTATTGGTATATAATGAATATATGAATTTATGGGAAAGTGCATAGTGAATACTGTTACGGGTCATTAACAAATTTTTCCAATACTGTCAATTATCTCAATGGGCATGGTGCCACTAATTCACGTGTTGCATCCTTGTCTTTACATGATCAAGGTTGCAATCTTTTCTGAGACGCTCCTTATCGCAAGACGCTCGTCGCACTTGGTCTGGTCGGTTGGATTTCAGTGAGAAGGTCTGTGGTGATTTCTCTGGGTTAGGCATCTGTGGAATCCATGGCGGTGCACCAGTGGTGTTTTTTTCAACCATTTTGTTTGTCTGATTTTCTATGAAGTGATTATTATGTTCTGTGTTTTCTTCAGCTTGAAAGTTTGCTTCATCATGAATCTTTTGATGTTGGGTAGTTGCTTTTGCCTGAGTGTCTATATGGTGGAGTAGGGAAACCTGGCACCCACATTTTCGGAGGGCTATCCACTTGTTTTCCAAAAGCCTAGATTCCATTGTTTTCCAGAAACCCTCAAACATCTTCCAGAAAGACAATGATATGCAATGTGGGTAGAGAATCTGGCTAATTTCCCACCTTTTTATACCATGCCTAATCCAGATCCTGGACACTGGGCCAGGTAGAGTCATTTCCCAGCTTTATGTGATTGCCAACAGGGATGCCTCTTACTATGCTAGTGGCCACTTTGGACTCAGTTGCCGATTTACAATGGCATGTGAAATGATCTATGGAGGATGAGCTAACTTTTCATTTGCAATGCATGCTTTCGCTGGGAAGAAGTGGATGCCAACTGCTTACTTAAGAAATATGTCATCAAAAAGGATTCCATGGTTCATGGTTGTTGCACTTGTGTGGTGGTGCGTGAGTCATGGTATGCCCTTTTCTTCTAGGTCTGTTGTTTTAAAGACACGATTCAGATTAAATCTTCTTCACTTTGGCATACTAGGGCATCCTCTCAAGGAGACTTCATTGAGGATAGTTCTAGAGCTTATTCAGGTCTTTCATGGTTACCAGCAGTTTGACCTAATGTGTAGATTTAACTGGTTGTGGCTATTCGTGGTTGATTTTACTTAATGGCTGAAATCCATTCAGTAGAATTTTGCATTTATGATTTTTGAAAACTCAGATCTCATTAAAGCTGTGAAGGAGGAACCACTGTGTTTGTGTTTTTGGGGGTTAGCTGGTCTTTTCCATATCCGTTAGTTTTCAGAGTTAGTTTTCCTAGTCTTTTCCTTATCCATTTACTATACCCATTACCACTACCCCTTTCAATTGCTCTACTATGTTCATTACCACCACCCATGTGGATATGCATATTGAATCTTCCGCTTTTCTTTATGGTTTTACCAATGCTTGAACTCATTTGAAATGCCTTTGAAAAAAATTCTGAAGATTGACACCATGTAAGGCCAGAGGTCATTAGAAATGCCTTGGAATTTTTTTTGAAGTTTGACTTCAGACAAATCCAAAGGGGCATTGTTATTTGTGCTTTCCGCATATTGATACCAGTCAGGCCAAAGGCGCGTTGTTACTCGTGCTTTCTGAATATTGATAGCAACCGGGTCCTAAAGAGCATTGATACTTGTGCTCGCATTTGTGATGAACTCACTTAAATCAGGTATACCAGATCAGATTGTCCTAGAATGATCGTTGTTGACTTCAGGGTTTAGATTACGAGAACAAAATATTCAGATACAGGTTTTAGTCAAATACAACATTTCGATACAGGCGTATTTTAAGAGACCAATCAATCATTTGATATATGTATATGTCAAGGCTAAATTTTACAAGGCGAAAGGGGAATCAACCAATCCCAAAGGTTAGAATTTGAACCCTGGAATATGGATCATTGCCAAAAGAGACAGTTGTTTGAATGAGGCCCAATTTCCCCTTCTAACTTCTAAGTACTGCAATAGACACTAAATTCTGATTATGCAAACTGAACCCACGCAGATTATTCAGACAGACACAACTTTGGGTGGACTGAGACCAACATAGATCAGATAACTCTATTCTAGAAATGGACCTCGCCCATACATCCCATAGTTGTCATGATTGCAATATAGATTGACATAATTATGTGGAAGGTTCAAGAAATTTCATAAAAAATGAATCATTTCAAATGTAATGAGTTTCTAAAGTTAAAGTTTGGGAATGTAATGGGTCAGATATGAGATATCTCTTTCTAAAATGAGGGAGGTCATGGATTCAAGGTTCTAAAGATTGAGATTTCTTTTTTCAAAGTTGGAGAGGTTATGGATTTAAAGCTTTTGATTTCTTCAGATAACGTTTTATAATTAAAGTTTGATTTATTTGGTTTACCATCCATTAATTATAAAAAATTACTCTAAGGTTTTTTCTCCATATTGAAAAAGAAAAGAAAAGAAAGAATTAAACAGCCTATTCAGGTGCAAAAGTTGAATAGCCTATTCAGGTGCCTATAGAAGTGGCTCAGAAGCCGGTCATGACATGGTTGATAATTCTTGTATTTAGTTTTCTTCTCTCAATGTGGTCACCAATTGCATATCAAACTCTTATCTGTGTCAGCAAGGTCTTTGACTCGACCGTTGTTATGTTTTACAAATGTACATAATTTGAAGTTTTAGGAGCCAGATTTATCAAAATCTTTCAAAATTCTCCTAATTCTCAGCAGAATGATAATCAATGCAGAATTTTTAAGACTATCAGAGGAGTTTAGATCTTTGATCACTATTTCAGAGTCGCCATAAATTTGAACAGACTTAAATCCTTTTTCCTTAGCCAACTGACATGCTAAGAGCAGGCTGTAACTTTCAGCCTGATTATTAGACATGATGCCAAGCCCCCAGCTAAAGCTGAAAGAGGAAAACCGATCTGGAGAGATAACCAGACCACTAGCGCCTGAGACCCCGGGGTTCCCTTTGGAAGCACCATCAAAGAAAATAGCCACTAATGAAGAGCTCATCCAAAATGAAATAAATGCATCTTTATCCCCACGAAATCTCCAAGAAGGGAGCAAGACTGGTTTGTTCAGAGTTTTCCCAACTATGTAAGAACTAAAACCCATCCACAGAGAAGATGGCAAAGAAGAGATTGGATGACCAATTGATCTAGAAAACCATGCTAATGATTTGATAGCTACAATCTGAAATATTGGTCGCTGATCACTGAAAACTAAGTTATATCTAGCTATCCATAATGACCACGGCGTGAATTTCAATATTGAATGCCAATTTTTATGCATTACGCGAGCATTCACCTTCGAAGGACGTCGTTCATGCCAAGCTAAGTAAATATCCTTAACCATACTTTGGATTGGAAGAGAACACTGTACACCATGAAGTACCATTGCCCAGGCATTTCAGGAGAATTCACATTCCACTAGGAGATGATCGGCAATCTCAGAGGCTTAATTGCATAAACAACAAGAGAATGGGCCATTGAAGCCGCATTTAAGGAGATTTTCACCAGTCATAATCTTTCTTTAATAGCTACCAAGAAAATAAATTGACCTTCGGAAAACCGAAAGAATGCCAAACTGAATGCTAGATCATAGATGAATAGCTAGACGTGTGAGCAAATTGGAGGAACTTGTAAGCTTTGGTTATTGAATAAAATCCATCCAGACCCCATCCCCAACGATCTTTATGAGAGAAATGAACAGGATTTAGGCCGAAAAGGAAAGAATACAACACTGATTTCTAGGAATTAAATCGATCTGGGAGATCTAGAAGAACCCATCCAGCCCAAAAACCTTCATTGTCCCATGAACAGATGTTTGCCAAACGTAGCATACCTTTATTTTTGGACCAATCCATTAACTCAGATAACTAAGAGACAGAGGATAGGGGAGGTTTTCCGTAAATTTTATCCTCCCAGAGAAGGGTCCTCTTCCCATTGCCAGGGACTCTAAAAAGCTACTGAGGAAAAATTACAAACCCTTTTCTACAAGAATTCCAAATTGCTGAGCGAGTTGGTGTGTTAACAAAAGAAATATTTCTTAGTGAGCCACCCTTTAGATACTTCATCCTAAAAATTCTGTTGACCGGATGTTTTGAGACCACATATAGCTGCCAAATCAGCTTGCCAGACATTACTATATTAGCAAGGCAGGATCGTGTATTTGTAAGCCACCTTCTAAAATAGGTCGCTTGAGTACCTCCCATCTTACCAAATGCATCTTATTTTTCCCACCCTTCCCTCCATTCCATAGAAAGTCTCTCAATAGTTTAGAAATATGAACCGAGATAGACTTTGGGGCAAGAAGCAAAGAGGACTGAAAAACAGGAAATGCTGGAAGGACTGATTTAATCAAGATTAGTTTCCTTGCCTTAGTAAGCCACTGGCCACCCCAAGAAATGATTTTTTCCTTTAACTTGGCCAACACATCAAGCCAAAGATATGGAGGGAACAAACCTATAATTAAGGGAAGACCCAGATACTTAATTTTCTCCCACTTGACAAAGCCAGGAAAGCCAAAGAAATATGAAATTTGAAGAAGTGCAAACTGATCTACATTCCATCTGTAAATTGCACTTTTATCTTTATTTATCAAAGCTCCTGAGATTTGACAGAATTTTTTAAGGATAGAATTGAAAGCCCGAGAAATTTTCATAGAGGCCCCTCCTAGAAGAAGAGACTCATCAGCGAAAAGAGCATTCTTAATGTCCAGGATATACCCAGCTTCCTTTTCAGCTAAGAGTTTTCTGCTAAGGGTTTCAGCCATCAAGATGTAAAGGAAGGGAGACATCGGACAACCTTGGCAGAGGCCTCTGGTAGCCTTAAAGAAATCAGTAGGTCTACCATTGACTAATGGTGCAATCCATTAGGTCTATCCTTATCTGTACATGCTTTGATCAAGTTTACAAACTCGGGGAATAAACCAATTGAAAGCAGAACATCATATAGGAAGGGAAGTTTTACCCGGTCAAAGGCATTCTTCATGTCTAGCTTTATAATCATGCCTTTCTCTTTCCTTAGGAAGCTTAAATGCAGAGCTTCTTGTACTTGGATTACGTCACTAGATGTCTGCCTTTTACAAATCCCCCCTGAAGAGGAGAGATCAGTTTACAGAGTAGGAGCTTAAATATGTTATCTAAAAGTTTGGCTAGTATCTTATAAGAAGCATTACATAGAGAAATTGGATGAAACCTATCAAAGGAAGAAGGGTTGAATTCTTTTGGGATAAGGGTGAGGAATGTAGAATTGGTAGACCCACCCATTTTTTTTCTTCTTTAAAGCAGCCACCATACGGAGCAGATCAAATTTGATAATGGACTAGTAGCCTTTATAAAAATGAATAGAGAAGCCATAAGGCCCATGAGCTTTATCAGACTCCATAGCCCAGATGACATCAACAATTTCCTTTTCCGAGAAAGGTTTCATTAGTTCATAGTTGTCCTCATAGCTGACCAGAGAAGGAACATTATTTAGAAAATCAAAAGACACTTCCTCATCCAAAAGACCACCATCTTGAAACAACAACTAAAAATGCCTACCGGCTACCTGTTTGAGAAAATCTTGGCGTTTAATGTTGACCCCTTCATCATCGAAAATATCTGAAATGTGATTTTTGGAAAGCCTAGCCTTGCACTAATGATGGAAGAATGAAATGTTCTTATCCCCCGCCTTCAGCCAAAGACTACGGGACTTCAACCTAAGATACTCCTCCTCCTGCCTAGAAGATTGAGTAGTTTTTAACCGGGCAAGATGTTCCAGGACAATGTGGGAAATGGAAATTTCATTATTTTCCATTCCAAATTGTAATACAGGTAATTCAGAAACTCTTTCCTTCCTGCTTAACGTTGGAGAAGGGATATGCGTTTTGACCCATTTCTTCAATGCAATTTTGGTTTGTTTCAATTTTTGTTCCTAGACAAAATTAGGAGAACCAACGACATAATGGGACAAAGCTTGAGAGACAATGTCCATAAACCCTTCTCTCTCAATCCAGAGTGGGCTGAAATGGTATGGAATAGGGCCGAGTTCCTCTTCTTTTTTGAACAACAGTGTTATAGGATGGTGGTCAGATGAGAGTTTAGGAAGTATTTTGGAGGAAATAATCAAATTACCATCCAGCAAAGAATTGTGGACTAGGAAGCGATCAAGCCTGGAAGAAATGCTTGCGGCACCCACCTTATGATTTGACCACGTAAAGCGCCCAAGCTTGGGTTTTAATCGTTTAAGTCCCAAACTTGGATCATTTCCTCCACTGTATCTTGCATATGATCTTTGCCACAATGACCTCATTTTTTTCATTCGGTGCTAATGTTATATTGAGGTCGTCTTCTAAAATTATATTTTTCAGAGAATTCAACACAAGAAAGTCTGATAACGAGAGCCAACATTCTTTTTTTTCCATATAATTAACAAGAGCATAGATAATTACAAGGGAAGATGAGATTTTACTGGAATAGTGAAAAAGATCTGAATATATCCAGTGTTGTGTGGCATACCATTTATTTAGCTGAAAGTTCTCTTCACACCAAAGAGATGCTAATCCCCCACAGGAACCTCAAGCATTGACTGCTTTACCAGAATTCAGTTTCCATATATGTTTTCTCATGAGTATGAGAGCTTCCTCCTCAATATTGGTCTCTTGGAGCAATAGGATTTCAGAAGGAGCCATTTTCAATAAATCTGAGTGCTTCAGCTTTGATTGGGTTTCCCAATCCCCTACAATTCCAAGAGGTGATATGCATTACTTACCCAAGGGAGAGGGAGTAATTACCCCCTTAGGGGGCATGTTTCTCTTGTTCCTCCCGTATGACATTTCGATTGTGGCCTGACTACCTTAAGTCTTAAGCCTTTCAGCCTCTTCTTCCCGATCTCCTTCTTAGATTTTATTCCAACTTTTTTTGAGAGCTGTTCAAAAGAATCATCATATGAAGAACTAGAGCTGACACCTTGCTTCTTCTAAGTAATATCTACATAAGAAGGGGGAGACCTAGCTTCAGGAGGAGGAGAATGAGGGTAACCACCATCCAAGGGGGGGGGTCCAAGAATGATGGACTAGCTTGGTCCTTTGAAACAGTGTTTTCTTTTGAGTCCAATTCATGCCCATCAAATTGCTGCATTTCTCCTTCTTCTAAGATTGCTTCAGAGGAACTTAGAACAAAAAATTGATTGCGTAAAGCTTTGGGAATAACATCAACCTGAGATAAAATAGGAATTTTCCCAGCAGAAGAGTCACCTATTAGAGATTTAATTTCTTTTCCTTTCTTTCTAGGACCTTGATTGGGATTTCCTGATTTTTGGACTTGGGTCCACTGATCTTCTTTCTCAATTACAATATCCTCTTCTAATTTTTTTTTTACATTTTCGGGAAAAATGGCCATAGCCATGGAAGAATCTACATTTAAACGGGATTTGCTCATAATCCAACTCCTGAAAATAGGACCACTCTGCAACAGTTAATTTAATTGCTTTGGGAAGGCCAATCTCCAAGTCGACTCCAAGTCGACTTCAACACATATTCTTGAGCAAGAAAATTTGTCTTTCCATTCAGCCCAGTCAATGTATTTACCAAGCTTATTCCCTATGATTTCCAGGGATTCTAAATTCCAACAATGCAAGGGAAGGTGAGGGAGTCTTACCCAAACATGAACTGCAGACGAGACATCTTGCGTAGGATCAAAATCAGGGGTCTACCTGTTCAAGTAAAGCCCTTGAGGACCCATGAAGTATGGGCCATTTCGAAATATCAGGTCTCAATCTACTGCAGAGTCAAATACAAACACAAAAAAACATATTCCTACAAAGTAGTTGCGGATACCATCTGAAACCAAAGGCCTCCGGTTTCTCTGCACCCAACCATCAATAGCCTTTAGAGAAGGCCAGAGGCCAGTGAATTGGTCGATACGCCCCCGCTCAGCCAGGTTTAGCACCAAACGACAAATCCGCTCAGTAGGAAGCTTAACCGACAGGATATCAACTTTCTTGACGAATTTCTGAGAAGCCCCCCCTTTCTTCTTGCCACAAGAAGCAATCAATCTCTTGAAAGCTTCAAGGTCGGGAGGGTGAGGGAGCTGAGGGATCCCACCAGAGTCCATAAGGGAAATCCACCAGAATACAAGGCACCAAAAGACTCAAAGGAAAGCTCCAAACCACCCTGCAAGAACACAACAAATCTAACTAGAGAATCCTGAAGTCACAAGAACAACCCAGAGACAACAGTCAACAACAAACCGATCCCAACTTCACCAAGCCGAAGCCATCCTCCAGAGCAACGAGCCAAAGAGGCCAACTAAAGGAAAAGCTTCTTCACCTTAAAACTCAACAAAGGTTGGATGGCAAGCTGCACCCAGACAACCTCCTTCAGAGAAAAACTGCGAATCCATAGCTTACTCGAGACCAAGACTCTAGAGAACCAGGCTGAAACAACTTGAGAACCAGAAGAACCAGAAGAACCAGAAAATTGATTGAGTAAACCAAACAAGAGAACTATATCCACAATAAAATCCACATCAGGGAAAGCGAAGAAAATCTGTTGGATCGAATAGACTCCAAGACAAACACACAAAGCCAAAAATAAACCCAAATGAAAGAAATACAAACAGTTAAAACTAGAGCAGCAGCAACTCCACTAAGAACCGGCTGAGCAAATCTCCAAGCAGAGACGAGGATGAAGGCACTCAGGCCAGAGAACCAATGGACACCTCCAACAACCAAACCACCAACAAACCAGAGGACAAAACGACCAAGAATGAAGCCTCACAACCTGCAAAAAAATTGAATGCATTCTTGGAGCAAAAAAATAAGATACATATATATATGTTTTTAGAAATGGTTTGTTGGAGAAATTAAAAATATTAAAATTAAATTAATATAGAATTAATATTTTGATTTTAAATTTATCATATATTTAAAAGAATCAAATTCTTCAAAGAAAAGATTTTTTTTTCAAAGATTTGTATTTTAAAAAAAAGTACGCAACTCAAAAGATTTAATCCATATTATCACATGATAGATAAAAATTTATATTAATTATAGTAGCATTATGTTTTTAGTAATATCTATTTACATTTTATTTTATATTATTTGATCTCAATATATAATGCAATAAATAAAATTAGAAAATAGTGTATAATGGTAATCTAGTTACACTCAACATTCCATAACAATTTATAACCATAAATGAAACCATCACAAAAATCATCCTATCAATTAAATGTATTCCTATATATAGTAGGTATATGACATAAAGTATAGATCATACAATAATAAAATCATATTTAAAAAAATTACAATTCTTCTTGATACTTAATAGATTACAAGATTTTGGATGTTTACCCAAAATAAAATGTGAAGGATATCTCCATCCTATACAATAGAAAATATCCCATAACATTCATAGTAATAAATTTATAAAAACATTTAACATAACATCTATAAATATGTAATCATGGGTGAGCACAAATTTTAGACTCTTGATATATATAAATAAATGTCAAAACTAATAATATTATCACGAATAAATAAAATATTAAATATTAAAATTTTCATTTAAATTTGTTTTAAATATTAATTATAAAATATTAAAATTTTCATCTAAAACTTGTTTCAAATATTAGTTTGTAAGTAAGTTGTACATTTAATACCATATATTATATGGTAGATTGCAAAATCCTACATAAGGAAAATTGAAAAAA
>LPNX010506865.1:15835-52073 GCA_001517045.1 Pseudotsuga menziesii | reverse complement strand
CCTCCCCCCTAACTCTTTCAAACCCCTTCTCCACTCTCTCTCACTACCCAAATCATCCAACTACCTCTAAACCCCACCCCCATATCCAACTCTCAGGTTAGTAACGAGTTCCTGAATAATATTTTTTTATTCATGTATTTCTACTTCATATATGTAACAACATATTGATCTATACATATCTATTATTGATCTACGAGGTACTGGTTTGCAACTTCATGGAGGAATTCTTTGAAAAGACACAACAATATGTAACACATGTACATATGGCTCGTTGGCAAGGTGAGCAGTTTAGAATGTGCGTGGATACATTTCCTATTGGAACTGTATTATTAGTGGTCGATTTTGTAGAAAAATACACTCTACAACCGCAAAACAAGATTTGGAGTCAATATTATCACTCAGACCAGGTCAGCATGCTGGTCTATATCACCTATAGACATTGGGAAGATAGTACTGAATAGAAAAGGGTTATATTGAAGTAGTATCACTTTTTACATAAGTGATGATAGGTGTCATGACTTGGATTTTGTACAACACAACTTTCAATTGCTCTACAATCACCTAAAGGATAACAATATATAGATGGAACAACATTGGATTTGGCCTGATGGTTGTGCGGGCCAATTCAAAAATGCCGGTGTCTTCCAATGGTCGTGTATTCTCCACAAGAGGCACAAGGTGCCACATATTTGGAACTATTTTGAGTCTAGACATGGAAAAGGGGAACATGATGGAGCAGGTGCATGCATCAAGACTACATTACATAGGAAATAAATGAAATTCACAACTATTTTGCTCATCCGAGATGCAAATACCATTGTTGCATGGTGTTCTTCAGAGATGGGGCAGGGAGCTAGAAGGAAAGAAGACCAATCATCTCAAAAAGCACATGTACATAGATATTTTTTGGAGGTGGTTGATGTAGATTGATCACACCTATATGAGTGCAAGATCGTCGAATGAACTCATGCATTCCATTCAGTTAGAACGTCAGACAATGCTATAGTTGAAATGTGGACAAGGAAATTCTCTTGTTTTTGTTATCCATGTACTAGTGGTGAATGGGACAACTGTGAATCCACAAATTAGGTTGACAGTTGGGATCATGTATCACTCCCCATTGGTCGAAAAATAACTACAAAATTATCCCAGTTGGAGGAGGGCCAATTGAGTATTTCACCTGACTATGACCACATATCAGATCTCGTACAACCAGGTTTGATTATTATGTTGATAACTTTGAAATTTTTGACGACTAGTTGTGTTTAGTTAACTGACTCCTAGGTCTGCACTTTATTTTATGCAGGGCACATATACGTAGTGGTTTCCTCGAGAGGCAATGAATGGCACACTGACTATTGGTTGGCACATTGCTTGGATGGGAAGAAGACCCTCATTGTCTCATTAAGCGACTCTGAGGGAAATGATTTTACAATTGGTTCGATGGTTATCAAAGGAGAATATTTGACATAGGTTTCCCATGCACAAAAGAAAAAGGTTATGTATTTGAAGATTATAGACTAGGTCAAATTGTATATCATTATACAAACTTGGTTATTGGCACAAGCCTCCAGTTGCAAACAATGCCAAGCAATAACTCATCAAATCCGTGATACTTGTTTCCTTACTCTGAGAACGAGAGGCTAAATGATACCATTACTATTAGAGGTGATCTCAATGGTCTAGTCGAATGACCACAGGTAGGTAGTCAGGTATTTTGGTTTCATGGTCTAATTGATTATTTGGAGCCTGATAGATTGACCACTTGATAGATTGATAGATTTCATAGACTTCTACAACTTGATAAATTTCACAAGATTCATCATGGATTTGTTGTATTATATTCATACTTACATGACTCATGCCATATAGCCCTAGACCATTATCTAGCACTCTATCTGGGATATGTCTATTGCATCTTCCTTAAATCTCGAAGTTGGTCCTATAAGGACATTAGTCAACACCCCAAATTTTCATGGAACTTCCTAATGTAGATGTTAAAATAAGGTATTAAAAGCTTCACATGCTTAATAACCCTGGCCAATCCTAGCCTAGAAATCCAAGCTTACAAACCCTATATCTAATCCTAATAACCCTATTTTTCACTATAAACCCTAGTTTGTAGCCTAGAGACTAGTTTATGTCAACTTCGTGATCCACTGAAGGTGAGGCACTGTAGCCCCTTAGTGAACCATACTAATTGTAGCCTATGATGTAGAGTAATTTTTAACATTTTAAAATGAAGCAAAATAGAAATATCCACAAGACATAACACATAAAGAGCATCCATTACTAACATACTACATACTACATCAAGAGCATAATACATACTACATACTACATCGATGGCATCCATTACATGACATACTGCATCAAGGGCCAATCTTAGTAACCCTAGTTTGTACCGTAAACCCTAGTTTGATTATAAACCCTAGAAATCCTAGTTTGTGTTCAAAATCCTAGAAAACATAGCTTTTATCCATTAACTATCATCTATAGATTACTAGTACCATTTATTCGATGTCACCATTGACGAATATCTCATATCAATTTAGATGAAAGGTAATCCTAGCCTAATAACCCTATCAAATCCTAGCTTACAAACCCTATACCCAATCCTAGTAACCCTAGTTTTCACTGTAAACCCTAGTTTGAATTCTAAACCATAGAAACCCTAGTTTGTAGCCTCGAGGTAGTAATTCTATGCCTTGCATAGGGATTCAACAGGTGTCCCTTAAAGCCTGTAGGACGTGGGCTTCAACGTGTCATAGAATGATGAGTGTGGCTCAGATCGATGAACCATCGACTCTGTTAGATTCAGAACATTGGGATAGTGCTAGTGATGGCCCTCTACTCTGGGTCCATGTTCAATGGATCCTGTTTTGGATCAATTTTGGAAACTAGGGTTTTGCTCACTAAGGGAATGTGAAATTTTTGCACATAGGGGTCAACTTTTCAAATTCCTCTACCGTGAATGTGTGGCTAGATTTCCCACATGAAACCTCCCAAAACACGATTTCAAGACCCACTGAAACCTCATTTTGAAGCACCCTTGGAATTCTATACCCGGAGTAGGGATTCAAGAAGTGTCCCTGAAATCCTATAGGAGGTGGGATTCAACATGCCATATAATGATGACTGTGGATTCAACAAGTGTCCCTGAAATCCTGTAGGAGGTGGGATTCAACGTGCCATAGAATGATGTATGTGGCTCAGATTTATGAATCGTCGACTCTGTTGGTTTCAGTACATCAGGATAGTGCTAGGGGTGGCCCTCTACTCTTGGTCCATGGTCAAGAGATCCTGTTTTAGGTCAATTTTGGAAACTAGGGTTTTGCTTAGTAAGGGAATGTGAAATTTTTTCACATAGGGGTCAACTTTGCAAATTTCTTGACCGTGAGCGTGTGGCTAGTGTTCCCACATGGAACCTCCCTAAACACGCTTGCATGACACATCGAAACACCATTTTGATGCACGATTGGAATTCTATGCCTCGGGTAGGGATTCAACATGTGTCCTTGAAAGCCTGTAGGAGGTGGGCTTCAACGTGCCATAGAATGATGATTGTGGCTTGTATCGATGAACTGTCAACTCCATTGGATTCAAGACATCGGGATAGTGCTAGAGGTGGACTTATACTCTGGGTCCATGGACAAAGGATCCTGTTTTAGGTCAATTTTGAAAACTAGGGTTTTGCTTAGTAAGGGAATGTGAAATTTTTGCACATAGGGTCAACTTTGCAAATTCCTCAATTGTGAATGTGTGGCTAGAATTCCCACATGGGACCTCCCTAAACATGATTTCATGACCCAACGAAACCTCATTTTGATGCACGATTGGAATTTTATGCCTTGGGTAGGTATTCAACATGTTCCCATGAAAGCCTGTAGGAGGTGGGATTCAACATGCCATAGAATGACGATCATAGCTTGGATCGATGAACCATCGAATCTGTTGGATTCAAGACATCGGGATAGTGCTAGGGGTGGCCCTCTACTCTGGGTCCATGGACAAGGGATCCAATTTTAGGTCAATTTTGGAAGCTAGGGTTTTGCTCAGTAACAGAATGTGAATTTTTTGCACATAGGGTCAACTTTACAAATTCCTCGACCTTGAACATCTGACTAGTGTTACCGCATCGAACCTCCCTAAACATACTTGCATGACCTACCAGAGGCCCATTTTGATGCACAGTTGGCATTCTATGCCCTAGGTAGGGATTCAACAGGTGTCCCTGAAAGCTTGTAGGAGGTGGGATTCAACGTGCCGTAGAATGATGATCGTGGCTCGGATCGATGAACCATCGAATCCGTTGGATTCAAGAAATCAGGATAGTGCTAGGGGTGGCCCTCTATTCTAGGTCCATGGACAAGGGATCTTGTCTTAGGTCAATTTTGGAAACTATGGTTTTGCTCAGTAAGGGAATGTAAATTTTTTGCACATAGGGGTCAACTTTGAAAATTCCTCAACTGTGAACATCTGGATAGCATTCCCACATGGAACATCCCTAAACACACTTGCATGACCCACCAAAACCCCGTTTTGATGAATGGTTTCCATTCTATGCCCCGAGTAGGGATTCAACAGGTGTCCATGAAAGCTGGTGGGAGGTGGGATTAAACATATATGTTGATGGTTTGTGTTTGATCGGCATCACAGAGAATAAAGGATACCCACAATAGGGTGCGATGCAGAATTGGAAAGAAGTATTAATTGATATATGTTTGAAGGTGAGTGTAGATCTTCCCCTCTTGAAAAAATACGTGTTGGAAACTATTATTCCATGTGTAGATGTTGAGAATTATGTTAACTATTGTGAGGTGTTTAACTTGACTTATTTCCCATCATCGTCAAGCAAGAAATATTCTTTGTTTGTGTTTTTATCAAGGAGAAAGGAGTTGTCAATCTCTGTGCGGAGGGGAATTGATCTTAGGATCTCATATCATTCGTGAGACTGGAAGTTGAAAAGAAGGTTGTTTCCATATTAATTTATCTTGGTCATCTAGGAGATGTGAGAATTTGCACGATGAAATGCAGGAGGAAATGGCTACAATAATGCAGAACATGGAGACATGGCATAAGAACCAAGAAATTAGTTATGCACATGATTTAACTATGGCAATAAGGATGTACGATGTAATAAAATCCCATGTGAAAATACTTAATAGTAAACTCGAAATGAAACCAATAGGATGGATAAGAAATATGATATGCTTGAATAATATGAAATCTCCTCCAAATGGAAGGTCCTTATGGTACTAGATACGAAACATTAGTGGTGACCTCACGAAACACCAATCCCACATTATGATTGACAACAACCCAACTCCAAAGGGAATCCCTAAACATCATGCAACAACAATAGGCTTGATATAAGGCCAAGCAATAGGGATGTAGTCTAGGGAGACATCCAAACATACTAATCAAAAGTTGGTTTTGTGAGCATTAAACATGGACCCTAAGGAAGAGAAAAATGTGTCTAAAAACTCAAGTTTCACATAAACCTAGCATTTTCCACTTTAACCAAAGGAAGAATGTCAGGTTGAAAGTGGGTGTAAACCATCTCATTGTGAATAGTATCCCATAGTTATGGTCTGTAAAACTCAAGAGGATATAAGCCTTTCACATATACCTAGATATTTAGCATTCTTCATATAAGACAATGTAGTGAAAAAATATTCCTTGGATAATTCCCTATCTAAACTCTCCCTATCACCATAATAAAACTTTTAGGAGACAATGCCATTACGTCATTAACCATGTGATGGAACATGTTTAGGTTTAGAAACAAGTGGCCAACCTATTATGCCATTAATACAAAATATATATCTTCACACTATGAATGTTTCGAATATTACGCCATAAACATAAATTTTAAAAAAAAGATTCAAAATAGTACTTCTCCAATCAATTTAAACTATATTAAAATCACACATAATTTTGATCTCTTCCAAAGTTGTTCCTCGAGGTGATTCTCAAATTCCATGTACATTAACAAAATGATAAAATAATGTGCAACATATACAACAATAAAGAATAATAATCATTATTTTGAATCAACCTTATACTCAGATACTTTTATGTTTGTTGTGTATCCCATATATTCTTTAGATGAAATACATCATGCCAAACACCAATTTCAGTTATGTAGATCACACAGGTGCATCACTTAGGTGTGTCAACTTTGTGCATCCTTTAAATGTTTTTTAGGTTATTATGTGGGTAAGGTGTTTTTTTATCCCACCTAGTTGGGTCATTTGCTTAGGTGTGTTGGGTTCTTATGTGTGTTAGGTATGTTGCATCTTTATGAATACAATTTAACATTGTGTATGCAACTGGATCGTGATAATAAAAAACAATTTAAATTTACATTGTTTTCATTACGTAATATTGTAATTGTGCATTGTACTCAAATTTGTAACTGGTATCTCCATGAAATCATAAAATCTATCAAAAATTGGGAATACAGATAGAAACATTCTTGGCCACACATGTATGATCACATTTAAAATACTGAACCATGAAGATATCAAGAGCCTCGATATGAAATATTTTTTATATCACCATAATACAAAAATAGAAGCCAATTATATGGCTTTTCAATGTACATGTATCAAAAACATCATTGATGTACATGCAAAAAAAAGTACATCTATCCTAGACCGCACCCTTAAACTCTAACTTCCTCTTGTACAGAAAAATACATATTTGTCCTGGACTAACACATCAAAACTCTAGCTTTCTCTTGTTTTTTCAACTCTGATGCTTTTTGCCTCTATCCATGACCACTGTGCATCTCTAGAGACCACATATCGATGACAGTATTTATTGATCATGTAACTGAACTAATACTGTCCAGCAATAACAAAGTTTGAAAATTTAAAATACGACTCAATTGTACATAAAAAAAACACTCGCTGCATCCATCCAGGGTATAGATGCCTTTGGTGTCCTCCTCCTCGCAGAGATTCTCTCTGCAATTCTTTTCTACAAATAAAAAAAATATGTCAATTATCTCAACAATTATCAACATGTACATGAATGAGAAAGTACTAACCAATTATGTAAATAACGAACATATCACCAAAATATTTTTTTCTAGGGAATGAGACTGGGTTTCTTTAGTATCAAGAGGAGCCATAGGTTGAACATCAACCTCGGTCATGTGCACTAATGGACCAGGATGTGGCTACATTCACCAAATGATAAAATAGTTAGACATCGTGCATGTCCATAGACAATACAAATGAACTGTACAATTACAAATATTCAAGTATATGTATCTATGTGTGACTTATCCCTTTTGTAGATGAAGCATTAACTGCAGCATCAAAAACCCCACAAAGGTCTGACAAAGATGAATCTACATCCTGATGTTGTAAACATGCGAAAATAACATTAAAAAAAACTAGTTGTGAAGCGAATTCAAAGCTAACCAGCAACTGCCATTGGAAGTGTGTACATTACCTTGGAATTAGTAGGTTCATCGTCATGGACACATGCTATTTTTAAGGAAGAGGGACGACTTTTGTAGACAACACGCTTATCTATGTTTGTACTATGGGGAGATCCAAACCAAAGAGGCGGTGCATGGATTTGCAATGATGCATGTAGTCATAAAGTGTTACCATAGTTAGAAATGGAATTGAATGGACGGAATAAAATGTACTGAAAAACTAGCATGTTGTAATATACTTACCTCTTCCTGGGACATATATTCCCCATGAGAGGGACCACTGCCAACCATTTCTTCCCCCTTTGCATATCCAGATAACATCTTCAAGTTTAAAAATTATATATATTAGCAATCTATAAAGGAGTGTAAAATAAGAAATTTAAATAATTTGAACAAGATTCCGTCATTAACCATGTACTTACATTCCTGAGGTAATCATAAAATCCACCTGGGGGTAATTCGTTGAGATCAATGTATCTAGCCTCCTATTCAAAATGGGGTTCCTGCAACTTCAAAAATTGTAAATATTAGACCATTTAACAAATTAATCAAGACTAACACATGTATTAAAAAAATGACACATGTTGAAATATTACCTCAGTGTTGGTTGGTTGAGCCTCGGATACAATCACACCAGGTGCACTACCACCACCCTTAGAGGCATCAAGCTCCTACAAGAGTAAAAATTGCATATATTAAGAATCTTTTAATATGTGTACAATATGGAAAAATTAAAAATTGAAGAACAATAGAGTTTTAACAATGTCCTTACCTAACCATTAGTCATCATAGAGGTACCATGTGTTGGTCCATGACCATAACAAGATTGACCACATGTTGTGCACACATGTGGCTCTCTCTGGGGAACATGGGATGTCGGTCTATCCCCACCAATAGATGGTCCTCTACCACTGGAAGCTGGTGGTTGTACCCCACCAGAGGAAGAGGGCCATGCCTGGTCAATAGTTGCAGTGTGTTGGGAAATCATCTCGGCTAGCGTAAGAAATTCCTCCTGTGTCTAGGTAACCATATCATGTGCAGGAAGGATGTCTGACCTCAACATCTCGGCATGGGGTTGAGGTATATGTCGATTGGTATCTCTACTCCTAGCATTGGGTCGGTTTTGAGGCATCCCCCTACCAACGCCCTGGAACCCCAATATGTCAAAATAGTTGACATGTTTTCCCATCGTAAACTTTGCATAGAGTTTCCGGAGGGAGTACAACCGTAATTCCCTATTGTTGTGTGTGGGAATATCGTAACCCATGTACCATCTGTCCATCCAATGGTCTCTAATGGGTTGAAAAATGTACTACTCAATCGAAATATGTGGCCTATTTCTCTTTGGAATGCCATCCATCCCAGGCACTCTAAAATGTATATATGTGCTCTTTTGTTATTTTGAGCTTCTTGATCTCGTTGTAGCTCAAACCATCAACATAATCTCATCTTTTGGTTTCCCTGTAGGATGTTATGCTATACAAGGAATCATTCGATCTACTAATTGTATCCGCTATGGTCATTAATGATGCTAACAAGGAGCCGTGGAGTTCATCTCTACCCCTCCAGGAAGAACCACTCTCTCTCAGATGACCAATAACTCTCAATATCTCTGCATTGTTGTCCATAGTAGCCACTACAATCATAAATACAAATAAAATATCATTAGAAAAATTAACACATGGTATAACGACATCTCTAAGCAATGAAAAGTGTAAAACTAATGTACGACAAATAGTCAAAATGATTTGGTTTTTATGATTAAATTGGGGTTTTGGTTTCCATTGGGCATGTAAATTCCTTTATGGGAATATAAATTAAAAAAAATGGTTTAAATTCATATTAGGGTATAGAAATTATTGAATATAGGGAAATTAGCATGAGAGGATTTGAAGAAAATACCTCACAAGGAAGAGATTGATCCCTAAGGTGGAGTTTTTTGGCCTTTTTCTCACCCAAAACACATTCGCCCTTGCTCATTTTGCTCTTCTCGAACTCATTCCAATGCGTAGTTGTGGAGAAAATGACGGGCTCGACCTGTTTTAAACATAAAATAGGTTTTATATAACATGCGTGTGATTTTTCTAACTATAACACGAGCATGTTTTTCTTCACTACAACACGTGCATGTTGCTTTTAACTATCCTAATTGGCAAGCATGTTGGCAGCCTTGGAACTAGGCTTGGTAGGGTCAAGATTGCTTGGGATGATTTCTATTTTATGGATCTTGTAAATCCATTTGATGTTGATTACATCTTTATCTTTTGGTACATCTACCAGCTCCCATGTTTGATTCTTCTCAATGCATTCTATTTGTTCATCCATGGCTTGTGCCCATACTTCTTCTTCGACAACTTCTTCAAATGTTAGTGGATCAGGAGAAAATAATGCAAAGAGAGAATTATTTTGGTGTACCAGCTTCTTATATTTCACGCAAACTTCTTCTCTTCACCGGTTCTGTCGATGTCGACCTCGACGAAATGTTTGATGGATTATGTTGTCCCCTTGGTGTGCTTGTTGGTGTATCTTGTGCTGCCACTTATGTCGATGGTCCTTGAGCTAAACCATGTCATGGTGTCATGGGAGTCGACGGTGATGAAACCAGTCATTAGAGAAATTTTCAGGTCTAAAATGGGCCTCCTAAGGAAAATAACAAAATAATAGTTAAAATAATAAAATAATATTTATTAATTTTGGAGGAAAAAATAAAAAACTACTTTTTGTGTTCGTATTTTCGACACATCGCCCTGTTTTTTTACTCAAATTTCGATTGGGAGAGCTCGTTCGTATGAACAAAATGTCAATTCAACCATGATTTGAGTAAAAATTTGAGTAAAAACACAGGGAGATATGTCGAAAATACAAACAAAAAAAGTAGTTTTTTTTATGACAAATATGTCAATTCAACCATTATGGTTGACTCATTTTATTGGAATTCTATTGGTTCTTGAATTCCAACTCACAAGAACTCATCGTTGGCGCGTTTTCTTATAAGGCCCATTTTAAACCCAAAATTTCCTCTAATGTGACTTACATGTGGTGTTTGAACCACTTCCTCTGCCATATCATCATTGTCGAAATTCGACACAATCTTGACATTTATGTCGACAGTTCCATCCCATGATTCATTCTCGAAAAATTGAACATCTCAACTGATTATCACTTTCGTTGTGACGGGATCATACAACTTGTATGCTTTTGTGTCTTTAGAATAGCCGACAAAATAAATTTATGTGCCTTGTTGTCTAGCTTCTTTCTCAACTCATCTGGAACATGAGCATATGCAACACAACCAAATACTTTTAAATGAGAAACAGTATGATTCATACCTGTCCATGCTTCTTGAGTAACTTTGTTCTTCGCACTCTTTGTCGGACACCGGTTCATAATGTATACAGCAGTTGCGACTGCTTCACCCCAATATTCATTTGGAAAATGCTTGGCTACCAACATGCTACGTACCATCTCCATAATGGTTCTGTTCTTTCTTTTGGAAAACCATTCTGCTGAGGTGTATACCATGCGGTGGATTTCTTTTGTATGCCATGGGTCTTACAAAAATTTAGAATTTCATTTGAAACATATTCACCTCCTTTGTCAGCCCTTAAGATCTTGATGCAATGTCCACTCTGGTTCTCCATGAGTGCCTTGAACTGCTAAAAATAACTAAATGCATCAGATTTATGTTTCGGAAAATATACCCATGTTTTTCTTGAGTAGTCATCAATAAAGTTTAGAAAATAATTGCATACACCAATGGATGATGTCTGCATTGGACGACAAATATTAGAGTGCACAATTTCAAGTGGTGTTCATGCTCTATATGACTTTTCGACTGGAAAAGTCTCTCTATGCTGCTTGCCAAAAATGCATCCTTCACAAACCCTTTCTGGTCTTTCGATCAATGGTAATCCTTTCACCATATTCTTTGTGTGCAATAGCTTCAGCCCACCAAAATTCAGATGTCCAAATCTGAAATGCCACAACCAAGATTCATCCTGAACTTCTGTTTGAAATGCAACTTGAAAATCAGCGCTGCCATTTTATTTCTTGTCGAGGTACTCGATTGTTTCTTTACTTTATGACTTGAATGCAGCTCCTGTATTTGTCTTCCCTTTCATTTCGGGAACTATCCTCAATGGAAACAAGCGATTTCTTGGCATTGGCACTTTTTCTATCAGTTGGTCGCTTGGACGCTTGTCTTTAATCACACAGTGATTATCTTCTATGTAGAATATGTAGCCTTTCTGTATCAATTGCCCAATGTTCAATAAATTATGTTTTAGACCTTCGACATGATAGACATCAAGGATATACTTACTCTCCCCATGTTTGGTTAGAATACCGACAGTACCTTTTCCCAAAATAGTAACTTGGACATTGTTTCCAAGTGTAAAATTAGTTTGAAATGAATTATCTAGATTGGAAAATAAATTTAAATTATCAGTCATAAGATTGTTGTAGCCTGAATCTAAGTACCAAATGTCATGTGGACTTTCTTGGACAGCATTGCATTCAATTAGAGATGTAGATTCCATTAACATTGCACTTGCCGGAGTGTTGGTGTTGGTCAATTGAATTGGGCTTTGCCTTCCTTGGTCATATTGTTTCTTCTTGCATTCATATGCATAATGACCAAATTTCTTCTTGGATTTTTTATTTATCAAACCTCTGCCCAGTTGGTTGACTTGAATTCTGATTCCCTCCTCTACCAACAACATTTGCAGGACTTTTGCCTCGTCCTCCTCTGGAATAACTTCTTTCTCTTCCTCTGGAGTTGTTTCTACCCATGCCTCTACCACAACTTATGGATGATTGTGCTGTGAATGCACCTTCCAATTATGTTTGTGTTTTGCAGAGTCTATGTTCATGATTGATGAGTGAAGCTTGCATCTCATCAATGGTAAGCACCGACATGTCTACGTGTTCTTCCAAGGTCACAACCAAGGATTCAAATCTTGGGGGAATACTTTTGAGAAGTTTTTCAATCACCCTTTGGTTTGTGATGGTTTCTCCATGAGATTTAAGTTGATTTATCAAACCAACAACTCTGGTGTAGAATGTGTCTACAGTCTCTAAATATTTCATCGACAGAGATTCAAAATCTCTTCTCAGAATCTGCAGCTTGGATGTCCTTACCTTATCCAAACCTTGATAGGTGGTCTCCAATGTGTCCCATGATTGCTTAGCGTTAATTGCTGCTGCTACTCTTGGGAGTATGCTTTCATGCATGGCTTGATGTATGTAAAACAGATATTTTCCATCTTTCTTCCTCTGTTCCTTCAAGACATCTTTCCCAGCTTGTGTGAGATTGTTATATGCTTTCATATCTGCTGGTTCTACATAACTATGTTGGAATATGTCCCAGACATCTTGACCTCTGAACAAAGGCTTCATTGTTAGATACCAATATTCATAATTCTTTCCTGTAAAAATTGGAGTCTGTAATGAACCAAAAGTGGAAGCCATTTTTAATTTTTAATTTTACTTAGAAAATTACTTTTCCACCTTTAAGACAAGATTATTTTCTAAACCTTGCTCTGATACTAGTTAGAAAAAACTGAGTCGACTAAACTTGAGTTGACCACTCAGTCATTAAAAATAAATTCACGCTGACCTCTTTTTCATTTTACTTGTCAGGTGAAACTGGCTAGAGAAGTTTACCAAATGGTCAAACTTGGACCTCACTCTTTTACCTCTACAAGCATTTACTTGTCCATTCTAGCTAGAGGTTTTACTTGGACCACTTGTTGGTTTTACACCTTAGACAGGACTTATCCTACAACTTGTCTATTTGACCACTTCCACAACTTGTGTGTTTCAAACGACCGTTTTACTTGGACTCACTTGCTTTGGTTTGATTTTAGTCGAAATTTACAAATGATATTTCTTAGTCTAAAATACTTAAGAACTTACAAATGTTTTTCACCTATGAGTAAGATGAAGTAAAAACCGACACAATAACAATTCAATAGGACTATAAAAACATATAACCAAATATTTAGGAAGACTTGAGTTGACCACTCCGCGGTAAAACCTGGAACTTTCACCGGGTGAGAAATTTATGGATTCTTGTTCTTTCACTCAATCGTAATTGTAAACAAAATTTACACAAGTAACTCTGGAAATAATGTGCGGCTAAATAAACATACATTCAACCATAAACTAGACTAAATAAACATGCATTCAACCATTAACTAGTTGATATATATATACAAACTTGTCGATCCAAACTTGTTAGCTCACTTAGTGATCCTTTCAGAGAGCTTCGGCTCTTTGAGAGAATCACACACACAGAATCTTGAGCTTCAACTTCACTCTCTCCTCAGAGTTCTCTTTCTCTCTTTTTCTCACCTAGAGTCCTTCTCTCTAACTTGATTTACAATCTTATTCTACTATTATAGGAAACTCGAAAATTGCTTCTTCGTGAATCTACAGACTAGCCATTAATGGTTGTAATAACTATCTACCTACAAAACTTAGCTTCAGAAATTAATTCGAGTGGTTTAGATTGTGGAATCGTGGACTCTTCACTATTGTCAGACTAACAGACAAGATCTCAATTGATACGGACTCTGACAGAGTCGGCTAGGCTCCGATACAGATATGCAAGTAATTAACATTTCCAACAAGATTGACTAATGATAAGTTATACTAGTTTGGGACTACTTAGATTCAAAGGTTATTGTTAATGCTAAAAAGGCCTATGATTTATCATTGAAGATAAGGCTCAAATTTTTCCCAAATCATGGGCTATGAAGATCTAGAAATGAAATATCTCTACTAAATTTAGATATGTTTCATGGTTAAGCTTGGAAAATAGAGTTCTTGCTTGGGATAATATCATTAAAAGATAATTTTGTGGTCCCGTTATATGCACTCCTTGCAATTTTGAAGATGAAACAATTTCCCATCTTTTTGTATCTTGTTCTTTTTTCAGAAGTGTTTGGGAGGTGTTGTGGGATTTTAAATTTCAGAGATAGTTGGAAGACTGACAATTTCTAGGAAAGTATGTTGCCTTGGTTTAGCAAGAAGGTAAAACTTAAAGAAATTACTCTTTTTGTCATTTCTTTATGATAAATATCCCTCCATTTGTTTGGCATGTTCCAGCAACCGTAAATTTGTAATAAAATAGCTTTTAGAGAAAGATAGATATTATTCTAGTGACACTATAAAATATTCCACTTTCATTGCAATGAAACCATGTACCATCCAATAAGCTTTGCATTTGGCAGCACAGCATCATGAGAACAATCACTTAGATATAGTGTTGGAAAGGTGAATAAAAAAGAATGAAGGTTCTCAAAAAAAATTGATCAAAATTCCATTATCAAATGTGTAATTCTTTAAGAAAAAACATTATCAATAAATCAAATATATTCCTTCAACTTATTCCAAACATATTAATAATGAATCAAATATATTCCTTCAACTTATTCCAAACATATTAATATGATTATTGTTAATATATATATATAAACCATCCATTCTTCCGATTATTGGTATATAATGAATATATGAATTTATGGGAAAGTGCACAGTGAATACTGTTACAGGTCATTAACTAATTTTTCCAATACTGTCAATTATCTCAATGGGCATGGTGCCACTAATTCACCTATTGCATCCTTGTCTTTACATGATCAGGGTTGCAATCTTTTCTGAGACGCTCCTTATCGCAAGACGCTCGTCGCACTTGGTCTGGTCGGTTGGAGTTTAGTGAGAAGGTCTGTGGTGATTTCTCTGGGTTAGGCATTTGTGGAATCCATGGCGGTGGTGTTGTTTTCAACCGTTTTGTTTGTCTGATTTTCTATGAAGTGAAGATTATGTTATGTGTTTCCTTCAGCTTGAAAGTTTGGTTCATCATGAATCTTTTGAGGTTGGGCAGTTTCTTTTGCCTGAGTGTCTATATGCCGGAGTAGGGAAACCTAGCACCCACATTTTCGGAGGGCTGTCCACTTGTTTGCCAAAAGCCTAGATTCCGTTGTTTTCCAGAAACCCTCAAACAACTTCCAGAAAGACAATGATATGCAATGTGGGTAGAGAATCTGGCTAGTTTCCCACTTTTTATACCATGCCTAATCCAGATCCTAGACACTGGGCTAGGTAGAGTCATTTCCCAGCTTTATGTGATTGCCAACAGGGATGCCTCTTACTATGCTAGTGGCCACTTTGGACTTAGTTGCCAATTTACAGTGGCATGTGAAATGATCTATGAAGGATGAGCTGCCTTTTCATTTGCAACGCATGCTTTCGCTGGGAAGAAGTGGATGTCAACTGCTTACTTAAGAAATATGTCATCAGAAAGGAATCCATGGTTCATGGCTGCTGCACTTGTGTGGTGGTGCGTGAGTCATGGTATGCCCTTTTCTTCTAGGTATGTTGTTTTAAAGACACGATTCAGATTAAATCTTCTTCACTTTGGCATACTAGGGCATCCTCTCAAGGAGCCTTTATTGAGGATAGTTCTAGAGCTTATTCAGGTCTTTCATGGTTACCAACAATTTGACCTAATGTGTAGATTTAACTGGCTGTGGCTATTCGTGGTTGATTTTACTAAATGGCTGAAATCCATTCAGTAGACTTTGCATTTACGATTTTTGAAAACTCAGATCTCATTAAAGCTGTGAAGGAGGAACCCCTGTGTTTGTGTTTTTGGGGGTTAGCTGGTCTTTTTAGTATCCCTTAGTTTTCAGAGTTAGTTTTCCTGGTCTTTTCCTTATCCATTTACTATACCCATTACCACTACCCCTTTCAATTGCTCTACTATGTTCATTACCACCACCCATGTGGATATTCATATTGAATCTTCCACTTTTCTCTATGGTTTTACCAATGCTTGAACTCATTTGAAATTCCTTTGGAAAATTTTTTGAAGATTGACACCATGTAAGGCCAGAGGTCATTAGAAATGCCTTGGAATTTTTTTTTAAGTTTGACACCAGACAAATCCAGAGGGGCATTGTTATTTGTGCTTTCTGCATATTGATACTAGCCAGGCCAAAGCCACATTGTTACCCGTCCTTCCTGAAGAGTGATAGCAGCCGGGTCCTGAAGAGCATTGATACTTGTGCTCGCATTTGTGATGAACTCACTTAAATCAGGTATACCAGATCAGATTGTCCTAGAATGATCGCTGTTGACTTCAGGGTTTAGATTACGAGAACAAAATCTTCAGATATAGGTTTTAGTCAAATACAACATTTCGATACAGGCTTATTTTAAGAGACCAATCAATCATTTGATATATGCATATGTCAAGGCTAAATTTTACAAGGCGAAAGGGGAATCAACCATTCCCAAAGGTT
Source organism: Pseudotsuga menziesii (assembly GCA_001517045.1). Classification (NCBI taxonomy): domain Eukaryota; kingdom Viridiplantae; phylum Streptophyta; class Pinopsida; order Pinales; family Pinaceae; genus Pseudotsuga; species Pseudotsuga menziesii. The sequence goes on along the minus strand of LPNX010506865.1, from coordinate 35,309 downwards.
AGAATTTGAACCCTGGAATATGGATCATTGCCAAAAGAGACAGTTGTTTGAATGAGGCCCCGATTTCCCCTTCTCAGTACTGCAACAGACACTAAATTCTGATTATGCAAACTGAACCCACGTAGATTATTCAGACAGACACAACTTTGGGTGGACTGAGACTGACATAGATCAGATAACTCTATTCTAGAAATGGACCTCGCCCATACATCCAATAGTTATCATGATTGCAATATAGATTGACATAATTATGTGGAAGGAAGTTCATAAAAAATGAATCATTTCAAATTTAATGAGTTTCTAAAGTTAAAGTTTGGGAATGTAATGAGTCAGATATGAGATATCTCTTTCTAAAAGGAGGGAGGTCATGGATTCAAGGTTCTAAAGATTGAGATTTCTTTTTTCAAAGTTGGAGAGGTTATGGATTTAAAGCGTTTGATTTCTTCAGGATAACGTTTTATAATTAAAGTCTGATTTATTTGGTTTACCATCCATTAATTATAAAAAAATACTATAAATTTTTTTCTCCATACTAAAAAAAAAAGAAAAAAAGAGTTAAACAGCCTATTCAGGTGCCTATAGAAGTGGCTTAGAAGCCAGTCATGACATGGTTGATAATTCTTGTATTTAGTTTTATTCTCTCAATGTGGTCACCAATTGCACATCAAACTCCGATCTATGTCAGCAAGGTCTTTGACTCAACGGTTGTTATGTTTTACAAATGTACATAATTTGAAGTGTTATTTTTAGACAAAAATGAAGTATAAGATGCATCTGCAGTATATACACACAATAGTAATAGTGAATGGGATTACAGCCAGTATTATCCTGGTATTTGATTAGTGGAACCGTTGTAGAGTGAGTACCTAACTCAATCCTGCAGGTCCAGTTCTGGCTAGTCCATGGCTTACAGGACTAGGCCTAAGCCTAAGCTTCTACCTATAGATGGGATGTGGAAGCAACCTTGCATCCATACTGATGACTGCTCATGAGGATTTAATTGACCTGGAATAGAGATCTGCAAATTAGGAGCAGTTCTTAGGAAAAGGTAAACTCTATATGATCAACTTAATTTCCTTTTGATGCAGGATCAACTTAATTTCCTTTTAATGTAGGAGCATCCTATTCTCTATCCAAGTACAAGTCCAATGTTTGGATAGACCTAAAAGGGGTCTTCATTTTTCTGAATGAATGGTTTTTTAATGTAATATTGCAAATATGCTTGATTTACAAGGGTTCTTCTAGATAGGTTATGAGTCATGTAACTAAGCCCATGTCAAATGGTAGCATTCGATAAGGGTCAAGACTTTCATGAGCTAGTCATTGAGATAGGGTTGATTATGTTGCTAAAATTAGGTTTTTGTTGCTATCAATAGGGAGTGTATTGAATGCATCGAGGATTTGAACCAGAATTAGTTCATGAATCCTATTGTATATATATGTATGTAAGCCTATGAGGCATAGTGTGGCCAATCAAGGAGAAATCAAGCCAAGGTAAGATAATTGGTCATAGTTGTACCAGAGTAAGAGAAGCAGAACGCGGGTTTTGAGATAATTGTGAATGTACAGATTCCTTGTATTGAGTGAAGGAAAGCCTATTTGGCATATCTCTGTGTAATTGCAACTCCGTCTGAGTGTAATATTTTATGAGTTGAATGCTTGATTAACCTTTGTTAATGGTTAATAGGTCTGTGTGTGTTGTATTCTGAATTTAGGGATTTTGAGAGTGGAAGGTTACAGAGATTGTTTGATGGATCCCTGTGTGTGAAAACACATGAATAAACCCTATGTCATCTATCACTGAGAGGATCGATGCTCCTTTGTAAACATTCTGCAGAGGTGAAGTTCAAAATTAAACTAAGAAGAGTTCGAGGAAGTTGGATAGAGATCAATTGAAAGATGCTCAGATCAATCGGCATAGAGTTGCAGAGATCATAATTAAGATTAAACGATCCAGATTAAAGGAGATAAGATGGATTGACGATGGGGAAGGAATTCAAAAAGTGAACCTGCATGGGAGATAAGAGATCCACAAAGTTAAAGTGAATTTTTGCAGATGATAGCAGATCGACGGACGAGATCAAAGCCATAAGAGATCGACGATTCTCAGGAATTGCAGAAAGAGACTTGCGGGAGGAAAATTGCGGAAGCCCATTTTTTAGGGAAAAGTGGGAAGGTGTTGCCGCAATCCACAATCCGATTGCGGAAAGGATTGTTGCGGCAGCATGATTGCGGAAGTTAGTTTTTGGAAAATTGGGAATTTCATACCCGCTACCCGCAATTGCAGAAAGGTTGTTGCAGAAGCTCAATTGCGAAAAGATTAAGTTGCGGAAAGTCTAAGGTTGCGGAAGCAAGCTTGTAAAAAGACAATTGCGAAATTGAATTTCGCAGAAAAAATATTTAGCCAAAAAAATCAAATTTAGAAGTTTGCTAAATATAAAGAAAACTAAATCCTAGAGAAAGAAGTAAATCCTAGAGAAAGAAGTTGAAATATGGCGTTTTGGGTTTCTCCTTCGTGCTTCACCTTTCCATTCAATCTTGGTGATTTCTTTAAACATAAACTTAAAATGCAAGATCATAATTACAATCATAGAAAACACGAGTGATACTATAACCAATACAAATATATCACATATCTTTATTTTCACATATCAAACTCTAAATATTAATGGTAAATTGTTTGGAAAAATGAACCCAAACAATCACAGTTCACAATCATAGAGTAATGCTAAAGCCAACACAAATATTGATACATATCTTTGTTTTTATATACAACTACACAAACAACAGAATAGCACAAACAAGAACGTGGTTGATTATATACATATTTATATGATCTGATGAGCAGTAGCACTCTATGCGGCGGTGACGGCGAGCTTCATCCTAGCTAGAGAACAGTGGCCTGGAACACCGCAGATGAAGTAGTTGACACCCTTCTTCAGAATAATCCTGTCGTTACCAGAAGTGAGAGGCCTCGATCCCCCTGTGCTGCAACTCCGGTAACGTCCCTCGTCCACCGCCACCACGTTGTGAAAAGGCGGCAAGTACCTGAATACTGTCATCCATCCAATTTATTTGTCACCACTATAATTAGCCATTAAAACGGCGTTATCGATCTTCACTGTGATTCTAAAACGGCCTCATCATTTTTCAATCTCACCGGAAATGAAATTCTAAAAGTGTAACTATAACTTTAAGCGAAATTCACATCCTCTTGAGCGAAAAAACTTGATTCCATCCTTAAATTTCTTGTCAAAATAAAAATACGAAGACATACATAGCGTTAAAAAACTGAAACACACCCAAAATGTCGCCAGCTTTGAAATTCTTCCCAGCAGTCCAGCGAGATGACTGGATTTGGAAACCCCACCCCTGGCTGTCCCCAACTACGTAGGTGGCACCTTCAACAAGAAGTGCGTATTGAAGCACAGAAAAGAGCATGATGCCCACCACCAAAAGCCTGGCAATGTCTCCTCCCTGGGCCATTTTCTGGCACAAAACAACAGTAAACAATCTGAGATGATCTTGGTCTCTATTCTATGCTTTTGGGTGATTAATTAGTCAAAACGAGATGATCTTGGTCTCTGTTCTATGCTTTTGGGTGATTAGATAGTCAAAGATTGATGGTGTTTATAACAAATCTTAACACGTCTATCAGTGCCATTTTTTTTTCAAATGCATGGCTTTCATTGTTTGATTTTCAGAAATTGTTTTGCATGCAACCTTTCAAAACTACAGAGACCTGCCAAGTAGCACTGTCCAACGTCATTATTTTGGCAATGCGCACTTGGCTATCCCAAGCAAACACATGCGTCGAGGCTGCAGCTTTCTGGTATGACCAGATTGAACTCATTGATTTTGAGGTAAATCAAAATCCAATGGTAAACTCTTCAAGATAGGTTAGCTTTCTGGTTTGACCAGATTGAACTCATTGATTTTGAGGTAAATCAAAATCAAATGGTAAACTCTTCAAGATAGGTATAGATAGGTGAGGTTTTGTGGTTTTAAGGCATTGTGTGGTGGTTCGGCTTTGAGATTCATTTTCAAGAAGGTCTATAATCAGCCCTTGATTTTGGGGATAGAATACAGTTGGTATATATATGTTTTTTTGTTAAACAAAAATGGTTAATTTTATTAAGAAGGAAAATGGGTATAATTTGGCAATAACCAATCAACCTATTTACAAAATCTGGAAGAACCTGAGGCTTAACAGAGCAATTCGGAGGATCGTCGAATCAAACCAGAAACAATTTCATGAAGTTATGGAATAGGATGAAAATAACTAGACTCCTCATTGATACTAAGAAATTCTTGAGGAAGAAGACAAACTTTGTTATCTAGTGCATCTGCAGAATTATTTAAATCCCGGAGGATGTGGTAGGAGCCATATTTATCAAAATCTTTCAAAATTCTCCTAATTCTCTGCAGAATGATAATCAATGCAGAATTTTTAAGACTGTCAGAGGAGTCTAGAGCTTTGATCACTATTTCAGAGTCGCCATAAATTTGAACAAACTTAAATCATTTTTCCTTAGCCAACTGACATGCCAAGAACAGGCTGTAACTTTCAGCCTGATTATTAGACATGATGCCAAGCCCCCAGCTAAAGCTGAAAGAGGACAACCAATCCGGAGAGATAACTAGACCACCAGCGCCTGAGACCCCGACGTTCCCTTTGAAAGCACCATCAAAGAAAATAGCCGCCGATGAAGAGCTCATCCAAAATGAAATAAATGCATCTTTATCCCCACGAAATCTCCAAGAAGGGACGAAGACTGGTTTGTTCAGAGTTTTCCCAACTATGTAAGAACTAAAACCCATATGCAGAGAAGATGGCAAAGAAGAGATCGAATGACCAATTGATTCAGAACACCACGCTAATGATTTGATAGCTACAATCTGAAATATTGGCCGCTGATCACTGAAAACACAATTATTTCTAGCTATCCATAACGATCACAGTGTGAATTTCAATATTGAATGCCATTTTTTATGCACTCTGCGAGCATTCAGCTTCGAAGGACGTCGTTCATGCCAAGCTAAGTACATATCCTTAACCGACATTTGGATTGGAACAGAACACTACACACCATGAAGTACCATTGCCCAAGAATTTCTGGAGAATTCACATTCCACGAGGAGATGATCGACAGCCTCAAAGGCTGAATTGCATAAACAACAACAGAATGGGCCATTGAAGTCGCTTTTAAGGAGATTTTCACTGGTCAAAATATTTCTTTAATAGCTACCAAGAAAAGAAATTGACCTTCGGAAAACCGAAAGAATGCCAAACTGAATGCCATATCGCAAACGAATAGCTAGACGTGTGAGCAGATTGGAGGAACTTGTAATCTTTGGTTGTTGAATAAAAGCCATCCAGACCCCATCCCCAACGATCTTTATGAGAGAAATGAATAAGAGTTAGGCCGGAAAGGAAAGAGTACAACACTGATTTCTAGGAATTAAATCGATCTGGGAGATCTAGAAGAACCCATCTAGCCCAAAAACCTTCATTGTCCCATGAACAGATGTCTGCCAAATGTAGTAGACCTTTATTTTTGGACCAATCCATTAACTCAGATAACTAAGAGACAGAGGAGAGGGGAGGTTTTCCGGAAATTTTATCCTCCCAGAGAAGGGTTCTCTTCCCATTGCTAGGGACTCTAAGAAGCTACTGAGAAAAAATTACAAACCCTTTTCTACAAGAATCCCAAATTGTTGAGCCAGTTGGTGTGTTAACAGAAGAAATATTTCTTAGTGAGCCACCCTTTAGATACTTCATCCTAAAAATTATGTTGACTGGATATTTTGAGACCACATATAGCTGCCAAATCAACTTGCTAGACATTGCTAGATTAGCAAGGTAGGATCGTGTATTTGTAAGCCACCTTCTGAAATAGGTCGCTTGAGTACCTCCCATCTTATCAAATGCATCTTATTTTTTCGACCCTTCCCTCCATTCCAGAGAAAGTCTCTCAATAGTTTAGAAAGTTGAACTGAGATAGAATTTGGGGCAAGAAGCAAAGAGGACTGGAAAACAGGAAATGCTGAAAGGATTGATTTAATCAAGATCAGTTTCCTTGCCTTAGTAAGCCACTGGCCACCCCAAGAAACGATTTTTGCCTTTAACTTGGCCAACACATCAAGCCAAAGAGATGGAGGGGACGAACCTAGAGTTAAGGGAAGCCCCGAATACTTAATTTTCTCCCACTTGACAAAGCCGGGGAAGCCAAAGAAATATGAAATTTGAAGAAGTGTAGACTAATCTACGTTCCATCCGTAAACTGCACTTTTATCTTTATTTATCAAAGCTCCTGATATTTGACAGAATTTTTCAAGGATAGAATTGAAAGCCTGAGCAATTTTCATAGAGGCCCCTCCTAGAAGAAGAGACTCATCAGTGAAAATGGCATGGTTGATAGGGTCAACCCCCCTAGCTATCTTAATGCCTGAGATATACCCAACTTCCTTTTCAGCTAAGAGTTTTCTGCTAAGGGTTTCAACCATCAAGATGTAAAGGAAGGAAAACATCGGACAACCTTGGCAGAGGCCTCTAGTGGCTTTAAAGAAATCAGTAGGTCTACCATTGACTAATGGTGCAATCCAAGGCTTATCTGTACGTGCTTTGATCAAGTTTACAAACTCGAGGAAGAAACCAATTGAAAGCAGAACATCATATAGGAAGGGAAGTTTTACCTAGTCAAAGGCATTCTTCACGTCCAACTTTATAATCATGCCTTTCTCTTTCCTTAGGAAGCTTGAATGTAGAGATTCTTGTACTTGGATTAAGTTATCCACTAGATGTCTGCCTTTTACAAATCCCCCCTAAAGAGGAGAGATCGGTTTACCAAGTATGAGCTTAAATCCGTTAGCTAAAAGTTTGGCTAGTATCTTATAAGAAGCTTTACACAGAGAGATTGGACAAAACCTATCAAAGGAAGAAGGGTTGACTTCTTTTGGGATAAGGGTGAGGAATGTAGAATTGGTAGACCCACCGATTTTTGTTTTTTTTCTGAAAAGCAACTACCGTACGGAGCAGATCAAATTTGATGATGGGCCAATCTTTTATAAAAATGAATAGAGAAGCCATCAGGCGCAGGAGCTTTATCAGACTCCATAGCCTAGATGACATCGACAATTTCCTTTTCCGAGAAAGGTTTCATTAGTTCATATTTGTCCTCATATTTGACCAGAGAAGGAACATTCTTCAGGAAATCAAAAGACACTTCCTCATCCAAAAGACCACCATCTTGAAACAACAACTAAAAATGCCTACTGGTTGCCTGTTTCAGAAGATCTTGACCTTTAATGTTGACCCCTTCATCATCGAAAATCTCTGAAATGTGATTTCAGGGAAGCCTAGCCTTGCACTGATGATGGAAGATTGAAATGTTCTTATCCCCTATCACACACCCCAATTTTGCAAAAAAACAATTTAATATTAATTAAGGACAATACGTTAAATTTTATGCTAAGTTGTAATTGATGACTCAGTAGGGTCAAGGATATTTATTGTAAATTCTGAATATTTTATTTATAAATAAATAAAGGAGGAGACAACAGCTTAGGAGAGCTGTTAAAAGAGTGTTTACTGGTCAAATTGGTGGAGGATATTGGGTGGAGAGCAAACTGACATGTGCCAGCATCCTCAAACCACTTCCAACTGTTGCAGGTGGCAACTTCCCTACATTTGTGGTCATGATTCCCCAAGAAAGTGGAATCAGAGCAGGTGGCTCAAGTAATGAAAACTGACCCAAAAGACCTAGGCAATCTTTATAAAAATTTCCATTGAAGAGAGTTGAGGCTGCTCATTCGAGAGAAGCGATCATTCAGGCTGAATGAATGTACTTCAGAGAAATTCAATGGGAGGAAAATTTGGAAATTGTTTGAGGGGATAACTGTTGATTGATCTAGTGCAGCTTTTAAGCTGAAGATCATACTGCTGAGAGCAGAGTATTTACTGAAGCATTGAACTAGTCAGTTGACAGAGGGTTCTACTGTTTGCATTCTCCACCAGTTCTCAGCCAAGAAGACAAGGAACAGGCTTGGGGATCCTGAGGAAGTGTTGTTTGAGCGCTCTCGAGGAGATTGGTAAGGAGGAATGGCCTCCTAAAGTTGTTGTCGTTTGTCCTCAACAGGTTCTCAGTTATTTTATTTTACTATGTTAGTTAAATAAATATTAGTTAACTGCTATGTGAATAGTAACAGTTCAGTTTGTGAAATGTTTGAGTTAGTATTTTTATTGGGTTGTTATAGAAATGAAATGGATTTAGAGAATAATGTGTTAGAATGAAAATAAATTTCTAAACTGTGTTTTTTTTCAATACCTGGAAACCAGGTCGTACTCTAGCACAGATAGAATGCTTTAAGTAGATAAAAGAATGAAAATAGTAGATAGGATTGTGTAACTGTAAATAGCAGAGTAATTTTATTTCAATGTTTAAAATATTATGGAGGAAAAACACTGTTGTGATTTAATTGTGTTTACTGCTTTTACTTAAGTATAACTAAATAAAAATGCAGAAAAGAAACCGTAAAACTACACTAGAGTTAAAGTATTAGTATACTGATACAAACAAAAGTTTGTTTGAAGGTAACAGTTAAGTATTTATACCAATTATTAAGCATACAATATATCTTATAAACTATTTAACAAATTCTAAAATATTACTTAATACAAACTAGATTAGGGTTATGTATATAAACCCTTATTTATGAAAAGTAAAGAGGATTACAGAGTTAATTTTCTATTCTTTACAGAGCTCTGAATAACTTCAAAGCTACAGAATAGTAAATATAAACTGTAATTATAAACAATGAATAATATAAAAACTAAGAATTTACATTTATAGAAACTACTTTATATTTACCAGACAGGCTTATAACCTGTGAAGGAAGAACCTCAGGGTCCAAACCCTAACTACAAATTATCTATTTATAAATTAAATAATTTAAGTTTAAATCCATTTACATTAATACATATGTAAACAAATTACAGGGTGTACTTTAGAATGTTTACAGTCTTTACTTAAGACAAATATTTTTATAAATAAGTAAATAAAAATATAAATAATAGGTTAATGAACTACCATACACCTGTAATAGCCTTACAAACCGAAGTAACACTGAAGCAGAGCCTAAGTAATAATTGATTGAAGAATATATTTGGACAAGGGTTTCATTCCAGTAAACCCTAGCTATTATATTCTGGATAAGTAAATACAAAACTATAAATTTTACCGTTTACGACTGATCTATAGTCCCCACATTAGCAATAATTACTTACAAAAGATATCTTGAACAATAATTATTTTCACTGACAGTTAAAGAAGGAAAGACCCTAATTACACAGAATCATAATTTACAAAATTACAAAGCCATTGCAAAAACGAGACAGAGCTCGAAGTTAAAAACCTTCTTAAAAACCAAATGTATTACATTGTCAAGCTGTAAGGCTAAAAACTTAACCAGAATACATCACACAGCTCAATGCCGGTATTACCCAGCATCGTAGCAAGGGTTTGTAAATATAAACTAGAAAACAACTTATTAAAACCTCCTATCTAACAAAGATACCAAACAGGCTTCCAAGCAATGAGTTCTCCTTCAACAAACCCTCAATACAAGTAGGGCGTAACCCATTTTGAACTCAGGGCTTACCAATTAGAGCCACGAGCCACTAAAGTTGGTTGTCATTTTTCTTCCACTGAAGCTAGGAACTGTCACGGGTTCCTGTACAAGCATATTACCGAGCATCAGTTCAAGGCTCAGCTTCAAAACATAAAAAAACCTAACTGTGTAAATAAATTGATAAAGAACGAGTTATCTTACCTGCAAATAGAGGAGTTGTTGAGCAGCGAAGAGACTGTCACTAGTTTCGCAGTGTACACATAGGAGTTTCCAAACCCTATGCTGACCGTGGAGTAAAAACAGTGACAAAGAAGCTTTAGCTTCACAAAGTCATGACAGGCCACGAGGAGAATAGGATTGAGCTATGGAAAGGCCGAGAGCCAAACACAAAAACCAGTAAACACTTGCGTGGTAAGGTTCACAACCACAAAGGTTTGCAATCAAAGACCGAGTTCTAGAAACTACAGAAATGTCAAAAATCCTTGGAGCAAGCAAGCAGAGGAATAACCTTTCATGGAGGCCATGGAAACAACACAGAGCAGCTTGCAGGCTAGCGAAAACTTCGGAGGCAAATGACAAAGAAAATAGGGTTTGCAAGTATTTTATATCGCTAATGAATGGACAGGAGGTGACCATGTGCCCTCCAATTCTTTTAACCATGCAAGGGTCGAGTCCATAGTCCATCTGTGGTTTCAATCATCAAATTATTAATACAATGATATAAACAAACCATGCATGAAACTATGGAGTGCGTATATATATATTATTCACCAATGATAACACATAAACTATATCATTCTGTATGATAGCTTCAAGATTTGTGTTTTTGATTAACGATGACTTCTTAACGTTGACCCTAGTGAAAGGTTGTAACAACTTGGTCATATGAACAATCCCAATGTCGACCATGCATTAGGACCTTTCCATTTAACAATTGAAAATATATACTTGCAAAACGCCAATAAAATATGCACATATTATATTTCAAACTTTATTATTGTAACCGATGATTTAGAGTAGTTATAATATATGAAGTTTAACTATAAGAGTAAAAAGTATTTAAACCATGACATTTAAACTATCACAAGGCTCGACTTGGTATAAGCTCTCACAAATAATAGTTTGCATACTCAACTTGTCAATAATAATAATAGACCCTATCATTATTTGGCAAGGATAGCAAGTTTTCAAAGACAAATTTCACCTACTTGCCAAAAGTAAACTTGTTAGTAAAACTGAAAGAAAGTTGAATGCAGGTCAATCTTATATAAATTACGAAAATGAAAGTTGTATTAGTTATCGTATTATAAAACTGATTAATACTAAATGTTAGACTGTTTCATTTTCTGCTAACCGCTAATAGTTAGTAAACTGCGTATTCAGACATTTTATGTTATCTTAAAAATTTTAATTTTTTATGAAATTTTGGGGTTTTGACATCCCCCACCTTCAGCCAAAGACTACGGGACTTCAACCTAAGATACTCCTCCTCCTGCCTAAAAGATTGAGTAGTTTTTAACTGGGAAAGATGTTCCAGGATAATGTGGGAAGTGGAAATTTCACTATTTTCCATTCCAAATTGTAATACAGATAATTCGGAAACTCTTTCCTTCCTACTTAACATTGGAGAAGGGATAGGCATTTTGAACCATTTCTTAAACGCATTTTTGGTTTGTTTCAATTTTTGTTCCTAGACAAAACTAGGAGAACCAACGACATAATGGGACCAAGCCTGAGAGACAATGTCCATAAACCCTTCTCTCTCGATCCAGAGAGGGCTAAAATGGTATGAAATAGGGCTGAGTTCCTTTTCTTTTTCGAACAACAGTGTTATAGGATGGTGGTCTGACAAGAGTTTAGGAAGAATTTTGGAGGAAATAATCAAATTACCATCCAGCAAAGAACTGTGGACTAGGAAGCGATCGAGCCTGGTAGAAATGCTTACGGAACCCACCCTATGACTTGACCATGTAAAGCGCCCAAGCTTGGGTTTTATATCATTTAAGTCCCAAACTTGGATCATTTCCTCCACTGTATCTTGCATATGATCTTTGCCACGATGACCTCCTTTTTTTCATTCGATTTTAACTTTATATTGAGGTCTCTTTCTAAAATTATATTTGTCGGAGAATTCAACACAAGAAATTCTGATAACGAGATCCAACATTCTTTTTTTCCATATAATTAACAGGAACATATAGATTTACAAGGGAAAATGAGATTTTACTGGAATAGTGAAAAATATATGAATATATCCAGTGTTGTGTGGCATACCATTTATTTAACTGAAATATCTCTTCACACCAAAGAGATGCTAATCCCCCACAGGAACCTCTAGTGCTAACTACTTTACCAAAATTCAGTTTCCATTTATGTTTTCTAATGAGTAGGAGAGCTTCCTCCTCAATCTTGGTCTCTTGGAGCAATAGGATTTCAGAAGGATCCATTTTCAATAAATATTTGAGTGCTTCCGCTTTGATTGGGTTTCTTAATCCCCTACAGTTCCAAGAGGTGATATGCACTACTTATCAAGGGAGAGGGAGTAATTACCCCCTTAGGGGGGCTATTTCTCTTGTTCCTCCCGTATGACATTTCGATTGTGGCCTGACTACCTTGAGTCTTAAGCCTTTCAGCTTCTTCTTCCTGAATCTCCTTCTTAGATTTTCTTCCAACATTTTTGGAGAGCTGTTCAAAAGAATCATCATATGAAGAACTAGAGCTGACACCTTGCTTCTTTCGAGTAATATCTGCATAAGAAGGGGGAGAGATAGCTTCAAGAGGAGGATAATGAGGGTAACCACCATCCAAGGGGGGGGTCCGAGAATGATGGACCAGCTTGGTCCTTTGAAACAATGTTTTCTTCTGAGTCCAATTCATGCCCATCAGATTGCTACATTTTGTCTTCTTCCAGGATTGCTTCAGAGGAACTTAGAACAAAAAATTGATTACGTAAAGCTTTGGGAATAAAATCAACCTGAGATAAAATAGGAATTTTCCCAGCAGAAGAGTCACCTATCAAAGATTTACTTTCTTTTCTTTTCTTTCTAGGACCTTGATTGGGATTTCTTGATTTTTGGACTTGGGTCCACTGATCTTCTTTCTCAATTACAATATCCTCTTCTATTTTTTTTTACATTTTCAGGAAAAATGGCCATAGCCATGGCATAATCTACATTTAAACAGGATTTTCTCATAACCCAACACCTGAAAATAAGACCACTCTGCAACAGTTAATTTAATTGCTTTGGGAAGGCCAATCTCCAAGTCAACTTCAGCACATATTCTTGAGCAAGAAAATCGGTCTTTTCGTTTAGCCTGGTTAATGTATTTACCAAGCTTATTCCCTAGGATTTCTAGGGATTCTGAATTCCAACAATGCAAGGGAAGGTGAGGGATTCTTACCCAAACATGAACTGCAGATGTGACATCTTTCATAGGATCAAAATCAGGGGTCCACTTGTTCAAGTAAAGCCCCTGAGGACCCATGAAATATGGGCCATTTCGGAAGATCAGGTCTCGATCTACTGCAGAGTCAAATACAAACACAAAAAAAACTCTTCCTACAAAGTAGTTACAGATACCATCTGAAACCAAAGGCCTCCAGTTCCTCTGCACCCAACCATCAATATCCTTTGGAGAAGGCCAGAGTCCAATGAATTGGTCGATAAGCCCCCACTCATCCAGGTTTAGCACCAAACTACAGATCCGCTCAGCAGGAAGCTCAACCGATGGGATATCGACTTTCTTGACGAATTTCTAAGAAGCCCCCCCTTTCCTATTTCCACAGGAAGCAATCAATCTCTTGAAAGCTTTGAGGTCGGGAGTGAGAGGGAGTAGAGGGATCCCACCAGAGTCCATAAGGGAAATCCACCAGACTACAAGGCACCAAAAGACTCATAGGAGAGCCCCAAACCACCCTGCAAGAACACACCAGATCTAACTAGAGAATCCTGAAGTCATAAGAACAACCGAGAGACAACAGTCTACAACAAACCGGTCCCAACTTCACCAAGTCGAAGCCATCCTCCAGAGCAGCGAGCCAAAAAGGCCAACTAAAGGAAAAGCTTCTTCACCTTAAAACTCAACAAAGGTTGGATGGCAAGCTGCACCCAAACAACCTCCTTCAGAGAAAAACCGTGAATCCACAACTTACTCGAGACGAAGACTCTAGAGAACTAGAGAACCAAGTTGAAACAACTCGAGAACTAGAAGAACCAGTACAACCAGAAAATTGATTGAGTAAACCAAACAAGAGAACCAGATCCACAATAAAAATCCACATCAGGGAAAGCGAAGAAAATATGCTGGATCGAATAGACTCTAGGGCAGACACACAAAGCCAAAAATAAACCCAAATGAAAGAAATACAAACAATTAAAACTAGAGCAGCAAAAACTCCACTAAGAACCGGCTGAGCAAATCTCTAAGCAGAGATGAGGATGAAGGCACTCAGGCCAGAGAGCCAATGGACACCTCCAACAGCCAAACCACCAGCAAACCAGAGGATAGAACGGCTAAGAATGAAGCATCACAACAAAAAATTTGAATGCGTTCTTGGAGTGAAAAAATAAGATACATATATATATGTTTTTAGGAAGGGTTTTTTTTCAAAGATTTGTATTTCAAAAAAAAGTACGCAACTCAAAATATTTAATCCATCTTGTCACATGATAAATATAAATTTATATTGATTATAGTTACATTATGTTTTTAGTATATCTATTTACATTTTATTTTATATTATTTGATCTCAAAATATAATGCAATTCAACTCACTTTAATAAATAAAATTAGAAAATAATGTATAATGGTAATCTAGTTACACTCAACATTCCATAACAATTTACAACCATAAATGAAACCATCACAAAAATCATCCTATCAATTAAATGTATTCTTATATATAGTAGATATATAACATAAAGTATAGATCATACAATAATAAAATCATATTTAAAAAAATTGCAATTCTTTTCATTTCTTATACTTCTTGATACTTAATAGATTACAAGATTTTGGATGTTTACCCAAAATAAAATGTCAAGGATATCTCCATCCCATACAATAGAAAATATCTCATAATATTTATAATAATAAATTTATTAAAACCTTTAACATAACATCTATAAATATGTAATCATGGGTGAGCAAAAATTTTAGACTCTTAATTTGATATAAATATATGTCAAAACTAATAATATTATCATGAATAAATAAAATATTAAATATTAAAATTTTCATCTAAAACTTGTTTTAAATATTAAAATTGTCATCTAAAACTTGTTTTAAATATTAGTTTCAAAACTAATAATATTATCATAAATAAATAAAATATTAAATATTAAAATTTTCATCTAAAACTTGTTTCAAATATTAGTTTGTGAGTAAGTTGTACCTTTAATACCATATAATATATGGTTGATTACAAAATCCTCCATAAGGAAAATTGAAAAAACAATCACATAGGTTGGCTCAACCAAAACACTAACCAACTATAAGTGTAAATAGTAAATGCAATCACTTAAGCCAAAATACTCAAAATCAAATTCTCATAAAGAATCCAAAAGCCACAGAACTAAAAGAACAAGAAACAAAGGAGATGTGCCCAATTAGATAACACTACAAAACATTTGTAGTCTTAGTAGGGGGTTTCTCTTGGTTATAATGGGGTGGTCCCCATGGCTAAATGTAGTCTTAGTATGGGGTTTCTCTTGGTTATAATGGGGTGGTCCCTATGGCTAGATTAGGGCAACAAATATTAATTGGTCAAAATGGCTCCTAAACTTCATCAAGAAGTTCTTAAGGTTTGCGCACCTAAAAAGTGGCTCCTAAACTATACCAAGAAGATCGCATCAAGAATTTCTTAAGGTTTGCGCACCTAAAAAGTGGCTCCTAAATTTTACCAAGAAGATCTTAGGGTTCAGGAACCTAAAAATTGGGGAAAGTTCGAGTTAGAAAGCATTTGTCTTGGTTGGGTGGTTGTAATAAAACTAAATAGTTTAGTAACTTAGTTAGTAATTTGTTATTTATAAATTAATGACTTGATAGGTCACATCATTTAATGGTGACCCTTGATTTGTACCAGTGTAAATCCAAATCCTAGGCTCTATCATGCGCTCAGAAGAATCAAATCTCCCATGATACAAATCTCTTCTCAAATATTACACTCAAAAAGACAATAACCCTCTCGAAACAATAAAATATATGTCCTTTATCCCAAACAAGTGGACAAAGCTAGTAAAATTATTGTGTTATAAGGCGTTAAAAAATATATGTACCTTACCCAAAATAAGTTAACGAGTGAAAGAAGAAGTAAGGGTCCCATACCTTTGGGTGTGATAATCCCTGAAGTAGTGCTGGGCTCAGCAAATAAGTCTTGTAGTGTAGCTGTGGAATGGCAGATAATATTTACGTATCATTTCCCTCAACTCCTCATCAATTGACGCGTTTGTCCAGCAATGCATGGGTGCCATACCTGTCGGCAGCAAGGCTGCTTATCGTTCTTTTCTTTTCAAGGTAAATATGATTTGTTGCATGACTAATTGTCCAATGATGTCTTGGATTTAGAATTCTTTTGGTCTTAATATTGAGCGAAGTCATTTCGGAAATTTTAGGTCTGACCAAATATTAAAAAGCAAGTAACCAAAAAACTGATTTCAGTGTCGCAAGCATGCCAATTTTTTTTTCGAATTATTAGTTTGTTTATATGTCTCACATATATTTGGAATTATTAATTTTTTATATTTATTAAAAATATGACGGCTGAAACTTTGTGTTCCTATTAATTTATACATGGCAAAAATAAGTAGTCACAATTATTCACATAATCTACAAAAAAAATTAAAAATAATGGTATTGAGTTAATTTATAACCCATGGAAAATAGAAGCGTGTTCGGCTTTCTGCGAGGTATCAGACCCCTATTTAAACTGTATAATAGAGAGAGTTGGAAGGTTACTGCATATTCAATGCATAAGCACTGATTTCATATTTTCCTGATAGGATGTTGAATTAATATATTTTGTGGTGCAATGACTAACAGAGCTATTACAAAATCGTTGGTGTGTTCTCCTGTAGCTTACTGAGATTTCTTCACAGAGATTGTGTGTTTATTCCATTATAGTATCCATGTTCATCTGCTAGTTTTTTCTGTTGAGATAATAAGATATCAGCCGATTATATATATAGGAATAGCATAGGGAAATCGTGGCCTGCGTTTCTCTAGTTGAATGGAATGCATGTAATCGACCTCTGGTTGCTTTTTTTTCTCTCATGGCAGCCACATAAATTTTTGACATACAGTTTAGCAAAAAAGAATTTATGTTCATGCGCATAAATCAGAAGGTAAGGGTGCTGCTTTTTGGTGCATACTGTTGTTGGCTCTCAGATGAATTCAAACTCAAATGTTTGGATTTCAATAAACGTTTTGGACCTAATAGATTTGTGGCCACATTTTACAAGAACTATTCTTTTATTTTGTAATTGTCAGTATAAACGACTGCTGTGATGTATGGAAACACAAACGCTTTACTCTGTCACCTCATGTAGCTTCACCCACAGTGCTCAAAGGCCCTGTAGATCCTTGTGATTACCTATTAGATCATGGTAAGAGGGACTGCCAGTGGTGAGACATGATAAGCTAGCTTTTGTATTAGCATACTTGAATGGTGTGAACTGCTTTTAATAAAGGTAAATCTCGATCATAGTGCCTTTCATCTACCTGACAATCCATTGCTTCCAACTACCTAGAAAGCCACTGTTTACATATCTTCTTTTTATTATTGTCAGGGACATATGTACCTAAATCTATGACTATATAAAAAGCGCCCACTTTGGCAAATATTAAATGTTTGGAGGGGAGCTTGGTTAGAGAGCAGAAGAAGGAGGACGTAGATGACATAGTAAAATTAAAATATAATTTTAAAATAAATTACCTATAGGTTGTGGAGATTTTATTTTTAAAATAGATTACCTATAGGTTGCAGAGATTTTCTTTCTATTTTCTTTGTCGCAGTCTTCTCTTTGTTGTAGATTAGTATTTTTTTTTCCCTTCTCTTTGGGGCAAATTAGTATTTTATAAATATCTATGTATTTTTTTATATTACCTATTGATGTTTATATAGTAGGTGTTTTTCAAAATACACATGGTTTTGTTTTTATTTTAATGGCCTAGAAAATATATTTACTTTTAGTTAATGGTCAACAAAATCTACATCATAAGTAAATAGAAGTAAAAAAAAGTAACGTTATAACATCTCCTTCATATTCGGCAATAATATTTATAGCCGACATTTACATGACGAACGTTACATAAGGTTACAACATCTCGCTCATAATCGGCAATAATATTTATAGACAACATTAGGAACGTTACATGCATGAGGAACGTTACACAACGTTACAACAACTCCCTCATAATGGGAAATATTATTTTAGCCGACATTTACATGAGGAACGTTACAAGATCTCCCCCATACTGGGCTGTAGAGCGCCTCGACGCAATAAAGTTGCATTGTACTCCTTGTTAAAATCATCAAATCAATAAATAAAATATGGGTGTGTGCAAGCTAATGAGGGTCTCTTTTGACATGTTAGATGTAATAGAAAGACATCCATTAGCTTACATGGATATTTTGAGACATTTACACAGTGAATCTTGCGATAAGTAAAAAAAATGAAATGTAGGAAATTGAATGACTTTTCCAAATATATATTTTTTTTCTATTGAAAATGTTCTTAACTATCTAAAGTTAGATATTTTTTAACAGACACTTTTGATTTTTGGGACAAATTATAAGGTATATGTTTTTGTGGGTGCAGCCTATGAGTGACTAAATGATGGAATAAACTTACGAAAACTGGTAGACATGTAGAGAATAGATAGTACTAGTGCACTACTAATTTTCAATAATAAAACTAATATTTTTTTTAATTATCTGAGTGATCAAATCTCAAAAACGGTATGTCAATTGTGGGTGCATCGTTTGAATATCTTACTGAAATTATTTGGAAATGGGTATTTTATAGCATGTAGAGGTCGGTGTTCTTTAGTGCACCATACAATTGTTTTTCAAAATGGTTGAGAAACGAAAGAGTTATGGACCAAACATTAACAGTGTGTTTTTTGAGTCGAGGAGTGATGACACAAGATAAATAAGAAAAATTTAGAAAGAATTATATATTCTTCTTAAAAATTACATATTTGATATCTGCAAAAAAAAACCATATATGTTTCTAAAATTTCATAAAAAATGGAGGTGTGCAACATGCTGCAACCAACAACTAAACATGAGCATATTGAAAATTTGGATCTATTGCTCAATTAGTCATGGTTTATCATGCTCCGCATAGGCATAATGAATCTGAAGCAAACTCCAAAGAAGACACATAGGCATAAGAATTCCACGCCAGCATGGGTGGAGGATTGGCCATAGTGGCAATTAACGTGCTCTTGTTTTGTTTAAATTCAAATATGTGTTCCTGTCAATGCTAAACACGTGCATGTTATATTACTGCAAAACACATGCGCATTTTATAAGACTATAACACGTGCACGTTATGTAAGCATATAACTTTAGATTTGACTACATTTCCAATTAGAACAATACTTTTATTATTTTATGTCCCCTCTGCCACCCCCCTCTTCCTCATAACTCTTACTAACCCCTCCCCCCTCCTCTCCCTACCTCTAACCACCCCTCCTCCCCTCCCTACCTTTAACACCCTCCTCTCTCTCCCTAACACACCACTGCCCCATTCTTTCTCGCTCTCTCTCTCTCTCTCACACACACATGCACATATGTCACCCCTTACAACTAACACCTGTATGTCCCTTACTCCCCACT
>LPNX010506865.1:0-14440 GCA_001517045.1 Pseudotsuga menziesii | reverse complement strand
CCTCCCCCCTAACTCTTTCAAACCCCTTCTCCACTCTCTCTCACTACCCAAATCATCCAACTACCTCTAAACCCCACCCCCATATCCAACTCTCAGGTTAGTAATGAGTTCCTGAATAATATTTTTTTATTCATGTATTTCTACTTCATATATGTAACAACATATTGATCTGTACATATCTATTGTTTATCTACGAGGTACTGGTTTGCATCTTCATGGAGGAATTCTTTGAAAAGACACAACAGTATGTAACACATGTACATATGGCTCGTTGGCAAGGTGAGCAGTTTAGAACGTGCATGGATACATTTCCTATTGGAACTATATTATCAGTGGTCGATTTTGTGGAAAACTACATTCTACAACCACAGAACAAGATTCGGAGTCAATATTATCACTCAGACCAAGTCAACATACTAGTCTATATCACCTATAGACATTGGGAAGATAGTACTGAATAGAAAAGGGTTATATTGAAGTAGTATCACTTTTACATAAGTGATGACAGGTGTCATGACTTGGTTTTTGTACAACACAACTTTCAATTGCTCTACAATCACCTAAAGGATAATAATATACAGATGGAAAAACATTGGATTTGGCCTGATGGTTGTGCGGGCCAATTCAAAAATGTCGGTGTCTTCCAATGGTCGTGTATTCTCCACAAGAGGCATAAGGTGCCACATATTTGGAACTATTTTGAGTCTGGACATGGAAAACGGGAACATGATGGAGCAGGTGCATGCATCAAGACTACATTACATAGGAAATAAATGAAATTCACAACTATTTTGCTCATCCAAGATGCAAATACCATTGTTGCATGGTGTTCTTCAGAGATGGGGCAGGGATCTAGAAGGAAAGAAGACCAGTCATCTCAAAAAGCACATGTACATAGATATTTTTGGGAGGTGGTTGATGTAGATTGATCACACCTATATGAGTGCAATATCGTCGAATGAACTCGTGCATTCCATTCAGTTAGAACGTTAGACAATGCTAGAGTTGAAATGTGGACAAGGAAATTCTCTTGTTTTTGTTATCCATGTAATAGTGGTGAATGGGACAACTGTGAATCCACAAATTGGGTTGACAGTTGGGATCATGTATCACTCCCCATTGGTCGACAAATAACTACAGAATTATCCCAGTTGGAGGAGGGCCAATCAAGTATTTCACCCGACTATGACCACATATCATATCTCGTACAACCAGGTTCGATTATTATGTTCATAACTTTGAAATGTTTGATGACTAGTTGTGTTTAGTTAACTGACTCCTAGGTCTGCACTTTATTTTATGTATGGCACATATACATAGTGGTTTCCTCGAGAGGCAATGAATGGCACACTGACTACTGGTTGGCACGTTGCTTGGATGGGAAGAAGTCCCTCATTGTCTCATTAAGCGACTTTGAGGGAAATGATTTTACAATTGGTTCGATGGTTATCAAAGGAGAATATTTCACATAGGTTTCCCATGCACAAAAGAAAAAAGGTTATGTATTTGAAGATTATAGACCAGGTTAAATTGTATGCCATTATACAAACTTGGTTATTGGCACAAACCTCCAGTTGCAAACAATGCCAAGCAATAACTCATCAAATATGCGATACTTGTTTCCTTACTCTGAGAACGAGAGGCGAAAGGATACCATTACTATTATAGGTGATATCAATGGTCTAGTCGAATGACCACATGTAGGTAGTCAGGTATTTTGGTTTCATGGTCTAATTGATTATTTGGAGCTTGATAGATTGATAAATTGCATAGAATTCTGCAACTTGATAAATTTCACAAGCTTCATCATGGATTTGTTGTATTATATTCATACTTACATGAGTCATGCCATATAGCCCTATACCATTATCTAGCACTCTATCTGGGATATGTCTATTGCATCTTACTTGAATCTCAAAGTTGGTCCTATAAGGACATTAGTCAACACCCCAACTTTTCATGGAACTTCCTAATGCAGGTGTTAAAATAAGGTATTAAAAGCTTCACATGCTTAATAACCCTGGCCAATCCTAACCTAGAAATCCAAGCTTACAAATCCTATATCTAATCCTAGTAACCCTAGTTTTCACTATAAAACCTAGTTTGTAGCCTAGAGACTAGTTTATGTCAACTTCGTGATCCACTGAAGGTGAGGTACTGTAGCCCCTTAGTGAACCATACTAATTGTAGCCTATAATGTAGAGTAATTTTTAACATTTTAAAATGAAGCAAAATAGAAATATCCACAAGACATAACACATAAAGAGCATCCATTACTGACATACTACATACTACATCAAGAGCATAATACATACTACATACTACATCGATAACATCCATTACATTACATACTGCATCAAGGGCCAATCTTAGTAACCCTAATTTGTACCGTAAACCCTAGTTTGATTATAAACCCTATAAATCCTAGTTTGTGTTCAAAATCCTAGAAAACATAGTTTTTGTCCAGTAACTATCATCTATAGATTACTAGTACCATTTATTCAATATCACCATTGAAGAATATCTCATATTAGTTGAGATGAAAGGTAATCCTAGCCTAATAACCCTAGCCAATCCTAGCTTACAAACCCTATACCCAATCTTAGTAACCCTAGTTTTCACTGTAAACCCTAGTTTGAATTCTAAACTATAGAAACCCTAGTTTGTAGCGTGGAGGTAGGAATTCTATGCCCTGTGTAGGGATTCAACAGGTGTCCCTTAAAGCCTATAGGACATGGGCTTCAATGTGCCATAGAATGATGAATGTGGCTCAGATCGATGAACCGTCAACTCTGTTAGATTCAAAACATTGGGATAGTGCTAGTGATGGCCCTCTACTCTAGGTCCATGCTCAATGGATCCTGTTTTGGGTCAATTTTGGAAACTAGGGTTTTGCTCACTAAGGGAATGCGAAATTTTTGCACATAGGGGTCAACTTTGCAAATTCCTCTACCGTGAACATGTGGCTAGATTTCCCACATGAAACCTCCCTAAACACGATTGCAAGACCCACTGGAACCCCATTTTGAAGCACCCTTGGAATTCTATACCCCGAGTAGGGATTCAAGAAGTGTCCCTGAAAGCCTATAGGAGGTGGGATTCAACATGCCATAGAATGATGACCGTGGATTCAACAAGTGTCCCTGAAAACCTGTAGGAGGTGGGATTCAACGTGCCATATAATGATGTCTGTGGCTCAGATCTACGAATCATCAAATCTATTGGTTTCAATACATAATGATAGTGCTAGGGGTGGCCCTCTACTCTGGGTCCATGGTCAAGAGATCCTATTTTAGGTCAATTTTGGAAACTAGGGTTTTTCTTAGTAAGGGAATGTGAAATTTTTGCACATAGGGGTCAACTTTGCAAATTTCTCGACCGTGAGTGTGTGGCTAGTGTTCCCACATGGAACCTCCCTAAACACACTTGCATGACACACCGAAACACCATTTTGATGCACGATTGGAATTGTATGCCCCGGGTAGGGATTCAACATGTGTCCTTGAAAGCTTGTAGGAGGTGGGATTCAACGTGCCATAGAATGATGACTGTGGCTCGTATCGATGAACCATCGACTTCGTTGGATTCAAGACATCGGGATAGTTCTAGAGGTGGACCTATACTCTAGGTCCATGGACAAAGGATCCTGTTTTAGGTCAATTTTGGAAACTAGGGTTTTGCTTAGTAAGGGAATGTGAAATTTTTGCACATAAGGGTCAACTTTGCAAATTTATCAATTGTGAATGTGTGGCTATAATTCCCACATGGGACCTCCCTAAACATGATTTCATGACCCAACAGAACCTCATTTTGATGCACGATTGGAATTCTATGCCTTGGGTAGGGATTCAACATGTGCCCATGAAAACCTGTAGGAGGTGGGATTCAACATGCCATAGAATGAAGATCGTAGCTTGAATCGATGAACCATCGAATCTGTTGGATTCAAGACATCGGGATAGTGCTAGGGGTGGCCCTCTACTCTGGGTCCATGGACAAGGGATCCAATTTTAGGTCAATTTTGGAAACTAGGGTTTTGCTCAATAACGAAATGTGAATTTTTTGCACACAGGGTCAACTTTACAAATTCCTCGACCTTGAACATCTGGCTAGTGTTCCCACATGGAACCTCCCTAAACATGCTTGTATGACCCACCAGAGCCCCATTTTGATGCACAATTGGAATTCTATGCCCTAGGTAGGGATTCAATAGGTGTCCCTGAAAGCTTGTAGGAGGTGGGATTAAACATGTCGTAGAATGATGATCGTGGCTCGGATCGACGAACCGTCGAATCCATTGGATTCAAGAAATTGGGATAGTGCTAGGGGTGGCCCTCTATTCTGGGTCCATGGACAAGGGATCTTGTCTTAGGTCAATTTTTGAAACTAGAATTTTGCTCAGTAAGGGAATGTAAATTTTTTGCACATAGGGGTCAACTTTGAAAATTCCTTGACTGAACGTCTGGATAGCATTCCCACATGGAACATCCCTAAACACAGTTGCATGACCCACCAAAAACCTATTTTGATGAATGGTTGCCATTCTATGCCCCGAGTAGGGATTCAACAGGTGTCCCTGAAAGTTGGTGGGATGTGGGATTAAACATATATGTTGATGGTTTGTGTTTCATTGGCATCACAGAGAATAAAGGATACCCACAATAGGGTGCGATGCAGAATTGGAAAGAAGTATTAATTGATATATGTTTGAAGGTGAGTGTAGATCTTCCCCTCTTGAAAAAATACGTGTTGGAAACTATTATTCCATGTGTAGATGTTGAGAATTATGTTACCTGTTGTGAGGTGTTTAACTTGACTTATTTCCCATCATCGTTAAGCAAGAAATATTCTTTGTTTGTGTTTTTATCAAGGAGAAAGGAGTTGTCAATCTCTGTACGGAGGGGAATTGATCTTAGGATCTCATATCATTCGTGAGACTGGAAATTGAAAAGAAGTTTGTTTCCATATTAATTTAGCCTGGTCATCTAGGATATTTGAGAATTTGCATGATGAAATGTAGGAGGAAATGGCTACAACAATGCAGAACATGGAGACATGGCATAAGAACCAAGAAATTAGTTATGCACATGATTTAACTATGACAATAAGGATGTACAAGGTAATAAAATCCCATGTGAAAATACTTAGTAGTAAACTCGAAATGAAACCAATAGGATGGATAAGAAATATGATATGCTTGAATAATATGAAATCTCCTCCAAATGGAAGGTCCTTATGGTACTAGATACGAAACATTAGTGGTGACCTCTCGAAACACCAATCCCACATTATGATTGATAACAACCCAACTCCAAAGGGAATCCCTAAACATCATGCAACAACAATAGGCTTGATATAAAGCCAAGCAATAGGGATGTAGTCTAGGGAGACATCCAAACATACTAATCAAAATTTGGTTTTGTGAGCATTAAACATAGACCCTAAGGAAGAGAAAAATGTGTCTAAAAACTCAAGTTTCACATAAACCTAGCATTTTCCACTTTAACCAAAGGAAGAATGTTAGGTTGAAAGTGGGTGTAAACCATCTCATCGTGAATAGTATCCCACAGTTATGGTCTGTAAAACTCAAGAGGATATAAGCCTTTCACATATACCTAGATATTTAGCATTCTTCATATAAGACAATGTAGTGAACAAATATTCCTTGGATAATTCCCTATCTAAACTCTCCCTATCACCATAATAAAACTTTTAGGAGACAATGCCATTACGTCATTAACCATGTGATGGAACATGTTTAGGTTTAGAAACAAGTGGCCAACCTATTATGCCATTAATACAAAATATATATCTTCACACTATGAATGTTTTGAATATTACGCCATAAACATAAATTTTTAAAACAATATTCAGAATAGTACTTCTCCAATCAATTTAAACTATATTAAAATCACACATAATTTTGATCTCTTCCAAAGTTGTTCCTCGAGGTGATTCTCAAATGCCATGTACATTAACAAAATGATAAAATAATGTGCAACATATACAACAATAAAGAATAACAATCATTATTTTGAATCAACCTTATACTTAGATACTTTTAGGTTTGTTGTGTATCCCATATATTCTTTAGATGAAATACATCATGCCAAACACCAATTTCAGTTATGTAGACCACACAGGTGCATCACTTAGGTGTGTCAACTTTGTGCATCCTTTAAATGTTTATTAGGTTATTATGTGGGTAAGGTGTTTTTGTATCCCACTTAGTTGGGTCGTTTGCTTAGGTTTGTTGGGTGCTTATGTGTGTTAGGTATGTTGCATCTTTATGAATACAATTTAACATTGTATATGCAACTAGATCATGATAAAAAAACAATTTAAATTTACATTGTTTTCATTACGTAATATTGTAATTGTGCATTGTACTCAAATTTGTAACTGGTATCTCCATGAAATCGAAAAATCTATCAAAAATTGGGAACATTACACATAGAAACATTCTTGGCCACACATGTATGATCACACTTAAAAGACTGAACCATGAAGATATCAAGAGCCTCGATACAAAATATTTTTTATATCATGAAAGTCATAATAAAAAAATAGAAGGCCATTATATGGCCTGTCAATGTACATGTATCAAAAACATCATTGATGTACATGCAAACAAAAGTACATTTGTCCTAGACCTCACCCTTAAACTCTAACTTCCTCTTGTACAGAAAAATACATATTTGTCCTGGACTAACACATCAAAACTCTAACTTTCTCTTGTTTTTTTGACTCTGATGCTTGTTTCCTCTATCCATGACCACTGTGCATCTCTAGAGACCACATATCAATGACAATATTTATTGATCATGTAACTGAACTAATACTGTCCAGCAATAACAAAGTTTGAAAATTTAAAATACGACTCAAATATTGTACATAAAACAAACACTCGCTGCATCCATCTAGGGTATAGATGCCTCTGGTGTCCTCCTCCTTGCAGAGATTCTCTCTGCAATTCTTTTCTGCAAATAAAAAAATTATGTCAATTATCTCAACAATTATCAACATGTACATGAATGAGAAAGTACTAACCAATTATGTAAATAACGAACATATCACCAAAATATTTTTTTCTAGGGAATGAGACTGGGTTTCTTTAGTATCAAGAGGAGCCGTAGGTTGAACATCAACCTCGGTCATGTGCACTAATGGACTAGGATGTGGCTACATTCACCAAATGATAAAATAGTTAGACATCGTGTATGTCCATAGACAATACAAATGAACTGTACAATTACAAATATTCAAGTATATGTACCTATGTGTGACTTATCCCTATTGTAGATGAAGCATTGGCTGCAGCATCAATAGCCCCACAAAGGTCTGACACAAATGAATCTACATCCTGATGCTGTAAACATGTGAAAATAACATTAAAAAAACTAGTTGTGAAGCGAATTCAAAGCTAACCAACAATTGCCATTGGAAGTGTGTACATTACCGTGGAATTAGTAGGTTCATCGTCATGGACACCTGCTATTTTTAAGGAAGAGGGACGAGTTCTGTAGACAACACGCTTATCTATGTTTGTACTATGGCGAGATCCAAACCAAAGAGGCGGTGCATGGATTTGCAATGATGCATGTAGTCATAAAGTGTTACCATAGTTAGAAATGGAATTGAATGGATGGAATAAAATGTACTGAAAAAATAACATGTTGTAATATACTTACCTCTACCTGGGACATATATCCCCCATCAGAGGGATCGCTGCCAACAGATTATTCCCCCTCTGCATATCCAGAGAGCATCTTCAAGTTTAAAAATTATATATATTAGCAATCTATAAAGGAGTGTAAAATAAGAAATTTAAATAATTTGAACAAGATTCTGTCATTAACCATGTACTTACATTCCTGAGGTAATCATAAAATCCACCTGGGGGTAATTCGTTAAGATCAATGTATCTAGCCTCCTATTCAAAATGGGGTTCCTACAACTTCAAAAATTGTAAATATTAGCCCATTTAACAAATTAGTCAATACTAACACATGTATTAAAAAAATGGCACATGTTCAAATATTACCTCGGTGTTGGTTGGTTGAGCCTCGGATACAATCACACCAGGTGCACTACCACCACCCTTAGAGGCATCAAGCTTCTACAAGAGTAAAAATTGCATATATTAAGAATCTTTTAATATGTGTACAATATGGAAAAATTAAAAATTGAAGAACAATAGAGTTTTAACAATGTCCTTACCTAACCATCAGTCATCATAGAGGTAACATGTGTTGGTCCATGACCATAACAAGATTGACCACATGTTGTGCACACATGTGGCTCTCTCTGGGGAACATGGGATGTCGGTCTATCCCCACCAATAGATGGTCCTCTACCACTGGAAGCTGGTGGTTGTACCCCACGAGAGGAAGAGGGCCATGCTTGGTCAATAGTTGCAGTGTGTTGGGAAATCATCTTAGCTAGCGTAATAAATGCCTCCTGTGTTTGGGTAACCATATCATGTGCAGGAGGGATGTGTGGCCTCGACAGCTAGGCATGGGGTTGAGGTATATGTCGATTGGCATATCTACACCTAGCATTGGGTCGGTTTTGGGGCATCCCCCTACAAACGCCCTGGAACCCCAAGATGTCAAAATAGTTGACATGTTTTCCCATCGCAAACTCTGCATAGAGTTTCCGGAGAGAGTACAACTGTAATTCCCTATTGTTGTGTGTGGGAATATCGTAAACCATGTACCATCTATCCATCCAATGGTCTCTAATGGGTTGACAAATGCACTACTCAATCGAAATATGTGGCCTATTTCTCTCTGGAATGTCATCCATACCAGGCACTCTAAAATGGATATATGTGCTCTTTTGTTTTTTTGAGCTTCTTGATCTCATTGTAGCTCAAACCATCAACATATTCTCGTCTTTGGTTTCCCTATAGGATGTTATGCTATACAAGGAATCATTCGATCGACTAATTGTATCCGCTATGGTCATCAATGATGCTGACAAGGAGCGGCGAAGTTCATCTCTACCCCTCCACGAAGAACCACTATCTCTCAGATGACCAAATAAATCTCAATATCTTTGCATTGTTGTCCATAGTAGCCACTACAATAATAAATACAAATAAAATATCATTAGAAAAATTAACACATGGTATAACGACATCTCTAAGCAATGAAAAGTGTAAAACTAATGTATGACAAATAGTCAAAATGATTTGGTTTTTATGATTAAATTGGGGTTTTGGTTTCCATTGGGCATGTAAATTCCTTTATGAGAATATAAATTAAAAAAAATGGTTTAAATTCATATTAGGGCATAGAAATTATTGAATATAGGGAAATTAGCATGAGAGGATTTGAAGAAAATACCTCACAAGGAAGAGATTGATCCCCAAGGTGGAGTTTGTTGGCCTTTTTCTCACCCAAAACACATTCTCCCTTGCTCATTTTTCTCTTCTCGAACTCGTTCCAACGCATAGTTGTGGAGAAAATGACGGGCTCGACCTGTTTTAAACATAAAATAGATTTTATATAACATGCGTGTGATTTTTCTAACGATAACACGAGCACGTTTTTCTTCACTACAAACACGTGCATGTTGCTTTTAACTATCCTAATTGGAAAGCATGTTGGCAGCCTTGGAACTAGGCTTGGTAGGGTCAAGATTGCTTGGGATGATTTCTATTTTATGGATCTCGAATGATTGACTTCACTCTACCATTGCATCTAAAAGGTCCCTCAACTTTGTGCACTCACCCATATATCTTTTGGGATTTTCATTCCAAGTTGGTATCAGAGCTCAACGATCTCCATCTCAGTGTTGTTCATTCATTAGCCACACTATCCCATTCACTTCTCTCCCATCTCTTCCTCGCGTCCACTCTTGTCATGCTTCCGTCGTGTCCCTCTTCACTCCAAAAAATATATAATATTAAATAATAATAGTAATATTTATTATTATTATTTTAATATTAAATTTTTTAATATCTTTTTGAGAGCTCTTAAATTTTTTTTGCATATAATAATATTATAAATAATTATTATTATTGTAATTAAATATTTAATAGTTAACTTGACCCAATCCAAAATTAACAACATGAATACAAGAAATACGGAGAGAAACCCTTCGGAGAACAAGGATGTGTTAGGATATTTAGACACTTAAGAGTTAGTTAAGATCAACTTGTGTAATATATCTGTTAGGTAAAAGTGTGTTTCTTTAGTATGCATTAGTATGCATTTGTAAATATTCTAATCCGACAGTCACGATATGTTCTAGACATAGAGTGATCTGACGGTTCAAATTCTCTTAGATCATACCTACCATTGATATGTGGCTTAACACCCGATTGGTCTATGATATCTATTTAAAGAGCATAGAGGGTCCTTGGCTAGTTGATCGATTATGAGAAGCTCATATGTAACTTTCTTTCTTTTGCATAATAAATTGCTCCAAGTAGCTATTTGGCTGGGGCCGTGGACTATTTCCCTCTCGAGGGTTTTAACCACGCGACAAACATCAGTGTGTTGATATGTGATCTATTTGTGTGAAGCAGTTGCTGAAGGTGTTCAATCTTTTGGGAGTACCTTGTGTACTCGAATTGGTATCAGAAATTTTATGAAGAGCCACTTTCGGTTTTGATCAAGATATGCAATCGGTGTTGCCAAAACTTTGAAAGGGTTTCTGGTTCTAGATTTTCTGTTCATTTTTGTCCTATGGGAGCTGTTCCATTGCGTCTAGAGCACCGTTTCCATCAGGAAATGGTTTTCGTTTCACCGAAAACCATTTCCGTTTGCTCCATAAACACCCATTTCGGCAAATCTGAAGGTATAACGTTACAGTGACGGATTTTTTTTAAATCTCTCATATTTTATCAGTTTATTATTAGATATTTTATGTTTTAGTCTCGGACTGTTGTTTTCCCTCACTTTGTATGCTCTTTGTCGTGCACCTTGTGTGATCGTGGCGAATTAGAAACAGTAAGGGAAAGTTTTTTTTTTCTTGTCTTCTCGGCTACGTATGCTCTTTGTCGTGCACCTTGTGCAATCATGGCAAATTAGAAACAACGAGAAAACTTGAAAACGTAGAATTTCCAGGTAAGCTAACGAAAATCTAACCCTATTGTGTGGAAAAAGTTTTTTTGTTTTTTGTTTTTCATTTTTTTGTGATTTGCAGGAAAATAAAGCAAGCACGGAAAACGAGAGAGAAGAGTTTAAAAAAAAAAAAAAACCCTTCCTCTTTCTATACTTTTACGTACCTTTTAAACTTAGCTCATTTGGTCCAAAGTTGCTTTACACCTTGATAAGTCTTGAGTTCAAGCCTTATCAAGCTACTTTTTAGTGCATGCAATTTCTATTTTCAAGTTACTTTATTGTAAAAGTGCAGCTCACATAAATAAAATAAAATAAAAGTGAGTCACTTAAGTCTTTTAATTTATTGCTACACTATTTAAAAGTCACATTATTGTAAAAGTGAACATCACCTATTCTACAAAAGTGATTCACTTCAAAGCAACTTTATTGTAAAAGTGATTGTCAAAGGTTGATCTTGGGAAGAGGTGGCTTCTTTTTTTAGTTGGTCAAGTTAATATCTGCCACGCCACTATTGGGGACATCTTCAACTTTTTCTTTGATCAAGCATAACTTCATCATCCATAATCTGTTTTTAAGTGTCGTTTTTTTAAAATCGCATATTTTTTTGAGCTCTTTGCATCCAGATAGTTAGTTTCTGTTCTTTCAGCCATTATTTTACAGTATGGCCGCCGCTTGTGATATTATACTTACAAGTTCTAACTATTTCTCATGAAAATCTCGTATGGAGGATGTTCTACGAAGTAGGGGACTTTTCAGGATAACCTCAGGGAAAGAAACAGAACCCACTGATGATGATAAGAAAATTAAATGGGCAAATAGATGTGATGAAGCTCGTGGATTGATTGGGATGTCCATCTCTATTGATTTGTGATTCCACATATCTGGAATTGATGAACCTGATAAAGCTTGGGAAAAGTTGGAATCTGTGTTTGGTAAACACAATGAAATTCGGGGTCATCAACTTGAGAATGAGTTGCTTTCCTTGAATCCAAATGATTTTTCATGCACTCAAGACTATTTATCTAAGTATAAAACTCTTATATTCTTATGTGCAGAATGCAAGATTAAGAAAGAAGACAAACAATGTATTTATCATATTATTTCCAAACTTGGACCTGCATATTCTGTTTTTGTATCTACATTTTACTCCATGAAAGAATCCTTGACTGCAGCTAGCTATCAAGAGCCTAGTCTTGAATCCTTTTGTGATTCCTTAATTAGAGAGCAAGATAAGCTCATTCATCCTGGAATAATTAACAATGCAGATACATCTGGGAAAGCCTTATTGTCCCAACAGAAAGAAAAGTCCCAGCCTCCCAAGAAACATAATTCTCGCAATAATAAGCAAAACAATAAGGGTCCCAAACCCTCTCAGTCAGCTCCTTCTTTAAAAAATGACAAAGGATCCAAGCCAAAAGGAAATAAGACTGAGCTTCATTGCAATTTTTGTGGGAAAGATAATCATGATGAATCTAAGTGTTTTAAGAAGATGGCAGCCTTGGAAGCAGCAATGAAGAAGCACCACATCAACCTAGATTCATCTTCAGAATCTACCTCTCATGGACATGCACTTTGTGCTTCTAGTTACTCTTATACTACATCTTCTTCCTCTACTTCAATTGAATGGCTCATTGATTCTGAAGCATATTATCATATGGCTAAGGATAAAGCCACCTTTTCTACTATTCATGAATGTAACACCAAACAAATATTTGTTGGTGATGATAGATCTCTAAGTGTTGTAGGATCTGGAACAGTTTCAATAGAAAATGGTCATTTCAGTGATGTACTATGTGTTCCAAAAAATTTCTGCAATTTGTTATCAGTCTATCAAATTACTCATTCAGGTGAAGGTAAAACTGTGACGTTTACACCTCACCAAGTTGTAATCAAGGATTTTAAAAATCCTCAAAATGTCCTTGCTACTGGAACTATTGATGATATTACCAGGTTGTACAAATTTAACAACTTTGGGTCATCACCTTTTCCTTCAGTTTTTGTTGCTCATAGTGATAACTTGAGCAAACTTTGGCATGAGCGATTTGGTCACTTAAATTATCGCTCATTGCAACAACTATGTAAAGACAATATGGTGACTGGTCTTCCGCTAGTATCTTGCAAGGATGGTGTTTGTTCCAGTTGTGTACTCGAAAAACATCATTGAGATAGTTTTGACAAACGTGCCTCTTGGCACGCCTCGGTTCCCTTGGAGCTTGTGCATAGTGACTTGTGTGGCCCTCTTCCATCTGCTTCCTTTTCTAGTTTCAAATATTTCTTAACTTTCATTTATGACTACTCCAGACGCACTTGGGTTTACTTCATAAAACTTAAGAGTGAAGTATTTAACATGTTCTTGGCCTACAAGGTCGTTGTTGAAAAACAATCTGGTCATCAAATTATTAAGTTAAGATCCGACAATGGGGGAGAATATGTTAACAACAAGTTCACTACTTTTTGCACTGAACAAGGAATCCAACAACAACACACTGTTCCATATACACCACAACAAAATGGTGTAGCTGAACGGAAGAACCGCACTTTAAAAGAAATTGCTAATTGTATGATCCAATCTAAGAGACTAAGTCTTCAATATTGGGCTGAGGCCATAAATTGTGCAAATTACATAGTTAATTGCACACCCACTAAAGTTTTACAAGGTATAACACCAGAAGAAGCATGGAGTAAAATTAAACTAGATGTAAGTCACTTTCGTGTGTTTGGTTGTAAAGCATGGGCTAACATTCCGGATGAAAAACGGAAAGCATTGCAGCCTAAAAGTGAAAAGTGCATATTTGTTGGATATTCTGAAGATGTAAAAGGTTATAGACTTCTTCAGCCACATTCTCATGATATAATCATTAGAAGAGATGTTAAATTTGATAAAAATATCTTGGCCTGCAAGCCTAACTTGGTGGGTGTGCCATCTTTGGCCTGCGAGCCTGATTTGGCGATTGTGCCTTCTTCTTCTTCTTCTTCCAGCTTCCTTGATAGGTTTCCAACTCCAGTTTCTGATGATGACAGTGAGGATAAAAATCCACCTCTTCCTTATCATGTTCCTCCAATTTCACCAGCACCAATACTTCCTCGATGGGTCCGTTCAACATGTGAAGCAGCTGGTGATCTTGCTGGTGATCCTAGAGATCAACGTCGAACACGTTCTCAGTTTCAGCGAGCCTCTTCTCTTTTGGCTCAAGTTTTCGAGAATCATGATCTAGAAACTTTTGCAGAAGCTTCAGGAAATCCAGATTGGGATGCAGCTATGGATTGTTAGTTTTTCAACATTTAAGCTAGCATTATGACAAGATCTTTTCACTGAGAGAATAACAAGTACATCAATCACATAAGCATATCACAAGAGACAAGAG
>LPNX010506845.1:281146-347808 GCA_001517045.1 Pseudotsuga menziesii | reverse complement strand
TTACAAGACAAAGGACGGAGTATATAGAGATCTATCAGGCAATGGGCGTGTTGTGTCATCACCTTTGATGTGGATAGAAGCTCTTGACCTGATACTGAACAAATTGAAGAAGTCAGAACTGAAGTTTGACAAAGTTAGGGTGATTTCTGGAAGTGGGAAGCATATATGGTCGATATTCCAGCATTTTCTTGTGTATCAGCTCAGTTAAGATCTCTTCTACGGCCAGGTGGTGGAAAGCTAGCAAGGAACCGTTTCAGAGGTGTTTTCATCAGAGCAGTTATTTGTTTCAATTGGGGAGATTCAGCATTCAATCCTAAATCACGAGATTTCAGTATGAGGTTTCTCAAAGCTTCTGTTACAGAGGAATTTTTCGCTGAAATCGCGTGATCTTGCGAGGAAATTTTGACGGCTTTCCCGAACTCCAAATTCAAATATAAAAGCACCAGTGGATAGCTTATGATCTTTATATCAAAATCGACTATTCGAACATGCAAAACGGACATCGGACCATTGAGAAAATCGATTTTTTCCAAAGGCAGTTTTTTCAGGAATTTTTCAGCTTTCGGCAGCTTAGGCGAGCCCCACGGAGCTCATTAGCTGCCAAAAGGACTGACTTCCGGCGGCTAAGGCACGAAATCAGCAGAATAGTTAGCTGCCAAAAGCCTGTTTTTGCAAAGGTTCTCTAATTTCGCCCAGATCTCGGATTTGTACGCTGAAATGGCAGAAGGCTGATCAAAATGAATGAATTATAAATTGTTTTATCAATTTCTTAAAGGGTTTTGAACAAGATTAAAGTCAAGTGGGTGTTTTGACTAGTTTTAACATTGTTTTGAAGAAATAGCTCTAAGTTCAAAGTGCCACATCATCCATATCAAGTCTGTTATGTACCAGTTGAAGTCCACCGAGCCTTGGAAGGCTGCTTCACTTCACCAACCATCAAGCTGTTGAAGGAGATCTCCATATCAGAATTTCCTTGATTTTAGGGATCAGTCCCTATCTTTTTGCTTTTAACTGTCAGTTAATGTTTTAGTTAAACTCAACATATCCATGCTTTTAGGATCTGGAAACTCTTTGTAAAGGCTTTAAAAAGTCTAAGAACTCACACTGAAAGGGGNAGGGATCAGTCCCTATCTTTTTGCTTTTAACTGTCAGTTAATGTTTTAGTTAAACTCAACAGATCCATGCTTTTAGGATCTGGAAACTCTTTGTAAAGGCTTTAAAAAGTCTAAGAACTCACACTGAAAGGGGGTTCGAGCTTGGAGAACTTGGCCTATGTCTGATTGCTAGTCTAATAAAATCACAGTTTTCTCGTGTTATTGTACTCAGATTTTGTCATCCACTATTATTCTGCACTCTGTTGGATTAGTTTAGATTATGCTCATGATTCAATGGAGGAACTTCTTACTNTGGCCTATGTCTGATTGCTAGTCTAATAAAATCACAGTTTTCTCTTGTTATTGTACTCAGATTTTGTCATCCACTATTATTCTGCACTCTGTTGGATTATTTTAGCTTATGCTCATGATTCGATGGAGGAACTTATTACTGTTTCAGTATAGCCCTGCGTTATATATGTATTTGGTTGTATAAACCCTGCTTTTAATGTATTTGGTTGTCTGAGCAATATTCTACATGCCTGTTCTGTTATTTATCATCTGATGTGTAGTTTCTAAGAGCACTGGCTCATTTAATTATTTGGATTAGCAGTCTTTCATTTGTGCCATTCTTGTATCCCCTCGATCCACTTATTGAAAGTACAATGAATTTTTAAAGTTACCAAGCATACTTAGCTATAACCACTAAGTAGTTTCTTGGAAAGCTAACAAAATGGCGCCGTTGCCGGGGAGCGAGGTGAGAAGCTGATCTTCCTGGGAGACGACATAGATCTACTCTTTGATGATAGACAAGGGGTAGACATTTATTGGTTATAATCATCTATCTGGCGACTCCATGAAGGACGAATTCAGTGGCGACTCCACAATATTCAAATGNTAATGTATTTGGTTGTCTGAGCAATATTCTACATGCCTGTTCTGTTATTTATCATCTGATGTGTAGTTTCTAAGAGCACTGGCTCATTTAATTATTTGGATTATCAGTCTTTCATTTGTGCCATTCTTGTATCCCCTCGATCCACTTATTGAAAGTACAATGAATTTTTAAAGTTACCAAGCATACTTAGCTATAACCACTAAGTAGTTTCTTGGAAAGCTAACAGTGGTTTTTCTAAAACCTCCATTAATTGATCTTTTCAAAGTAATCAAACGTGGACTAGACCTTGGGTATGCTCTCAATGTTGTGAGTGAGTTTGATTTGTTTAATGAATGCTACAATTTACTTGACTTCATGCACCAAAATATAAAATTGATGCACAACGGATCTTAGAAACAAGAAAAAAGCTACTACAGATGCATGCAAATCAATTAACTCAATGAATGCTAAAAACTATTGAAAAGGTTTGCAGCAGTAAAAACATAATAATTAATTCATAAGATAGATCACAATGCTATACAATGGCATGAATAGATAAGCAATTCTAATCCCATAGAGGTCATTCAAATTGAATGCATGAGAGTGGCTTACTTTTTTAGTTAACACCACTCAGCACATTAGTTAAACACTTAACTACAACGTGATTGACTCTAACAGATTGTAGAATTATTTTGGATGCCAGGGAAGCTCATGGGGCTTCTATATGTACCTTGATACAACATTCATGGCATAAGAAATATCAGGCCGAGAATGTGTCAAGTACAAAATACTTCCAATCAATTGTCGGTAGAGTGTAGAATCCACCAACGATGTAGAATCACCATCCTCAAGATTGACTCCTGAGAGGAATGGGAATGGTGAAGCCTTACATTCTCCCATATTAAACTTATTTAGATGTTTCAAAGAATATTTTTATTGGTATATCATGATCCCATCAAATTTCTGAGTGATTTCTAAACTAAGAAATCGTTTCGGCAGACCTAAATCACGCATATCAACTGCTTGGTGTAAAGCAGTTTTTATGAAGTTCATCGAAGCAAGAGTGCTTCCTGTAATAAATAGGTCATCAACATAAAGTAAAATGACAATAAAATTACCTTCATTCTGTTGTAAATACACATTCGGATCTGATTTGCATCTTGCAAAGTTTTGCGACATAAGAAAGGAATCCATATTTGTGTACCATGCTCTTGGGGCTTGTTTAAGCCATACAAAGATTTCCTTAATCTACAAACTAATGTCGGATATGATATTAACCTTCAGGATGATTGATGTATATATCTTCCTAAATATCACCATGAATAAAGTCACTCTTCACATCCATATGGTGCACCTCCCATTGCCTTACATTATCTCTTTTTTAGTGGAATTTTAGCCCATGCAGTGGACCCAAAAACTCTGAGATTGGACACGTCATGCTTGTGACCAATGTAGGATTCGAAAGAAGTTTTACCTTTGACAAATGAGTGTGGAACTATATTACGAATGTATGCAGAAACATTCATGACCTCATCCCAAATATTTGCATCCAAACCTTTTGACTCAAGCATACAAATCATCATCTCTTTTAGTGCCCAGTTTTTCCTCTCTGCTACACCATTATGTTGAGGTGTGTAGAGAACTGTGTTCTGGATTTGGATTCCATTTTCTGCACAAAGTTGAAGTAGATATGATTTTATATATTCTCCACCATTATCATATCTAAGAGATTTGATATTTCTCCCAATGGCAGTCCCAACAGAAGCTTTGAAATTTTTGAACTTTTCAAATACTTCATATTTGTTTTTTGAGAAAGCAGACCCATGTGAACTTGGAAAGGTCATCAATGAATGTGAGAACATACCTCAAAGCATTAATGGAAATAGTTGGTAATGGACCATTGATATCACTGTGAATCAGCCCCAAAATACAAGAATCTCTTCTAGTTTTTCCTCGATCGAACTTATGCTCAGGATGCTTTCCAGCTATGCAACCTTTGCATATCCCTTTTGAGGATTTGATGTTCAGAATGCCTTCCACCATGGAATCCTTTTGTAGCAGATACAAATACGTATAATTAAGGTGTCCAAACCTATCATGCCATAGTCGGCTAACCTCATTTCCATGATTCATAAGGGCACTTGGCTTTGAATATGGAAAAAAACTGGAAAACTCATATGTTTTTGCAGCATGATTTGCTTTGCCTATTGCAATGAGCTTTCTGGTGTTATTTCAGAAATATAAACATCATTGGGGTTGAATACAACTTTCTTTGGAAAACCAGTATGTTTAATTTGATACACATAAAGTAGGTTTGAAGCTGGAGAGGGAACATATAGAAAATTTTGAAAACTGCCATGTTCTAAGTGAACTGTACCTTTGCCTTTTGATAAGGTTTGTGAATCATCTCCCATGTGGATGGAGATGTGGCTTTCAATTTCCAATGATGAGAAAGAATCTTTGCTTGAAACCATATGAGTTGAAGCTCCTAGCTCTATGAGAAGAGATTTTGCATTTGAAACACTTTCCATGAGTGCATGACCTCTTTCTGGCTGATCATTCTGATCTCCATTGTCCTTCTTCCTTGCTCCATCTAGAAGAGTGATGTTGTTTCTCTTCAAGAGAAGGGATATCTAATCAATAGTCCTCTTCATGCATAAGCTTTCAGGATGAAATCCCCTGCCACAATAAGAGCACTTTGTCTTCTCCTTGCCCCTTTTCTTGTCTTTCTTCGAGCCTGAGGGCTCATCTGACTGCTTGGTCTTCTCCCTCTGCTTAGGAGGATCAAACTTGGTCTTCTCTTTTTGCTTTTGATTTCCTTTATTATCTGTAGCCTTGGGTCCTCCAGCAAACAAAGCTTGATCCTTGGAGGATTTCATGGATCCCATCTAAACAAGATTATCATGCTCATTGGTTAAGGACTCAATGAATGCATTCAAGGTT
This sequence comes from Pseudotsuga menziesii, assembly GCA_001517045.1. NCBI lineage: Eukaryota > Viridiplantae > Streptophyta > Pinopsida > Pinales > Pinaceae > Pseudotsuga > Pseudotsuga menziesii. The sequence goes on along the minus strand of LPNX010506845.1, from coordinate 342,894 downwards.
GGCATCTTCCAATTCGGAATGGTTAGTTTTCCAGTATGGAAGGTAGAGACAAACATATAATAGTATGCTCCTAGCCTTGAAAGAATAGAAATAATCAGTTGATAATATTTCTTCTCTTCACTGCATTGCTTCAATTAAAGCACCAAATGCTTGAACTTGGTGAAGAACTCATTTATGGTCTCAAAATTTTCAGGATTGAGAGAAATCATCTCATTCTCTAACTAATAAACTCTCATATCATCCTGCTTGTCGAAGACTTTGGCAAGTTGTTCCCACACTTCTTTGGGAGTCTTCAATCCATTGAGATGAAAGAGAAGATCCTTTGAAATGGAGAGGCATAAGAAACCATAAGCTTCATCAATCTTATTCATATATTTGGACTTCTCTACAACTGCATTAGGCTCTGGCTTCGTGTCCATGGTGACTCTATAGAGTCTTTTGCAGCGCAATATTATCTCAGTGTCCTCCTTCTATTGATGATAATTGAAAGGAGTAAGAAGATTGAAAGAAGAAGAGTCCATCCTCCAGCTGTAGCGAATGCAATTATGGATTTTAAGATACGTACAATCACACAAAAAAAAACAAAATAAGGTCAAACAAACTGCACTTTTGAATTTGATTCACACCTGGCTTAGTTAATCAAGCAATCCTGATCAACCGGATGCAATATTATCCAAGATTTATGTGGAAAACTTTATGCTTCTGGTGTAGTGTTGGAATAATTTTGAGCAATTTTGCTCAATCTTCATCAAAGATCCATCAAAAACTCTGTGGAAGTGTTGCATTGTCCTGTCATGGCTCTGATATCATAAAAAATTGATACAAAACATATCTTATAAACAAGACAACAGTTAGCACAGATGCATGTAGATCAATTAACTCAATGAATGCCTAAAACTGTGCAAAAGGTTTGCAGAAATAAAATCATAATCATTAATTCGAAAGATAGATTACAATGCTCTACAATTGCATGAATAACCAAGCAATTTGAATCCCATAGAGGTCATTCGAATTGAATGTGTGAGAGTGGCTTACTTGTCAGTTAACACCACTCGGCACATCACTTAACCACTTAACTACAACATGATTGACCTAACAAACTAGGAAACAGTTTAAACTGGGTGTAACTGAATTAGAACTAAATTGCATGCCAAAAATCAGGTGAGGGTGCCTTCCAATCTTCAGTTAACTGAAGTGAGTGCCAGAAATTAGGTGGAGGTGCCTTTCTTGTCTCTAGTTAACTAAAATTAGGTTAAATCTAGGTGAGAGGTGCCTTTATCACTCCAGTTAACTGAAAATTAGGTGTGGATACTCCCAGATGATTGAGTCGGGTGCATTAATCATGCAGATCAACCTAGATTAGCTCCTTGAATGAAGGAGGAGGCTTAGTTAGGTTACCCGAATAAAGGAGGAGGCTCAAATAACTTAAATTGAAGAGATATTGATGACGCAAGCACATGTTTGAGTTAAATACTTAGGATACGTGGTAAATTAGGTAGGATACGTGGTAAATTAGGTTGTTAAGCCAAAATAATGATGTGAGGTTGGAAAATGACTCCAACACAAAATAGTGATCATCATTGTGCAGTGTTTAAAGCCAATCCCCAAATGCATTGATCATTCTCTCTTATGTTAATATTATATAATATTTCATTAAATTGTTAGATTACAAAGAAGTTATTATTTTATTTGTTTATGTTAACCACATCTATTTCCTTACATTTATCTCACCATGCATACTTGCTTTACAACCTTCGAAAGCTACAATTTGTAGTATTTGAAAAAATAAAATATACAATTATTGAGCTATGTATTTCTTATTTCTTAATTTAGAATATTGTAATTATATTTTAATTTATTATTAAATATTTTTTTCTTAAATAACTATACACATTCTCTATATACACACGACAATCATACGCAAAAAAAAAATAGATAATTATATACATTATGATCGTTATTTTCCAAAACCAAACAACACACAAATATTATCCCTTATATATCTCTATACATATCATTTCCAAAACTTCGTCCCTTTATACTTTTGGTGGAATTATTTGCTTGATATTTACTTTAATTTTAAGTGAAACTATTTGCTTGATATTTATTTAATAAGTTTGTATATATCATTTTCAATGCGCTTTCCTTGATATTTCATGTTCCTTGATATTTAATGAGTAGGACTTTTTTTTTATATTCTTGGTAAGATGATTCAAGGTATGCTGAAAATGCTACGAGGAGTTGTACATTTTGTATATAAGTTTAAATATTGACCATTTTTCATGCAAATTAACTAGCCATGAAGATCTATGTTCATTAATTAATGAGCCATGAGCCATGAGGATTTGTTCATTTTGTGTATAAGTTTAAATGGTGTAACATTACCATATAAATTAATTAATGGTATGGTATCGTATAAAGAATGTATAATGACATAAAATTATATTGTAAATAAAAATATTAACCAAAATCAAGTCATATAAACTCAATTTAAAATTATATGTAATCCACATGGCCCACCTTTGATATGTAAGTATTACATGTTTGGAATCTGGATTATTCAATAGTATTTACATATGCGGTAAACATTATTTCGTAAGTGCCTTGAACTTTCAATAGTAATTTTATAAATAATTTATTTATTTATAATTCCAACTTGCCCCAAATTTAATTTTTAATGTTTTCCTTATGGTACATGTATGCTCACAGTACATGTCACTCTCACAAGTTGGATTTATTGTATTATTCAATAATGTGTGAGGTCTCACGTTCTCTTTTAACATCTTTCAAAACCAGAATCAAATACGATTTCCGAGAAAGATTTCAATGGGACTTAACGTCTAAGGTTTTATATATTACTTCTCAACATTTATCTAAGAAGGCAAAGAATTTGACTCTTCTTATTAGTCCTCGCCTTCCATATGGCTGTTCATTCTTCCATATTTTTATATATAATAAAAATATTTTTTTATCAATTATATTTTTTTCATAGGAAAAAAACATGTTTTTGTTATTCAAAATTGAATAAAAACATGTTTTTGCTATTCAAAATTGAATAAAAAAGTACAAACTTTCCACGATCGGTCTTTGAACTGATTTTCTCATCTAAATTATCTAGAGACTAAGAATTATCAGCTATTCTTTCAAGGAAACATAACCCTTCAAAAAACAGACTTATCCAATTACATAAATTAAGCGAAGTGTCTAAAAGCCAAAAATAAAAGAGATCCAGAATATGTTTGAGTATTTTCCAGGAAGTCTTCCCAAAAGAGGATCCCCTCTTCACTTTTCATAGTAAATTTGGATAAATTCTCTGCTAGTTGATTCTGCTCCCTATAAATATGGAAGAAGCTGATAAGTTTGAAATTATTTTATTCTTCATAGATAATGTTGCACCAAGGAAGTAAAGTTACCACATTCAACTTGAATTTACCTCTTGTCAATTTAATAGTGACCCTGGACTCCCCAAACACCATAAGAGTAACAATGCCAAAAATGGATGCCACCTTACAAAGACACCACAAGGTCAATAACCCAACCTTCGTATTAGATCCAGAACCACATTGTACTCTAAAAATAAACATGTGAGAATCATTTAGAATTAAAACTACACCTGCCACATAAAATCCATCTCTCGCAGCTCCATAAAAAAAGACAACAACTCCATTGTATTGATGAATTTCCTTTGGAATTATGGACCTGTAGACTTTTACCTCCCCTGTGTTGTATTCTTTAACCAAATTTGAGATTTGCATGCAAATTATATCAATATCATGTACTTGATCTTCAAAAATACAAACATTTCTTACCTTCCAAATTTTCCATGACATAAATGCAGGGAGGGAGTAGAAATCTCTGTGCTTTTTGTACCATTGATAGCAATTTTGGCCAAAGTTTTCCCCCCCTAGACCTGTGAAATATTTAGAGAAAAGCACACTTTTTTCCAAATATTTAAGGTAAAATTACATTTTACCATAATATCATCAACCGACTCGGAATCATTTTTGCATGACGAACAAATATTTGGTCTGCACCAACCCCACTTTTTCAGACAATGACGTAAGGCAAACCACATAAAACATTTCATATTTAAAGATATTTGTCATTTCACACAATTTTATAGCACCATTTTTTAACTATACAATTACCTTCCTGAACAATAGCTTGATAAGCAGAGTTTGTTGTAATTGCACCAATCATGGGATTAGAGATCCAAATCAAAGAATTTTGGTTCTCAATAAGTCTACATCCAACAAAGTTAATTCTATTAGTATAATCCTCCCATTCATTCACCAAATCACTGACAATACCCAGATCTTTAGTAGTGTACCAATAAGAACTTTCCTTGCTCATCCATTGAGGTCTTCTAATGTGTGTCAGGGTGAAGTAACCAATCTCATCCAAATATTCCAAAATATATGGAGAAAGCTGAAAATTTTCTCCCAACCCAAGGATAGGATCAATACCAACCATCACATCCCTACCTTCTCCTACTTTCAAATCGGAGATCTTTACCAATCCACTATTAAATTTTAAGAAAATCCCTCCATACAAGCGAGGAATTCCTAATATTTTTCTTAGCATTCCTTATCCAAGAAACAAAATTAATTTTTATATGTTTCCCATGCAAAACTGAAGGCCACAAGCTCTTGCTAAAGAGTCCCCGCCAAAAACTCTTTAATATTAGAGCAATGTTGAACCAAGATAAGTTTTTTATGCCCCATCCACCCCATTCTTTTGACATTGAAATATTTTCCCAACTTACCATAAGAAGATTGCCTCTATCTATCCCACCAGTCCAAAGAAAGTTGAAGATGATCTTTCTCGTTGAATTTATAATAGAGACAAGAACTTGAGATAAAGAAAACCAGTATATTGGAATGTTGATTAGCACAAATTTAATAAGAGTAAGCCTACCACCAATGGAAGGCAGCCTGTAGGTCCATTGTTTGATTCTTCGTTCAAATTTTTCAATCAACCATAACCAATCATGTACTTTGTATCCATTAGCTTTCAGGAAATAATCTAAGTATTTGAATCCATCTTCCAGATCATAATTTTTGTAAGGGAGAATGGAAGTAATACTCTCCAAAGAGTCTTTGTTCAGCTTATAATGAAAGAAGCTAGACTTCTTCACACTTACTTTCATTCATGAAGCATTACAAAATAAATTTTTAATCTCCATATAGCGTTTCCTTCTTCAAAAGAGTTACCAAAAATCAAAACATCAACAGCAAAGAGCAAATGAGTAATAAATACAACAACTGAAACTTTTACACCCTTAATTTCCCCTTCCTCCTTTGCATTCAATATAATCCTACTCATACCTTCAATAATAAGTAGAAATAACAAGGGAGACCGGGGGGATCCATGCCTGATACCTCTACTACTATTAAAATATTCAGAAGGCTCCATTCACCAAAATAGCAAATTGTGTAGAGGTAACACAAGCCATGATCCAGTTTGTTACAAGAAGGGGGATCCCAATCTGGATTAGAATCAATCTTAATAAAACCCATTCAAATATATCAAAATGTTTTTCCAAGCTCATCTTTAATAGTAATGCCTACAAATTCTTCTATTTGATAGAATGAATAACTTCCTGAGTGATACCTATGGCATCTAAAGTTTGTCTATCATGTAAAAACCCAAATTTCTCTAAAGACATGTTCAGACGAGAACGGCTTAATCTGATTAGAAATGGTCTTTGAAATGAGTTTGTAGGAAAGGTTACATAGAACAATTGGTCTAAAAAAAATTGGTTTATTGCTTTTTGGAACCAAAGTCATGAAAGTAGAATTGAGCGCACCTGAGACAAAACCTTCACTTCTAGAAAAATACACCATAACAAGTAAATCTTCACCCATAATATCAAATAAGTGAAGGAAGAGTTCTACAGTCCAACCATCAAGGTCAAGACTATTTTCTTTAGCAAATTGCTTCAGAGTCTCCTTAATCGTGTTCAGTGAAACATGCTTTCCCATATTTTTCCCTTTCACCTCAAAGAATTTTGGGAAAAGCATTATGATTTTCAACTAAGCTTGCAATGAGCATTGTCCTTTATCCCTAAACATTTCCCCAAAATACCTTTTAGACATATTTTGTAGCTATGGTTGTCCTTTAACAATAGCACCATTACCATTAGTTAATTCCCAAATGGAATTAATATTTCTTCTATGAGCGGCATAAGAGTGAAAAAATCCGGTGTTATTATCTACAAGACTTATCCACAAGGATCTGCTTTTTAGGCATCAATCCTTCTCTTCTTGTTTCAAAATCTGATCCTTTTTCTTTTCTAAATCTTTAATTAACGAATTATCCTCGTCAGAGATAGAATAGTCAAAATTTTGAACATGGAACATTCTAATATGATCTTCAATACTTGAATATTCTTCCCAATTCTTCAATTTTTTGTTCTTAATCCATTGTATCACAACACCTTTAAGACTCTTTAAATTTTGAACAATACAGTCCATTGGATTTAAGTCCTCATCAGATACACAATTTTTCCAAGTGTCTTTAATAAAAGAAAAAAAATCCTCATTCTCCAGCCAAGAACTATTCAATTTAAAGGGATATTTATGATTAGGTATAACCCCATCTAATTGGAGAAGGATAGGCCAATGAAAAAAAAAATAGTCTTTTCTACCCAAGTTCTATAGCGCTAGAATTTATACAATAAAGAATACTTAACAATAAACGTTTCAAATCTTTTTTGGATCCCTACACTACCACACATACAATTAGTCCAAGTAGGTTCCAAAACCGGAGGAACAATGTCTACCATGTCAAACCTCCCCATCAGCCTTATGAAGAGTTTGGACACCTCATCAACTATAGCAGAATGTCCCTAGATTTTCGTAGGAGAGGTTGTGAAGTTTAAGTCTCCAGTAATGATAATATTTTCATTATCAAGCAAACCATAATTTGACAAGGAATCCCAAAATTTATCTCTATTCTTATAAGGGCCATATTCATTAAGAATGGCAACGTTTTCTTCAATATTACCCAATCTGCCTTCCAATAGTAGCCCTCAGTTTGTCCTAAAGGATATGAAATGAACATCCCTAGGGTTCTAGAATGATAGAATACCACCCAAAAACATGAAGAATTAATAGCAGACACTTCCCAGCCTAGAAGCAAATTAGCAATGGTTTCAATAGAAAAGGATTCCAAGCACAGTGTTTCTTATAAGAGTAGAATTTTAGGGATAGTATCTATTATAACGTGATTTGCCACACCTTATGCATCATGCCTTGATGGCCTTCCATTGTCCCTATGCAGACTCACTATACCCCATTTACTCACCATAGCCCCGATGCTCTAGTATAATCCATTAAATAACACTTTTGAAGACATACGCAGGTCACCAGTTTGCAACTCGCGTATCCGTAGCTTGCACCATTGTCACTCATGTACATCAGGTTTTATGCTCAAAAACAAAACAAAAAAGTATTTGAAGTTTTCCCCATCAAGTAACGAATGCCTTGATCCTTGGCATTCCATATGCCGGGAAAAGCTTCGATTCAACCCTCCATTTATGATTGAGAGGCTATATATTGAGCTATTGTAAAGCACTAGAGGGGGAGAAACTTGGAGAGTAAATAGATTATAGCAAAATTTTGCCCCATTGTTATATGCTTGAGTCTACATCCCTTTGTCCTTTTGAGAAAGTCAATTGTGCTCATTTCCCAAGCTTCCCATTTCCTTTTTTATCTTTCCTTATCATGGAGGATTGAAGTGATGGAGGCCCAGGTGGAGGGACTCGGTTTTTAAATTCTAGCGAGGTGTCGACAGAGGTTGTCACATTGTATCTTTTTTTTACATTAATAGAAATATCCTTTTCTCATCCAATTTCATGTGCAATTATGAATATTTGTATCCATGGGTGTAATTGCTTTATACATGTCTAAATAGAATATGCTAGGTTGAAAACTAACACATAATATAATCTGATTGTATATCTCTTTGTTGTTGAGGATAAATTGTAGGGACAAGTTATTTATCGAGTGCTCAATGGTGGTCATCTTCGAACATCTGGTTGAGGTACAGTTCCTATCCCTTAGTTATTAGTTTCTTTTATGTATCTATCATGCTTGATAATGGATTTGATTTCTGGTGTGATACTATCTGTTGTGGTCCACCCCATGCCATAGGAATATTTTCTTCATAACAGAATTGGCGACTCCATGGGGGATTTCCCTTTTGTTGGGGTTTTGGGTGCATTTTTTGCTCGAATTGATCTCTGTTTCTCTGTGCTTTTGTGTCGCATTTGGTAGTATGTTCATTCATTGACAGTCCTTTAGAGTGGTTTGGCTCTTGGCTTGATTTTACCACCTTCTTCCTTGTATACACGGGTCATAGAACATACAGTTATGTACATACGTGAGATGTACTCTACCTAGTTGCATACATACGTTGTTGTTCTTTGAACACTCGTGTACCTATGTTGTTTGTCGGGTGGGTTGTGAGTGTTGATTAGTTGATATCTTGATGTGTGAAGTTGTTGGGTGGGTTGTGAGTGTTGATGGGACTTCCTAGGTACCTATGTTGTTTGTTGACTACTCCTATTATGACTAGAAACCTCTTTTTAGTAATCATTTTTAGAAAGTTTCTCTTGTCAATCTATCTCCTTTTTGTTTTGCTATTAGTGCACTAGTCCTTTAATCTTCGTGTCTGGCTTGACTTGTGTTTGTTGCTTGCTGTAGAGACTGATAATTTAATGGTTTTTATTGCATTTTCATTCATTTATCTTGAAAATACAAAAATAATTCCATAGTTGCATATTTACTTGCATTTTGCATGTGCATTAAAGTAGGTACTTGCAATGGTTTGCTTGGATGAGATTAGTGTCTGGGATTTCATACAGGAAGGATTGCATTTGCATTCAAAAAGATAAAGGAATTATTGTGCATTTCATTTAGTGGCATGCCATTTTTCATTTGGAAACAAAGTTGCACTTGGCATTGTTTTTAGGTCTGCATATTTGTTTTTATTGTTGAGTCATAACTTCACTAGTTTCACAATCATATCCCTTGAGTAATCACATCCTCTTAAAATTAATGCTTAAATTAAAATTGATTAGAATGATTTTATTTTATAGGGTGCACCAACAAGCTTATGTTTCAGAGTCTTGGAATAGGATTTTGTGAATAAACTTCTCCAAGACTATAAAAAAAACAATTGTATGTCCAGGGAGTAGAGAAATCCTTGGTATAATTAGTGTTATCAGGATGCTCCTCTTATACGGGAGTTAAGGACAAGGCGACGCACATGTTGATGGTGGGGATAGGCCTCCACTACCTTCTGTGAGCGGAGGAGATATTTCCAGGATCTTATTTGTATCTAGGGGATTTTGAGGTACCATTGGTGCTTTCGAGCTTAGGTCTTAGTTACCCTTCCCATACGATGGATGTCACCTGCTACTATCCTCCTGAGCATTGATTATATTGAGGTGACCATATTTGCTTTACATAAGTATCGTAGGGGGTGCTTGCAGAGCTTATTATGTGAGTGTCATGCCCAGGTAGGGGTTGAACAACACAGTCGCTTTATGTGTTGAAGTTGAGGGCCACTATAATTGGTTACACACCTTCACCTGTATTCCTTTGTCACCTTTGAGCCCGATCTCATTTTGTACATCATATTTGAGTGACCTGTGGAGTCTTCCTTCCCCAGTTAGTTTGAATGAATATCCTACACCTGTCGGAGTAGAAATGTCGTTGTCTACGGCACAGACTATTTATGAAGTTGTACTTTATCTTGCTGTAGACACTAATCCTTCCCCTTTGCGGATAGAAGAGGAGGATCTCTTTACGCTGCCTGCTAATTGGGAGGTTGAGTCGTCATGCTCACATGATTTCCTCAATGACACTTTTCATTCATAAGAAGCTATTATCGAGGCCATGAATGGTCCAGAACAACCCTAGGAGAAGATGCATCATCGATCTTATTTCCTCCCGGAGCTCAAAGGAATTGAGTGTGATGAATTCCGTACAACCTTAAGCGAGAATGTTGGTCATCACATGCTCCCATTAGGCACTCACAGTATATATGCCGAATGGAACATGGAAAACATATCACCATCTATTCTGATCAACATTTCCTGTATTCTGGGTAAAATTGAGAACGTTTACATCGATTCTAATTGCTCACCCGAGGAAATTAAAACATGCATTGAGCTATTTAAGGGATTTAGTGATATGTTTTCTTATTCGTATGATGAAGTTACATAAATTGATCCCCGCATTATTGAACATGAAATAAAAACCTATCCAAATGCTAAACTTGTTTAACAACGCTTACGTGTTGTGAATCACCGTAAAGTGCCTTCCATTAAGGTTAAAATAGAGAAGTTGCTTAAATCTAGCTTTATCTATCTGATTCCTTTAACTAAATGGGTATCCAATCTCGTTCAAGTCAATAAGAAGCAGGGGACCATCCAAGTATGTACTAATTTTAGAGACCTGAATAGTGTTTGTTCTAAAGATAACTTCCCCACGCCATTTATTGATCATATTTTGGATGAATCTGTGGGAAGAGAGGTCTTTTCATTTATGGATGGATTTTTAGGATACAATCAAATCCATATTAAACCCAAGGATCAACATAATACTGCATTTATATGTCCTTACGGTACTTTTTCATCCCGGAAAATGTCTTTCGGCCTCAAAAACGTTCGGGCTAGTTTTCAATGGGCTATGACCTCCGCATTTCATGACCTCGAGCATATTATTGAAGTATATCTAGAGCACCTAGCTACTCACTCTCAAGTGAGAGTGGATCATCCGACACATCTCTGTTTTGTCTTTAAAATATGTCACCATTATCAAATTCGTTTGAATCCTCAAAAGTGCATCTTTTGTGTTAAGGTCGATCGTTTATTGGGATTCATCATATCTAAGGAAGGGATTAGGGTTGATCCATTAAATGTCAAGGAAATACTTCGATTGTATTCCCTGCACACGATTAGACACCTTCATAGTCTCTAATGGATGGCTAATTTCTTGCTTTGATTTGTCGTAAATTATGCCAATTTGACCAAGGGTTGTATGTGCGTATTGAAGAAGGATACTTCATTCTTATGGGATGAGTGATCCTAGGAGTCCTTCAATTCCCTTAATAAAGCTTTAGCATCATCCCCCATACTTAGTCCACCTGACTATAGTAGGTATTTCTTGTTATGTGTAGTCGCGTCTCAAGAGACGATTGGTATGGATCTGGTTCAAGAGGATGATGAGCTCCATGAGCACGTTATTTATTATCTTATTGGGAATTTGATTGATGTGTAAATCCGATAAACTCACGTTGAGAATTTATCCTTAATTACTGTTCATGTAGTCCAATGATTAAGACATTATATCTTAATTTGCTAGACTACGGTTATAGCTCATATCAATCCATTTCGCTTCATATTGACTAGGTGAATGATAGGGGCAAATATAATAAATTGATTGTTATCTTGCAAGAATTCAACCTCGAATTTGTTTCAGAAAAATTGAAGAAGTCGTTAGTTTTTGTGGAACTGATGTCATATCTCCCTAGTATGGATGAGGATATGATTTATGGGTGTTAATGTTTGAGCAAAATTGGAGAATCTTGAACTTCAAAACTTTTAGCAATCAATTTTAGCACATATGTATGCCATAAATCATCCATGTGTGAATCTCATAAATATATCATCCACATATAAATATCATAAATATATAAACCACATAAATCAACTCCATAAATCATCCATATGAATCAATCAACCATGAGAGACAAGATATATACCCTAGGAAAACCCTCTAAACACGGAGGATGAAAAAACTAGCAATTATTTGAGTATGATAGATAGATTTGGAGAGAATGGTTTACAACACATAAGCAATTTTCTCAATAAGAGATATCACCTTAGAAGTAGAGAAGAGAGATCCAATGTAACCCTGCAAAAACAACTGTATGCAACTATGTATTGAACTTGCCATTGTCAGTAAAAATATATCACCAATAATAGCTGACATTAAATTGTCAACCCGGGAAGGTAGACTTAGAGGGAACAGTACAATATGTACAGGAATGGAACACTTTTGTATTGCTATCACAAGTCTTAAACCTTCACACTCCAAGAAAATGTTTCTATTAATTCCATGACATTCTTTAAAACAATCCACTTGAAGTAGTCTAATTGAAATACCCTTGCTACAACTATCAATCTGACCTTTGGTTTCTTAAAAGGAAAATGATTCACAATACTCCTCCCTCAATCATTTCTTCATTATGACTAACTTTGAGCTATTGTTAGAGAATACTAAGAATTATGAATTCCAAAGTACAATCATGACTAAAATTAATTCCATTGGTTTCTTAGGATAAGAATCTTAACTCAAAACTTGATATCCTAGATCATTACTTTCAGATTTCATCAAATCACTCAATCTGAAATTATATTATGAAACCAAATATTGTCTTAAAATCATATAATTATATTTGAATGTAAAAGATACTTAAACCAGCAACTAATCCTTATAACTTCATAGCTCCAACACCTTATTTCAAATAAACTGAACCAATGTATAACACATTGTGAAATGAAAATGGAATTGAAACCATTCAAGCTGCTCACTATAAACTTGTTACTCCTTTACTGTTGCAATCAAATGAAAATTCCAAAATCATAAACATGACTAAAATTAAATTGCTAGAATTGAATCAAAGCTTTTAAAATGAATCTACAACACACTTTCTATTATGCCTTAGGGTGCACTACAAACCTAGGCAGGGTGGCCTTCCCATCCAAGTTGCATTGATAGCAAACTATCAAACCATTCTCATAAATGAACTTCATAATTAATCAAAGACAGAAAACTAAAACAAGAAATGCTTCTTGTTATATTCCATTAGCAAACAATTGGTTACATTCCTCTATGATTTGTTCTCTCTATCTGTTATTCCCCATCACATCTACCTATTACCAGAGAAATCAATTTTTTCCTACCATTTATACACTTACATCAAGTCTAAACAACCTGAAACAAACTTCCCCAATTTCAGAATTCGTTCAGAAACAACCAACCCAGAAAACGCAATTTGGAAAAAATTGGAAAAATGCCCCTTTGATATCTCTTTGGTGGTTGCGAATTTGGAAAAAATATATCTGGGTTTTGCACCTGGACTTTTGATTGGATATGAGGAACCAACAAGATGTCTATTGCCAGATCCAAGAGAGACTGAAGAAGGAATCTTTTTTGTGGCCTCATAATAGATTGAAACCAATTTTCTATAAAATATTGCATACCCTGGTGCTCTTTATTTTCAATACTATCATTATCCATACTCTGCAGACCTTCAAATATCTGATCTTCATAACTTTGACCACCCACCGGAGGTAAGCATGCAAGAAACTCTTGACTTCCTTGTTCCAATACCTATTCTATATCTAATGAAGTTTCTACTCTCTTCACCTCTTTTGCAGGTAGACATGCATGCTTGAAGGAGTCTACTAAATATGTTGATTTGACTTTTTCTTCCTGAGTTACAGATAAATATTCAAGCTCCATTAGAATATTTGAAAGTTGTTGAAGCAACACCCATCTTCTTTCAACAATTCTTGAATCCATCTGAGTGCCTCTTGCTGGATTTATTAATCTTTCTCTACTAAAGTATGGGGAATTTTATTATATTCTTGGAAATCAAAACTTTTACAAGCCACACAGCCTTCAAAGAAAATTAAGAAAACTTCTTTAACTCAAAAACTGAAGATACACTTAACCCTTAAAAATAAATCCTCAATTTCGAAATTGATCTTGCACACCAACTCACACTGATTGTTGAAAGTAAAGGCACACTAAAATAAACCTTTAACAAAACTGAATCTCACCACAACTTGTAAAATAAACCACACATTTCCAAATTGAAAACTTACTTGAGAAAACTTCACACTACTGAAATCAAGAGAAAACTTGCAGGAAAAGGAATCCCATACTACTGAAAAGCACACTTTGCCGAATTAAAATCTGATGTATCTGAAAGTAAAGGCACACTTGCACACTGCCGAAATTGAAATACTTGGCATGGATTTGGAGGAACCCACTAAAGCATATGCGCAGGTTCTTACCTCTTGTCTTATCGTTCCTCCTCCCCCCAGCCTCTAGCAGAAACAACACAAGATCTGTTCTCCAAACCTTTTTAGCACCTCCCCGCCAACGGCACCAAAAATGTCAGTAAAAATATATCACCAATAATAGCAGACATTAAATTGTCAAACCAGGAAGGTATACTTAGAGGGACCAGTACAATATGTACAAGAGTGGAGTAGTTTTGTATTGCTATCGCAATTCTTAGACTTTCACACTCCAAGAAAATGTTGATATCAATTCAATGAAATTCTTTAAAACAATACATTTGAAGTAGTCTAATTGAAATAACCTTGCTACAACTATTAGTCTGACCTTTGGTTTCTTCAAAGGAAAATGATCCACAATACTCCTCCCTTAATCATTTCTTCATTATGTCCAACTTTGAGCTATTGTTAGAGAATATTGAAAATTATGAATTCATAAGTACAATCGTGACTGAAATTAATTCCATTGGTTTCTCAGGATAAGAATCTTAACTCAAAACTTGATATCCTAGATCATTACTTTTAGATTTCATCAAATCACTTAATTTGAAATTATTCTATGAAACCAAATATTCTCTTAAAATCAAATGATTATTCGAATGTAAAAGATACTTAAACCAACAACTAATCCTTATAACTTCACATATCCAACACGTTATTTCAAATAAACTGAACCAATATATAACACATTCTGAAATAAAAACTGAATTGAAACCACTCAAACCATTCTCATAAATGAACTTCAGAATTAATCAAAGACATAAAACTAAAAGAAGAAATGTTTCTTGTTCTATTCCATTAGCAAAAAATTGGTTACATTCCTCTATGCTCTGTTCTCTCTATCTGTTATTCCCCATCACATCTACCTCTTACCTTAGAAATCAAATTTTTCCTACCATTTATACACTTACATCAAGCCTGAACAACCTGAAACAAACTTCCCTAATTTCATAATTCGTTCAGGAACAACCAACCCACAAAACGCAATTTGGCAAAAATTGGAAAAATACCCCTTTGATATCTCTTTGGTGATTGGGGATTTGGAGAAAATATTTATGGGTTTTGTAGCTGGATAGTTTTTGTTCAAACCCATTATACCATTCAGAGAGATATGTTCCCACTTGCACATAGATCGAGGCGCAATATGGCAGTTCAGAAATATTGACTGCTAAAAATCTGGGTACCGGATTGAGTGTCGGATCTGGTACTAGAACAAGTACCAGAAGTGTAGAGTTCCGAATTTGATTTGCATTTCTGGTTGTTCATGAAGATTCTCATAGAGGTATTATCATTGAAATGTTCCCACTCTTCTCATCCTGGTGCTGGAGCATTAGTACAAGAATCCATAGTATAATATTATGAGTGAGATTTTGCATTAAAAACTCTCAAAACTTAATTAAAAACAAGAGAATTGTTAAAGACAATTTTTGGGCCTTCAGATTTCATTTTGGGTCAATGTTTAAATCAAAGTTATACAAAATGAGGGGTATAACATTGTCACAAATATCATATAAGAAGATATAGGGCATAAAAATTGATCAAATTTGGGTCCAAACAGCCATATTCCTCGCATATTATTAACAAGCCAAAAACCCTAGCATGTAGAAAGTAGCACATAGGAGGCTCAGTAAACATATTGTGAGCCCCACATAGTGCATTCACAAGGAGGAGCTAACTAGAACTCCCACCATGCAAATGTTAGCACCCTTCCTTTCCTCAATTAGCTTTAACTGGATGTTCATTGTCTTCAACTGAATGTTCATTGTCTTAAACTGAAAGTGAACTGAATTGAATTGAATGTTAATTGTCTTGAAATAAATGTTAACTGACTTGAATTGAATGATAACTTACTTGAACTGAATGTTAACTAACTTTTGATCACTTCGTTAACAGGCTAACTTAAGTGTCATCAGTGCTTCAAACTTAGTGTCATCCATGCACAATTTCTATTATTAATTTTTGCATGGGTCTATTTAGTTAACTGATGCATTTTGATTGATGAACATTAAGCTCTTCTTTACTTAATTGATTACATTCATTAATAGTTCAACTATTGCTTTGACTAAGGCATTCATATTTTACTAAATCTTTATAACTTGAGTTCACTCAGACATTTGCATGGGAAATTCAAATTCTCTTTCTCTATGATTTATCCCATTATCATTAATAATTAATGCATGGTCCATATGTGTATTATTTATCCATCTTATCATATCATACTTAGAATAATTATTCCATACATACTAATGATCATATATATTACCCTGGATCATATAGTCATATGCTAAATTAATTCACTCTAGGGGTAGCTAAGCCCTAAAGGAGACTTATAGCACTCGGTGACCATGTGTAGCAATATATCACATAGTATAACCACCTCAACAAATGGAGTTCCATGGTATTGATACAACACAAGACTTCAATCTTGATACAACGCAAGGTCATATCCACAATTGGAGATCCATTTTCATAGGGTGATGTCTATGAGAATCATTGACTTGATACAACACAAGTCTAGACTTGATACAATGTAATTCCATAGTCTTAATACAACACAAGACTCCAATCTTAATACACCATGAGATCACAATACATGCATCCACCTCAATACATGAGGACATAGATAGGAATTAATACAACACAATGTCCTGACTTGATACCACCCAAGTCTTGGAGAATGACTCGTGATGTTGTACAATCAACAATGAGGACTCGTTTTTCGATGAACACATATTTCTCATTTCATCTACGAACCCTTGGTATGGAGAAATTATAGTATATCTACAGAATTTAAAGGTTTCCCCTCGTCTCTCGGGGATGAGCATCGATGCTTGCATCATAATGCTAAGAATTATCTCACTATCAATGACACTTTGTATCATTGTGGGACAGAATCCATTTATGGGTCATTGTTTGACCCACCAAGAAATTGAGGTTATGCTAAATGATTTCCATGGTGGGGCATGTGGTGGTTATTTATCTAGGCTTGCTACAACGCGAAAGATATTAAGAGCAGGTTATTATTGGTCGTCAATATTTAAAGATTTTGTTAATGCAATCATTTGATGTCACCCTTTCCAGGTGTTCGCACAGAACATGCGCTCGTATCTTGCCTTGTTACACCCGATTGTCATTATTGGTTCCTTCACCAAGTGTGGGGTCTATTTTATGGATTGTAACCCAGGATCTGTTGGGGGCACCATCACATTATTATGGCCATATATTACTTTGTGAAGTGGGAATAGGCTATGCCTACGATGAAATATGATGGTGAGACGGTCGCTCACTTTGTATTCAATCATATTATCACCCGGTTCGGGATCCTGAAGGAGCTTGTCACCGACCATGACAGGAACTTTCAGAATAAAATGATGGCAGAACTAGCTTTGAAATTGGGATATAAGCAAGAAAATTCTTCTTCTTATTGCCCCCAAGCAAATGGCCAGGTTGAGTTTGTTAACAAATCCCTTAGGGTCATTCTAAAAAAATCCATCAAACAAAGAAAAACTAATTGGCATATTATGTTATAACCTGCTTTGTGGGATTATTGGACCACGATTAAGACTTCCACTGGGTTTTCCCCATATCAGTCAGTTCATGGGGTGGAGATGATTTTGTCGATTGAATGCAAGATCCCTTCATTGAAACTAGCCATAGAGTTCTTACATTACACCTTCAATTTAGAGGAAAGTTTAGTCCACTTAGAGCACCTGGATGAGTAGCGTCGGGAAGCTTTGGTGACATTGGAAGTAAATAAGCATCATGTCAATGCCCGATATGATAAGGTTGTCCATCCTCGTCGTTATAATGAAGGTGACTTGTTACTTTCATACGACCAAGCTAGTGAACCATTAGGGACGAGTAAGTTTAACCCCATGTGGCATGGACCTTACATTGTGAGACATGTCCTAAAAAAAGGTGCCTATGAGTTAGAAGATTACGAAGGGAATGCCTTGAAGGAGCCTAGAAATGGGATCTATCTTAAGAAGTACTATGCTTAAACTTCAACACAGGTAAGTACCTTGTATATTGTTGTACATTTTTACATAGTTTTTTGTTTCCTTGTAGCGTTCTCGGTTTGTTGACACGCTTCCTAATATTTGGCAGATGTCGACGAAGACTTCAATATAATTAGGACTTGCTGATGGTGCCAATAACTATACCCAGAACATAGATTATGTTGCTTGGTTTATCTACACACCGAGGGTTAGCTAGTGTCTTCAAGAGGAGCATGCCTCCAGCCATCTTAGAATTATGTTGTTGAGTATAGTGTCATAATTGAGCTATTACGCGATGCCATTTCAAATGGTATTCGATCTCTTGAGATACAATGTGACAAACTCTGTCAGCACCTCGTTGAAACCAAGAAACCGAGTCCCCCACCAATTCAATCCTCCATAATAAGGAAATCTCACAAATACAATGGCAAGCTTGGGAAATTAGCACAAATGGATTTCTCAAAGGATAAAGGGATGCATACTCAAGCATATGACAATGGGGAAATTTTCTATTATAAAATCTTTACTCTCCAAGTTTCTCCCCCTATAATGCTTCACAATAATATATAGCCTCTCAATGGAAAATGGAGGGTCGAATTGAAGCGGTTTTCAGCATATGGAAGGCCAAGGATCAAGGCATTCATTACTTGATGGGGAAAAGTCCAAATATTTTTTGTTTTTGAGCATAAAACATGATGTACATGGGTGACAATGGTGAAATTTGTGTATACGCAAGTTGTAAACTAGTGACCCGCGTATGTCTTCAAAAGTGTTTTTTAAAGGGTTGTGTTGGAGCATCTGGGCTATC
The DNA here is from genome assembly GCA_001517045.1 of Pseudotsuga menziesii. Classification (NCBI taxonomy): domain Eukaryota; kingdom Viridiplantae; phylum Streptophyta; class Pinopsida; order Pinales; family Pinaceae; genus Pseudotsuga; species Pseudotsuga menziesii. The sequence continues at coordinate 323,984 of LPNX010506845.1, read as the reverse complement.
TTGAGTAAATGGGGTGTAGTGAGTCTGCAAAGATACAATGGAAGGTCATCCAGGAATGATGCATAAGGTGTGGCAAATCATGCTATAACATTATCACTGATAAGTTTGGATAAGGTCGTAATCCTTTCAGCCTTACCCAAACCCCTCACATTCAAAGACTAGATTGACATTAATGCACAATGGTTGAGGGATTATGTGCCCTAAGTGCCCCATGGGATACAGTTTCCACACAACCAATTTTATCTAGAGAAGATTCCTCCAATCTAACAGACAAGGGTTTATAATCCGGAGAATCTGAATCAATAATAGGTTCCTTTGATTTTTCTAATTTTTTATAATTGTAACATTTTGAAACCTAATGGATTGAATAGAATTTACCTTAGGGTTCAACGAAGGGTTCTTAGAATAAATCTCTAATGGATATTTAATCATTTGGATGTCTGGTATACCATACCCACTATCCTTTAAGATTTCACAATCCATAGATGAGGCAGGTTCAGACCAATAGGCGTCAAGTGTAGTGGACTCAGAAGGGATTAAGATTATCGGGATTAGGGTTTTTCCAGCTGACTTCAAAAGCACAGAATCATCATGAACCCTAGAAATATGGTTTTCCCCATTAATAGTTGACAAATTGTTTTCCTCAATGAGTCCCTTCCCCATGGGATTAGCCGCAGGAGAATCAAGTTCTAAATCCCAACCTGAGTTCTCATTTATGTTCCCATCTAAAGACTTCAGACATGAAAAAAAACCACATCCCCAGAAGACAATCTATGATCTAAATCTTTTTTAGCTGAAAAATAAAAAGCTAATTCTTCTTTTGTTACAAATTCATAAGGAACGGGATATTCAAAGTTTTTCTTTCCTTAAGAATTAAGGTCGTTCGTAGTAGGAGGAAAAAGCTTCAAGAAACCCAAACCAAGATTCGCAGTCAAAGGAGAATCGTCAGCATCTTCATCCACAAAGTAAGAAGAACTAGATATAAGATAAGGGTGATGAGATTTGACATGTCTAGTATGACAATAGTGTGTTGAGGCCTGGAAAATCGCAGGCAGCAACAATAAGGGATTCTCCCCAATCAACGTTCCCAACTAGCCCGTTGACTGTTTGGAATAGGGAATCCGTCCAGTTTACGGTCCGGCCACCGTAGGTCAAGTAACAAAACAAAGGTTTCACGGGTTGCGGCCCGGTCCACCGAGTTTTTGTGTTTTGACTTAAGATATGAAATGCAAGTGCCTAACTAAATGCAGGGTGATAAAGATGCCAGGAGCAGTCACAATGTGATGCGCAGGTTCTTACCTCTCATCTTATGGCTCATAAGCATCCCAATCGCATACAACAAAAGCAAACTAACTATATAAACTATCCCTAGGGAGCAGAATTAGCATTTAATGGTGAGTAATACATTTTGTACGTGCATAGTGAAGAATTACAGATAGCTGTTACTTCATTCAAGATACATGAACAATTACGGATATTCAAATATCCAGATAGCCGATCATTTTATAAGCAACATTTCTTACTCACAGTGGAAAATATCCCAAAAGATACCAAAAAGCATTCAACAAGAACATAGGCTCAGGAAATTGAACACTCTTACAGTAAATGAAACCAGTAGAAAACGAAATAGTTCCTATTCGACATTATTCATTGAGTTGTATTGATACATTCCACTTCTCACTCTTTCCAACAGGCAAAATTGCAATTTCCTTTGCAAAACGAAGCAGTTCCTCTTACAAGCAAACATTTACAAAATTTTCCAGGGAAAAAGCCCTTTCTCAGTTCCCCTTTCCCATATTTAACTACCCCTACAGAGTGCTTCGTTTTCCCCCCAGACGCATGACCTTTCAGTTTCTCAAACGCTTCATATTCTGATCTTTTGTCTATATGCAATCATGACCCACCAAGGTAACTGATCCGTTTCTGGGATCTGTGCGTTTATTGTTCCAGCTTTTGTTTTCTACTGCCATATCTCTCCATGGTGATTCTCCTAGCTTCAGTTATACTTCTGCCAGACAGCCCGTCTTTCTTCACACCAGGGTAGATTGACCGGTCTCTTCGAAGCTGCCTGCAATCAATTCACAAACAACACCTCAGCGGCGAAAACATTATCAATTAAAAGATTATTTCACAAGGAACTGGCAGGGTTCGTCTCTTGTTCGGAGAAGAAAATCGATCGAGCTTTGGGCGGGAAACTGATGAATCGACAGTCGAAAGGAAGTAAGCTCGGAGACCAAAGGTTCTCCCAGCCGCAACGGCGGGCGAGGCTTAAGTCATGGGCCAGCGAAACGCAAGCAGGAGGGGCTTTAAATCGGCCATCGGATGGTTTTGAGCTTCGGAGGCCGGAAGACTTTCAGAGCCACAACGGCGGGAAAGAGAGCTCAGAGGTATGCGAAGCAGGCGGGAGAAATAATCGGACGTCGGGCGACTTTAACATCGGAAGTTAAAAGAATCTCCCAGCCGCAATGGCGGACGAGCTAGGGCTACGGGTAAGCAGTTTAAGGTTAATATGAATCGGCCGTCGGGGGGATTTAGTCTTCGGACGCTCTCTAGCTCTTCTCAGCCGCAAAGGTGGAAAGGTAAAGGCTCTGGACAAGCGATTAAAGATAAAACGAATAGGACATTGGAGGGATCTAGACTTCGGACGAAAAAAACGATCTTGGAGAAGCCACGGCGGAGGGGCTGGGACTTTGCAACTTCCGATCTAACAACAAAAGAGGCCCGATCATAGAAAAAATCAACGATTAAAACAGCGTTAAGGGTCAGCTGCAGCCAAAGTCATTTTTTCTTAACGAAGGCTGCCCTGAAGAACAAGATTTTACTTTTCTTCGGCTGGTAAACCAGACATCCACGACTCAAACCGAAATTGAACATGGCATACATAAATCCGCAGGCATCCAACTTCAAAGTAAAATAAAAAGAAGACACGCTCAAGAGGCCCAAGAGTTCAACGGTCAAACTGTGCGAAATAATGAGGAGGGGCCCAGAAATTAAAACATTAATTTGGGGGAGAACAATTGCGGCAGCAACAACTGGCGATTACCTGGTGAACCTAGATCTCTGGGTGATTTTTTTTTCTTTGAGTAGCAGACTGTTCCGCAACAAATGCATCCATTGAATTCTTCCAGCTATCTAGATTTCTCAAATAACCGAAGTGTGTACCTTAATCATTGATACTAGTCCAACTAGGAAAGTGGAAACCGAGACCTTCAAGTCCAGATAAATCTGTTGAGGCTAGAGTATGAGTTTCGTTATTACCTCTGTCTTCAGGTAGCTAACAGCGTGAACACCACAGGATTGTAGCAGATAGTAAACAGCAGTATTCGTTTGTTCCTTGTTCCCATGCCATCTTAGCACTTTTGTGCTTTTGGACTTTTGTCCTTTTCAATCTGAGTCCTTCTGTATGCCTTTCTTACTGAGTTTTAATTCAGGATCCTCTATCCCATAGTGTCCTTTTGTGTGAGTGGTGTACTTCAAGTTTTGGCTCATGAACGGAGAGGATCTTTTGGCAATTTAGTGCTTATGGTTCAGCACCCGCTTTGATATATGACGCTTTTATAGAAGTCTTTTGACTCTTTATTTGCCTTTTGTCATTCGTTTCTTGGCCTGGGATCATTTATGTTTAATACACTGTTCACCTTGCTTCTTTCCATGGGTCCTTTGTTGTTGCTCCTTAGAACATTTTAAATGTGACATGGATGGAGCCCCAGCATAGTACTCCAGACTCCTCGAATCCGGTTTATTTTACAGGGGTTAAGTAGGACTTCAATGCACACAGAATTTTGAGAAAACTGCTAGACTGGAAGAAACTCAAACAGCAACACACAGTCTGACTACTCAAACATGTCTACCATTCCCAGAAACTTTGGTGTTTCTCAAATAACCACGAGTTAACTCCCTTTATTGAAACCAATAAACTTAACTTCAAACAAAATAAAAACATGACTCAAAAACAACCAAACATCTTATTTATATACAAGACAGAAAACCCAAAGACAACTTCAAGAAAAGTAAGGCTTGAGAACCAAACCATTAACTGGCAAGTTCTCCTCCCATCCCTGTAAATCTTGTAGCTTATAAGTAGCAGGGCCAAGTTTTGCTGTGATTTGAAAAGGGCCTACCCACAACTGCTGGAACTTAGTATTCTTTCCCTTCTCATCGTGAGGATGATCCCATTTGAGAACTAGGTCTCCCACTTCCAAGTCCTTTTTTCCAGCTTTATGTTTGTCAAACCATCTTTTGACTACCTCCTGTTGTTGTTTGAAACATTCTTTAGCCTTGGACCTTGCCTCTTCTGCTTTCAGGAGATTGTATATTCTTATTTGCAGAACCTCATCATCCAACCCCCTAGACTCCTAAGCTAGTATGGAAGATGGTAGCATGTTATTGGGAGGCAGGATGGCTTCCTTACCGTACACAAGGGTATAGGGTGACACTCCTATTGCAGACTTGGGGGTGACTCTGTCAGCCCACGGGGCGTTGGGTAAGGCTGAGTGCCAACTTCTCTGGTTTTCTACTACAATCTTCTTCAAAATTCTAATGAGGTTTTTATTAGAGGACTCGGCCAGGCCATTCCCTAGCGGATAGTAGTTAGCAGAATAATGTAACTTTATCCCTTTATCATGAGCAAATGCAGTCAATTTAATTGATGAAAAATATTTAGCATTGTCAAAAACTAACGAAATTGGAACTCCAAACCTGGTCATGATATGATCTTGTAGGAAGCTAATGACTTCGTCTTCGTTTATCTTGCGCAGTGGGATAGCTTCGACCCAGCGGGTGAAATAATCAGTAGCAGTAAGAATGTACTTGTGCAGCAGGGAAGAATTTGGTTTTATTTCTCCAATAATGTCCAGCCCCCACTATTCAAATGGTTCCATGACCACCACAGGCTTTAGAGGTGCTGCTGCTTTAGGCTGTCTTCCACCACATCTTTGACAAATATCACATCTTCTGACATGTGCATGTGCATATTTAAAGAGTGTAGGCCAATAGTAACCAGCTCTAAGGATTTTTTGGGCGGTAGTGTCGCCTGAATAATGTCCCCCAGCCAGACCATCGTGTAATTCAGACATTACTTTCTCAGCATCTTCTTTCTCCAAGCATCTCAGGAGGACTCCATTGTAGTTCTTTCTGAATAATACGCCTTCTACGATTTGGTAGGAAGCTGATTTCAAACGCAGAGCTCTCCTTTGTTTTGAACTCCAATGTTCTGGCAACAGCCCTGACTGCAAGTAATGCACAAGGTCTCTATACCAGGATTCAGGAGCCGTGAACAAAGGACATACATCCATTACATGCAATTCGGCCTCATCTACCCATGATTGTTCTTCGTTGTTTCTGCTTTCAGCCATCAATTTGCATAATCCTTGACCTTTCACTATAGAGGCTGGCTTGAATTCAAGGTCGTATTCTTGAAGAGCCATTACCCAGTTGCCCCTTCTTTCTCCTAATTCTTTCTAAATGAGAAGGGATCTTACAGCTGGGTAAGGGACTATTACCTTGGCTCGATTTTTTAATATGTAAGGCCTGAATTGCTTCATTGCCTTAAATACTGCGTAAGCTTGCTTATTGATGGCTGGGTAGTTTAATTCAGCCCCTTGAGCCCAGTGCTCATGAAAGAGATTGGGAATTCATCACCCCCGTCCTCCTTTTGTGTAAGCACGGCTGCCAATGAATCATCGAATGCAAATGTGTACATAATAAAGTCTTTACCAAAGTCTGGACTTTTCAGAGAGGGCGCATGTGCAACATCAGTCTTGATTTTACTGAAAGCATTCTTTTCAGTTTCAATCCACTTAAACTGTGCATTTTGCTTGACCATCTGCTGCAGTGGCTTTACAGTCTGGGCAAAATCAGGCACAAACCTTCGTACAAAATTTATTGTTCCCATGAAAGATTGCATTCCCTTTTTATTATGGGGCATAGGGATTTGTTCAATGGCCTTAATTCTTTCTGGGTCTATAGATATACCTCTCGTTGAAACTATATGCCCCAGTAACTTGCCCTCTGTGACCGCAAAAATGCACTTCTTAGGATTGAGGGAAATGCCATATTTCTGGCAGCGTTCGAAAATTTGCTTCAGGTGGAACGCGTGCTCCCCTCTTTTCTTCGAAAATATTGTGATGTCATCAAGGTATACCACAACACTTCATCCAATAAGTCCGCGGAAAGCTATGTCCATAGCTCTCTGAAATGTCGCTCCAGCGTTAATCAGTCCAAAGGGCATCCTTCTATAGGCAAAAGTTCCCCATTTAGTTCTAAACATTATCTTCAGTCTATCTTCCTCGGCTACTAACACTTGGTTGTAACTAGAGAACCCATCTAATAATGAAAACAATTCAGAACCGGAAACCATCTGTAACAACTGCTCCATGGGAGGCACCGGATAGTTGTCTTTATCTGAGGCGCGGTTTAAGTTTCTGAAGTCCACGCACAGTCTAATTTCCCCCGACTTTTTTCTGACTGGTACCAAGTTCGATACCCACTCAGAGTGTCTGACTTTAAAGATGATTCTAGCATCTAGTAATTTCTTTACCTCACTCTGGATCAGTGGTTCCAGCTTTGGATGCATTTGCCTCAAGGGATGCTGATATGGTTTGATCCCGGCCTTGATGGGAACAACGTGTTTGATGATGTTGGTATCATATGTTTTTAAATATTGGTACGTCCAGGTGAAGAAATCTTTATACTGTTTAAACAAACTGACGAACTTATCCCTTTCAGCTGGTGAACAACATTTGCCGAGGTTCACAAACTTAGGATTCGTCTCAGTCCCTAAGTTTATCAGCTCGAACTGTAGAGTTCAGCTGTGAGTCTTTACGTTAGCGGGTCTTCTGAATTTTTCATTCAAGTCAAACATTTTCTCTAACGTTCTGACCCCTTTAGGGACGAAATTGTCAAATTTCATCTCTGCTTGGTGTTCTTCATCATCGATAATCGCTCCTTTGAATACCTCATCGTTTGTTAAACATTCTATGATTTGTTGGTCATCATCGAACACCCGCAAATTGGTGATCATATCCGGTACTGAAGGCCTGAAAAGTAATTCAACAAAACATCTGTTATTAGTGGGTACCAGCCTGGCAGCTGATGTAGCCAAAAGATCAGCAGCTGCGTTTTTTATTCTTGGAATTGAAATAATGTTAAATGCATTAAAACATTTAAGTAGTTCCCATACCTCATTCTGGTAAGCTTTCAAATGAGGAGAGATACAGTGGATTTGATTCCGGATTTGTTTCACAATAATTTCAGAATCCCCAAAAACTTTCAAATTACTTACCTTCAATTCAATCACTTTCTTGAGTCCCTGCACCAGTGCTTCATATTCAACTGTATTGTTAGTACATTCAAACTCTAATCTACATGACAGGAAATGTTTATTCTTTTGTGGATCAATAAGGACACAGCTGGCCCCTGACCCTTCTAATGTCTTTGAGCCATCAAAAAATAAAGTCCAAAAATCACTAACTACTGAAGGTAAATCTATCCTACCTCTAAGTCTACTATTTTACAATCAATCTCATCAGCCTGAGAAAATCGAAGGAGATCAGGCTGGGTGTTAGATGTGTCGCTGGCCTCTTCCGCTTGATAATTCCCTGGTTCCAGTTCGAGAAAATAGTTTCCCAACACGGAGTCAACTGGTACATTCTTCTCATTCAGTTGAGTAACATTGTACTTCATGTGCGGTTCTCTTAAAATTTTAATCTGGTTGGGACTCCCTTTGTATGGTAACCACAAATGCGACCAATCTGAGGCAAAATATCCATTTAATTTAGCTGACCAATCTCTGCTCAGGACCAAGCCGTAAGCGTCTGGTATATCAGCCACCACGATGTTAATAACTTGGCATACTCGGCCATCGGATGCCAGACGGATTAGGACGTCTTCCATCTCACCAATTACTTTAACGTCTGTCCTATCCAATTGCACCACCCTCCATGTGGTTGGTTTAGGCTGCCCATTTATTTTCTTACATACTGATGCGGGCATGACATTAATAGACGCCCCTGAGTCTACCAGACAATTGTGCATGTTATGATTAAAGATTTCAAACATCAGGAGGAAAGGTGGATGTTTAGTTTTAGACTTACCTCCGATGCTAGCTTCTCCAATTTCTTCTTCGTCCCGGGGTTGATTGTCAGATGGCAACTTCTCTTCTGATGCTTCAAGTGCTTTAAACAACCTTTCTTTCTGTTGAGGTACTTTACACATTTCAAACAGCGGGACATTTGCCTTTATCTTCTTCAAATCCTCAACAATGTCATATTCGATCTTTTGTTTAATGAACAGAGATTTATCGGCTCTCACCTTCTCTTCGTTTGGCTTGGGCAACATTCTGTTCTGCTTAGGATCTTGGCTAGTAATAATGAATTCTGGAATCTTATCAGCCAAGGATTTATCTTGAAATTTCTTCTTGATATTTCTTTGTAGCCTCTTGATCTTTGGAAGTAACAGACTGTCATCACTAATCGTCCCTTGGCTCCTAGTCGTCACGTTAGCTTCCCTAAGTATTTTCTTCTTCTACATCAAGTAAGGAGACATAATTCCATAATGCCGTGGTCTCTTCTTCCTGTCCTTTTGTAGAAGTAGAAGCAGCACTCTCTTTCTTTTCCTCATCATCTTCCTCCGTTAATCTCGAATCCAACATCTGATTCATAACCAATGTCATTGAATTTATCCATTGCGGACAGTTCCTTTCGGAATGAAGTTGTTGATGAAAGGTACAGAAATTTTCCATCCCTATCTCTGTCAGATTCATGTATGCATTTTTTTGAGGAGGAGGTTGGGGCTGATTGTTGTCCTCCCTCTTCTTATAATATGGCCTGTAGAAATTTTGTGCTTATTTTTCTTTCTCTAAGTCTATGATCTTATTGGACATCTTTTGCATCATTTTGGCCATATTCTCCAGGTCTGGCAACTTTTCTTCCTTAGGCTTAGTGAACAATAAGGTCTTCCTTCCTGTGCCTCTTTCTCCTGATTGTTCTGGATAGTCTTCAATACTTTCTCTTTCTGCTTCCACCACTTCCGCTTCTTCATAGGTCTCTGTCAAAGTAGGCTTGGCCCTACCTTTTGCAAACATGGCCAAATCTGGACCCAAAGCTGAAGTGTAGTATTCAATTAGTACTTTGTCTGAAGGCTTATCTATTTCAGAGAAATTTTTAAGATATGCTGCAAACCTTTGTGTAAAACTGTGCACTTTTTCCCTTTTCTCTTTTTTCAATGCACACAGTCCTTTCATGAGGGCAGCGTGATCTTTTGTACTGCGTACTTACTTCTGAACATTCTCTCGAAGGTATCCCAATTTGGGATAGAGTTAGCGGGCAATCCAAAATACCATGAGGCCGTAGCTCCTTTGAGAGTATGCGGGAATAGTCTACACACCACATCTTCGTGTTCCCCAGCCCTCATACCTTCTATCGCCAAGTAGAAAATTTGAATATGACCTTCCACTAGGATCTTTTCATTGGGGTCAAATTTAGGCAGTAATTTCTCAAAAGCTTGTGGTAGGTCATGCAAAGGTGGGGTCAGATTTAGAGGTGATCTGGCTCTCCATGCGGGTGGTGGGTTTGGAGGATTAGGTGGAAGTTGATTTGCGTTCACGCCGGCCATAAGTTGAGGTGGAGAGTGAGGAGGTGAACCTACAGGGGTGTGAACCGGAGAACTGTAAGGGCTACCTGGGCCTTCTTGGTTCAAAGGTAATGTAACCTCCTGCAGAGCAGTCTCTACAAGTTCTTCCCAGTCTCCAACCAACAATGAATCTTCTGCTATAGGACGGTCTTTCTTCTTGTATTCTCTTCTAGGTAAGTCAGGGATAATTGGCAATCCTCCAAGCTTCTTTACGTATGCCCGGGTGTGTCTTCTTAGGTCGTTAACTACTTCGTTACCAACAGCATATAGATGTTCTCTGTTTTCTTCTTCCGAAATTGGATTACGCGGTCCACTACTTTCAGAACCGTAACCAGCGGAATAGTCTCGGGAAAACGGGTTTCCTCGGCCAGCCATGCACTGGCGGCCCTCCTTCTAGCGCCAAAACTGTTGAGGCCTGGAAAATCGCAGGCGGCAACAGTAAGGGATTCTTCCCAATCAACGTTCGCAACTAGCCCGTTGACTGTTTGGAATAGGGAATCCGTCCGGTTTACGGTCCGGCCACCGTAGGTTAAGTAACAAAACAAAGGTTTCACCGGTTGTGGCCCGGTCCACCAAGTTTTTGTGTTTTGACTTAAGATATGAAATGCAAGTGCCTAACTAAATGCAGGGTGATAAAGATGCCAGGAGCAGTCACAATGTGATGCGCAGGTTCTTACCTCTCGTCTTATGGCTCATAGGCATCCCAATCGCATACAACAAAAGCAAACTGACTATCTAAACTATCCCTAGGGAGCAGAATTAGCATTTAATGGTGAGTAATACATTTTGTACGTGCATAGTGAAGAATTACAGATAGTTGTTACTTCATTCAAGATACATGAACAATTATGGATATTCAAATAACCAGATAGCCGATCATTTTATAAGCAACATTTCTTACTCATAGTGGAAAATATCCCAAAAGATACCGAAAAGCATTCAACAAGAACATAGGCTCAGGAAATTGAACACTCTTACAGTAAATGAAACCAATAGAAAACGAAATAGTTCCTCTTCGACATTATTCATTGAGTTGTATTGATACATTCCACTTCTCACTCTTTCCAACAGGCAAAATTGTAGTTTCCTTTGCAAAACGAAGTAGTTCCTCTTACAAGCAAACATTTACAAAATTTTCCAGGGAAAAAGCCCTTTCTCAGTTCCCCTTTCCCATATTTAACTACCCCTACAGAGTGCTTCGTTTTCCCCCCAGACGCATGACCTTTCAGTTTCTCAAACGCTTCATATTCTGATCTTTTGTCTGTATGCAATCATGACCCACCAAGGTAACTGATCCGTTTCTGGGATCTGCATGTTTATTGTTCCGGCTTTTGTCTTTTACTGCCATAGGTCTCCATGGCGATTCTCCTAGCTTCAGTTATACTTCTGCCAGACAGTCCGTCTTTCTTCACACCAGGGTAGATTGACCGGTCTCTTCGAAGCTGCCTGCAATCAATTCACAAACAACACCTCAGCAGCGAAAACATTATCAATTAAAAGATTATTTCACAAGGAACTGGCAGGGTTCGTCTCTTGTTCGGAGAAGAAAATCGATCGAGCTTTGGGCGGGAAACTGATGAATCGGCAGTCGGAAGGAAGTAAGCTCAGAGACCAAAGGTTCTCCCAGCCGCAACGGCGGGCGAGGCTTAAGTCGTGGGCCAGCGAAACGCAAGCAGGAGGGGCTTTAAATCGGCCATCGGACGGTTTTGAGCTTCAAAGGCCGGAAGACTTTCAGAGCCGCAACGGCGGGAAAGAGAGCTCGGAGGTACGCGAAGCGGGCGGGAGAAATAATCGAACGTCGGGCGAATTTAACATCGGAAGTTAAAAGAATCTCCCAGCCGCAACGGCGGACGAGCCAGGGCTACGGGTAAGCAGTTTAAGGTTAATACGAATCGGCCGTCGGGGGGATTTAGACTTCGGACACTCTCTAGCTCTTCTCAGCTGCAACGGCAGAAAGGTAAAGACTGTGGACAAGCGATTAAAGATAAAACGAATCAGACGTCGGAGGGATCTAGACTTCAGACAAAAAAAATGATCTTGGAGCCGCCACGGCGGAGGGGCTGGGACTTTGCAACTTCCTATCTAACAACAAAAGAGGCCCGATCATAGAAAAAATCAACGATTAAAACAGCGTTAAGGGTCAGCTGCAGCCAAAGTCGTTTTTTCTTAGCGAAGGCTGCCCTGAAGAACAAGATTTTACTTTTCTTCGGCTGGTAAACCAGACATCCACGACTCAAACCGAAATTGAACATGGCATACATAAATCCGCGGGCATCCAACTTCAAAGTAAAATAAAAAGAAGACACGCTCAAGAGGCCCAAGAGTTCAACGGTCAAACTGTGCGAAATAATGAGGAGGGGCCCAGAAATTAAAACATTAATTTGGGGGAGAACAGTTGCGGCAGCAACACAGTGATAACATTTGACAAAAAGAGCTTTCATCCCAGTTTCTGACAAAAATACCTTTCACCCCAAACAAATTCTACCTCATCTAGAAGCCCTCTAGTGATATCAAACTCGACCATAGCCCTAGCCACCTTCTTGTCCATTCCAAATAGGGAGTTTTTATCAACCCTAATAAATTTTCCAACAATGTTGGCCAAACCCTCAAAAAAAAATTGAGTCCAGAGTTCCAACGGGAAACTTGGCATTAGCATCCAAAGATGACGCCTAGTTTGTTTATCCTTTTTCTAGGTTAAATACAGTATGCAAACGCTTGAACATGAGCAAACCCTCCTTATATAACCTCCAGCCGATTTTATATTCATTATGGAAAATAAAGATAATCCGACCATTTATCAGGAGATTTACCCGCAGCGCATATCTAACCATCAACACCCATTGCTTGTTTACCCATTCTATCAACTCCACTCTATTCACCTTTGCAAATTCAATCTGACCCACCAAAGCCCTTCTTGACAACACATCAACCCTTTCCATTTTTATATCAGCGCCCAGAACATAATGATCCCAACCCTCCCTAGCCTTATAGGTTTTCAGTCTTCTTATGTATCTCACTCATTTGCTCGTAAGCCTCTCATTTGATCCATGAACTTTTCTGATAAAACCAGCCTCAATATCCTCGATATTGAGAACTGATGCAGGATCCCTCCTTGATGGAAATGCCAACGCTTCCCCGAGAATGTTAAGAGGGTTAAAGGTTTTTCAGAGCACTTTTTCCAAAACCATTAATCAGATCCATCAGTTCAAAAAGGTTATCACCTTGCGTCCGGTCAAAGAAATCCACCACGCGTCCAGCTAAAGATTATCACCATGCATCCGACTAGTCTACACAGATCAAACAGCTCTGGCCTAGCCTATCACATCGCCACATATGCAAATATTGTGAAGGACCACTCTGTAGACTACCAAATGAACTCTTTACAAAAAAGCTAATAAAAGAAGAGGAGACAAGTACTAAAAACCCTTAATCAAAGACATAACGAGATTGTAGCAGCAAAAGTAAAAAATCCCCACTTTTGTCTGTTGGTTGGAATCGAAATTGATCAACTAAACTATAAATCTGCTGCAACAACCCATCAACCCCCAACTAGAGTTTTCAGTAGCAAGTTTTTTCAAACCCTAACCAGATCCATCATTCAATCTAAGTAGTTTTTCTATTAAAAAACCCATTCCAAATATTGACTTAATTTCCTTATCAATTACATACTTAAAATTTAGAAACCTTATTTGGCAGGACAATTTTCATTTCTTAATAACTTAGGATTTAAAAAGTACTACTTACGTTTTTAATCTTTTAAGATTATAAGATGAATTAATGCTAACATTAATCCTCTAACATTTTATGTTATGAGGCATACTTTTCATGGCATATGTTTAAAAATTTTCAAAATCTTTGGCTTTTTCAAACTCTTTGGTCTTTGGCAAAAGCACGCTAAAGTTGTCCCATGTTGTTGCTAGGAATCTAATACCTTATATTAAAAAATTTGAAAATCTATGGATTTTTCAAACTCTTTGGTCTTTGGCACAAGCACGCTAAAGTTGTCCCATGTTGTTGCTAGGAATTTAATACCTTATATAAGATTATTATTAGGTATTAGATTATTCTTATAGATATATGATTAATAAATATGTTGAAAGACCATTTATATGGGGCTTTTCGTAAGATGGAACGAAGCAATGTTGGATTAATACTTCATTATAATAAGTTCATGTTTTTAATGGCTATTGAGTTTCTAAATTTGTAACTAAAGTTTATTCATTATGCAATATTATATAATGTGGTGTGGATTTATATTGCTGTTTTAAAATTCTGAAAAAAAAAAGCAATATATTACCTAGTTTAGAGTTAGGTATATAGTGGGGTTGAATACGTAGCTTCAAAGTTGGATTGGTTTAAAGCTTTCAAGATCCACGGTAACGTCTTAGTTTAACTCAAACGTTCTTCTTCTTTGTTGTTTGATGCTCAAAATCCTTATTACCACACATGCAACTTTCACCTCTGTGATAGTTTATGAAGTTGTTTGGGAATTACAAGGCTTAGCATATACCTCATCTCTCTCATATCGACTTGTTTCATGTATTCTCCTATCAATTTGGGACCCACCAAAATTGAAGGTTTGATAATAAAAATTTATTAATAATTTAAAATTTGACTAAGGCATGAAAAACTATCTCGTAGAAAGACTTTGTAATGAATCTATGTTAGGTGGAAACAAATAAAGGGTCATAGGAGTTTTCACCAATAGTTCTTAGAAATGATTTCCCTACCCACTAAGAAGTGTGATGTAGGCATCGATACACTAATGACTCAAAAGCCAACCTCTATACTACTAGTCTTTGTGCTTAATTGGTCCTTTGGGAAAAATAATGCAAGGCATGATTTGCATGACTTAGACCCTTGTGACCACATTGGATGATGAAAAGCAATTAGTATTGTTGGGATTTCCATTTATCTCTAATCAATTCATTAGTTAAATTAAAATTGGGAAGAAGAAAACAAAAAGGAGAAAACAATATATTATGTTAATTTGCATGATCCTCATCCATGGATTACAAAAGATGTGTCATCATGTCACCATAGTAGGAATAGAAATAAAAAAGGTTATCAAAAATGCCATGAAAAACATAGATACATAGGATGTTTAATGAAAATAGGATGGTTTTTTAATTGGAATGGTGTATTCGGAGGAGGGTTCAACAAAAAGAATTGGGATGTATTATTTAATATCTAGTGAAAATAATGGTATTCTTTAATATCCTGAGAATGCACATGATATGTCATAGGTTCACAAAGTGAACTCTCAGTGGGGTTTACAATGCCATTTTTGTTGGTCTATGGGCTTGGGTGAAATTATTTAGTAAGGATTTGATAGGTAATTAAGGATACTTTGTTCCATTTAGTAAGTCATTAAAATGCCATTTTGTGCAAGTAAAACTAGCCCTCCATATCTTACTAACCCTCAGTTAATTGAGGCAAAGTCCATCCAATTAAGGGGCAATAACTCAAATAGTGAGGAGTTAAGTTTCACACTCTCCCCACCTAGGTTCAAATTCTCAATGAGACATTTAGACAAAATTAATAAGGCTAGAAAGGTAGGAAAGTTACCCCCCCCTGAGTGGACCCCATCCTCAATGTGTCTCCAAGTGTCTCAACCCTTGTTAAGTCATAAGTTTCTTGCTAGGCGCCAACTTGCGGGTTTTTGGTACTAAACTAGACTTTGTTGGTACTAAACTAGACTTTATAATGGAAACTAGTTAGATTTGAACTCGAGTCTCACCCCAAGAAATTCCAACTAATTACTGATTCCCCTAGATTAAAAAAGAAAAAAAACTAAGGAAAAACTAACTCTCCATCTCCTTAGAAACTCTTAGTTAAAAAGAGTTAGGTGAAGTACCATCCATTTTCTTATAAACCCTTAGCAAACTAAAGCTAATCCATGTCAACCCTCCATCTCCTAAGATGTAGCAAAGAAGACGTAAAAAGGAGTATTTGAAATGCCTTCAAAAGAGAAATAAGTAAGTACAATAAGATTCCCTTAAAAAATATGATGAGAGAAGATAGATAGCAATATAAAATTGAACTTCCTTACATCTAAGGAACAACAGACAAAATAGCTAAGGTTATAAAGAAAAAACATATTAGGACTATTTTATCCCCTCCAAATTCCTTAAGAAATTTACTGGACAAATCTAAGGACCCCATCAATCCTAAGCTAAGAAAAGGAACCTACTCAATCCCTTGCTCATGTGGTGAAGTATACATAGGAGAAACTGATCGCTTAGTAAAGACTAGAATAAAGGAACATTACACAGATATTGCACATGGAAGAATCAAGAATCCAACAGTTGTCAAGCACTCCATAAAAGCAACCATCATATATGCATTGAAGACACAAAGGTAATCACATTCGAAGAAAATCAAAACAAAAGACGGATTCGTGAAGTTGTGGAGATTGAAAAGCATCCTAGAAATTCAATAGAGATGATGGCTTCGTCCTAAGCGCATCCCGGAAACCGACTCACATCTTAAAGAAAAAGACATCCATAAATAACCAAAACTAAGCTGGTAGCTAACTGAAACCAACCAACAATGATTTGGTTAGCTACAAATAATTAGATTTTTACTATGTATAAAGGATCTTAGCATCTTTTAACAAGTGAGACACTTTCATTCATGAAGATGGACTCAACTTTGCAATATGAAATGTATGTAGAGTGCAATAAACCAATCATAGGTTCTCTATATAAGTCTCCAACAATTTATTTTACCTATAAAACGTTAAATAAAAATTAAACTTATCAAAATAAATAAAAAAACATGTATTTTTAAAATTTAAAAATTGAGAAAAATAAATAATAACTCACAATAAATATATATTATGAACCAAATGTAAATGATCTGACATTAAGTGCACCTATCAAGGCTCACAACATATATTAACTTTACCACACACACACACACATATATATACTTTGAACAAACTATAAATTATCTGACATTAAGTGCTCCTATGAAGGCTAACAAAATATATTAACTTTAAAATGAAAATACACAAGTTTTTATTTTGAATAAAATGTAAATGTTATGTGCACCTATGAAGGCTCACAAAATATATTAACTTTACAAAAAAATACATAATGCACTTAAATTTGAAGAAAAGTTTTGGTGTTTTTTTTTCAGAAGAAAAAATCATGGCCTTGATATTCATGGTGAATCAAAAGACATCAAAAGTATACATCCCACTCCTGGGGCTTAAACTAGTACAACACTGAAGTGGCTATGATACAAGCCAAAAATACCAACCAATACAACCTATTCAAGGGAAATCTTAAGAAAAAAATGGCAGAGGAAGCATGCCAAAAAGGCCAGCCAATACACCAGATCCTAGATAATCTCCTAAAGGGAGTTGAAGGCCTGTGATCCCTGCCAGGAAGCAAATCATGCATACCATGTGCATAAAGAGAGAGCTGAGAGCATATACAATAGGAAATCCCACTCCAAAAGACAATAAAAAATCACAGAGATAAAGTGCCCATGAATACATGGAAAACTAGCTCCGGCACTGAGCTCTAAAAGAGCTTAAAGACACCGCTCATGTCAATATTTCTATCAAGTATTTCAGAGAACTTACCAACACCAGAAGACAAAACCAGGGCATTTTGATAAACCATCATCTCTCTGATTGTGCTCACGGTAAATATGTCTTATGTCTAGGTAGGAAAAATAGGCCATCGGGAGTCTGATATCCTCACACTAGTGTCCCAGACAAAGTGAATCCAAAGAAGCACGATTGTTCTCCCAGTTCATGATGACTGTTGAATCGCCAAATATATGCAAGGATGGGATCCCCATATCTTTTGCCACAATTAACAGAGCCCACAAAGCCAAGAGTTCTACTCTTGTATTTGTGTTGAGTCCACATCCCATCGAGAAATTTAGGGAATGAGCGTTGCTCAAAGCAAGGAAAAATCCAGTACCACCCTTACCATCAGCATCATCTCCATCGATAAACCCATATGGATAAACCTGCATAGGGATAGGTCCAATGTTCCGAATCTTTTTATTCAATTCAGGCACATGATAATAAAGCATAAGGAAATCAACCTGGTGATGTAAACTGTATACAGAAACCCTCTTTTCTTAAAAAATACACAGGTTGTGCATTTTCCAAATACACCAGAGTATAAAAAGAGGGAGATAATAGCAATCCATATGCAAAGAGTGCTTTGTGAACCATCGATCCAGCAGAGTTCTAAGAGTGCAATCAAAACAGGGAGGCTCGCAGTGGTAAGAATCACAAAGTCTGACAAAAACATTTTTTGCAAAGGAGCAGTCGATGAAGATGTGTTGAACTGAATCCTCACCAATATTGCAGAAGACACATCTGCTAGGCCCATCCCAGCCTCTTTTTGTAAGGTTTTCCCAGGTCAATATTCGATTGTCAACTGCCAGCCATCTGAAGCATATGATCTTCAAAGGTAAATTGAAACACCATATATTGACAGAGGCTTTATCAACCATCGAGATCCTATGTGATTTTTCAATCAGATCATATGCCAGGGCAGCTGATACGTTTCCATATTTTTTGTTGTGTGACCATACCAGGATATCTATTGAGTGTTTAAGATGTATTTTGCCCTGTTCAAGGCCCGCAATGTACTCATTCCAAGCATCTTTCCAAAACCCACCCAGCGCCAGATCATCTGCTGATAACCAGTACTGATGTGCCTCTGTTAAAGGGTTGCGAGCATGATGAAGTGTGAATATACCATAGTCCCATAGATATTCCCGAAGATCATGTGGTAGGGTTGCATGAGAAGCCGATCCAACAACCGGATCTGACCCTATGTGTATATCCTGGCCATTACCAACCTGCCAAGCCAGACACCTACCAAGCCAAGAGAGGGTATTAAGGAAGTCGTTCTAGAAGATAGATGTACCCCTCACCATGAAGTGCTTGTGCCTGAGCCCCGTCTCCATAGGTCTGATATTAAGGTATTTTGTAGTGAGAACCCAATGCCAAATACCTGATCCATTGAGTGCCATCCATAGGATTTTTAGTCTAAGGAAAAGGCTGAACCAGTCAAGGTTTTTGATACCCCAACCCCCCGATTCCACAGGCCTGGATAAGATCTGCCAGTCCATGAGATGAAATTTCTTCCTGTCACCTGATGAGCCCCAAAGGAAAGAGAATATCAGCTTCCTCAGCTTTCCAGGAATAGTCTTTGGTATATGGGCCAGAGCAAACCAATATACAGGCAAGATGGTAAAGACAGCCCTGATGAGAAATAATATTCCCCCCAAAGAGAGGAATTTGTGTGCCCAATGTTCGATCCTCCTTCCAAATTTTTTTACCAGCCAGTACCAGTCCTTTACCTTATATCCAAGAGGTTTGATGAAGTACCCAAGATGCTTGAACCCTCGAGAGATGTGATACAACTTGTAGGGCATAGAAAGAGATATACTATTCAAAATTCCTTCTTCCATATTATTAAAGAGGAGACCTAACTTATCCAGACTTATGCACATACCTGAAGCCAAACAGAAAGTATCCAAAATAACCTCCAAGGCCATCCATTCCTCCAAGGTACCAATGCCAAAGAGGATGACATCATCCATGAAGAGAATGTGGGTTAGGGCCATAGATGCTAAGATTTTTAACCCCCTAAACTTCTTATTTGTTTTTGCATCTTTTATCAGCAAGCTGAGACCTTCGATAACCAGAATGAACAGAAGGGGAGATAACAAGCATCCCTGCCTAATGCCCCTAGTGGCAGTAAAGAAATTTGAGGGAGTACCTTTGACCAACAATGAAAAATTTGCAGAAGATAGGCAGCCCAAGATCCAATTAACACGCCCCAAAGGCACTCCAATTTGTAATAAGATAAGTATGAGATAAGTCCAATTCACTTGATCAAAAGCTTTAACGAGGTCAAGCTTAAGTATTAAGGCACTTTTATTCCTAGTCTTGATAGTGTGCAAAGCCTCCTGGGTGATACCTATAGGTTTGACACTCTGCTTGTTCTTGAGAAAACCAAATTGTTCAGGTGAAATGGATCTATCCAAGAATGGTTTTAACCTAAGGGATACAATCTTAGAAATGAGTTTATACACCAGATTACAGAGGGAGATAGGTCTAAAATCTGCAAAGGGGAGAGATTTTTCCTTTTTAGGTATCAATGCTAGGAAGGTAGAGTTCAGTGAAGGAGCAACCCTCCCTTGAACCCTGGAAGATTCAACAGCAGCCAGAAGATCACCTCTAACCAGATCAAAAAACTCAAGGAATAATTCCACTGGCAATCCATCAGCGCCAGGGCTTCTGCCCTTCTTAAAATATTTTAGTGCCCCTTCAATTTCTCCCATGGTAACCATCGAGGAGAAACTATCGGCCTCTTCACAAGTAATATAGGAGGGAAAAAGATGGATCACCTTCAGTTGAGCCAAAATATTTGTCTTGTTATCGTCCTTAAAATTTTTGAGAGAAGTGTTTGATACCCATCTCCTTTAATTTAACCACATCTTCCACCCAAGATTCCTCATCATCTTTTAGTGCCCAGATAGAATTGTGATTCCTACGAGCCGATGCCAAAAAGTGGAAAATTTTGTATTTGCATCCCCCAACTCAGCCCAGGTAATTCTAATTTTTAACTACCAGGTCAGGAGCTCATGCTTAGTCAAGACTTTCTATTTCTTTCTGAGTTCAAGAAATGATCTCTGTCTCTCCAGGGTGAGAATTCCCGAGGCTAAAGCATTCAGTAGGGCCTTGGTTTCCAAATCAAGAACAAGAGAGTCCATCTTCATATCCAGAGATTTAGTTCTCGTCCATACTCTTACCTTTTTCTTAAGTAGCCTGAGCTTTTGTGATAAAAAACACATCTTATCTTGAGGATCGACAGGAAATAGCGAGGGCCATTCATCCTTTACCATCTGCAGGAAATCCATATCCATGAGCCAGGAACAGTTGAATTTGAAGGGATAATTATGGTCCCTGTTCCTGGTCATCCATTCAAGACATATAGGAAAGTGATCGGAGACATCAAAAGGGGAAAACCAAGCTCTGTATCTAGGTAAATAAGGAACCAAAGACGATGAGATCGGGAATCTATCGAGTCATTTACTAATGCCCTCATCCCCAGCTCTTCCATTCCTCCAAGTAGGCCCTGCACAAGAGGGGGCAATTTCCACCAAGTCATAATCAGAGATGAACTGTGAAAAGAAAGGGCCAAGTGAGTCCAGTAATGCTTTTTTCCCCAAATATCTGCGGCATTCAAGGTAAAGTTTAAATCACCCGCCAGGATCAAGTTAGGTAAGGGTAATAACCCGCCATCTAAGACCCCTTTTCCAAAAAATATCATGGTTACGATAAGTCCCGTAGCAATTTATGATCGAAAGGGTAGAGTGAGAACCCCGAACCCTAGCCTTTACGAAAAGACCAGCCATAGTTTCATAAGGCCTACAACGTATAGTATGATGGTTCCATCCATATCATAGGCCACCCGACAGACCCACAGCGCCAGTGGCATAGAACTCCCAGCCATACATAAGCTTAGAGAAAACGAGAAGAACGGGGTAAGGACTGCACATAGTTTCTTGAAGTAAAATCATATCAGGTGCAAGGGAAAGAAGGAGAGAGCGAAGGTTCTGTTGTTTGGCCGAACCCCCAAAACCATGAACGTTAAGAGAAATAATCTTTATCGGGATCCACCGAGTGCGGGTGACTGAGCTCTAAGTACCCTAGACTGAGTGGTTGGGTGACCTTTCACGGGATTTTTTATGCGGGTCGACAACGGAGTGTAAGTGATGTCACCAGATTCCACCACTCCCAAAGGCCCTAGTTTTTTTTTTTGCTTCCAGATAGTGACATTTTCAAAACATATGGAATCCAAAGGCAGAGTTGATGGAGATAAGGGGGTTTTCGCCGAGAAGATAGCAAGGGATTTCAAAAGAGCAAGGTCAGAGAAGGAAGGCGAAGTGCAGGGACTTGGAGGTGAACATGCCAAGTGGTCAGGAGATGCATCACTAGTAAGTGGCGGAAAGTCATCATGGGTGAAGAGAGGAGCATCCTCACTAATGGAGGGGGTCTCAGATACAGTGATGGGGGGCTCCACTAGAGAGGGGATCTATAGGGTAGAAGGTAACAGGGTTGGATGTGCCTCAAAGGAGTTAAGTCGGGGAGGTACGATGGGCACACCCTAAAGCGTGGTCTTGACCATAGATGCATCGGCCTCAAAATCCAGGATAATTAGTAAATCCTTATCCAACACATCATCAAATAAAGAGAGAGACTATGAATACTTACCAGTCGAAGGGCGTGCCGCGAAGACCGAAGCAGACGAAAACAGAGGCATGTCCTTTTGAACCGAAGTGGGCATGCTTTCCGGACTCGAGGTGTCAGTCCCATGGCGGAGAGAGGGACAAGCCCGACCCAGATGTCCAACAGAGTGACATATGTTGCATCTAAAAGGGATGTGTAGGTAATCAAGTCTTTGGCATATAAGATGGTCATTACAAAGGATATCCACTTCAGCTGGTAGTCAATTAGAGATGTCCAGCTCCACCAAGATTTTTTCCATTCTTTTGTCAAAGACATGCTGAAAATCATCTTCTACGGCCACAAACATGCCGATAGTGTTTTCCAGACCTACTAGGAAGTCACGGCTCCAGAGGGGGAAGGGCAGCGCAGGGAGTAAGACCCAAAGATGTCGCTTCTTAACTCTCTCACACAAGGGATCAAAGTGAACGTGCCAGTGGCTCAGTATGGTCTTCCAATGTAGGGTCGCCCATTCTATCCACTCTTTTTTACCCATATGACAGTATTCGAGTCTGCCCAGCAGCGCTCGCAAGCACAGAGCCCCCACCCGGTTCATATAGATATCCCACCCCAGAACATAACGCAACCTGCCCTCCTAGGCCTTAATGGTTTTCCCCTTCCGTCTCCTGCGAGCTCGTGAGTGACTCCCCTGAGAATCAGAGTCAAGCTCATTTGTAACCAGATGAGCCATGGAGTCTAAGCCAGGCCCGCCAAAAGAGGTGCCGTGACAAGTGGCAAAAAAAAAAGAAAACTTCGAAAAGGATGAAACACCACTCCAGCAACGGGACAAGAACCCTCGAAAAGAGAGTGGCAAAGCACCGGGCAGGGACCAGTGGAAAAGGCCAAAACCCTACAGTCCAAAAGGAGCCCAACAAACACAAGAGACCATAAACCGATGGAAAGGGCCAACTAGACAACAAGAAACCAGGAAGGAAGCACAGGGCACCGATCAAAATAGGTATGATACGCCCGAGCTCAAATACCCAACATCCAACCATGCACAACAACTTTCCCGAGAGTGTGATACCAACATGGATGTCATAGAGACGGACCCTTGTAAGAAGTCGATGAAGACAAGGACAAATTCCTCGACCACCCCAAAAGAAACGACAAACAAAAACTCGAGGGCCAATAAAGGAGAAAAGAAAAAACGACCAAAGTCGACCCTGAATGAAGCAGGGCATCATGCGACAGGCAGTACTCAGACCATCAGAGAGATCAACATACCAAAGGAAATGACGTAAAACCCATGCAGCATCCAAACAAACAAAAAAAGCAGCATTTCCAAGCAACAAGCGAAAGGACGCCAAAGACACCCACACTACAGACCTCGGAGCATAAACGAAGAGAAAGAACCAGAAAATTCCCACTTTTTGTATTCATGGTTGGTACTAGTCCCCCATTTTGGGAGAGGAACTCCATGAGGCACAAGCCACGTGAAATAAAACAGTGGCGTGACCACCCAGAGACACCCCCAGGCCACAAGAAAACACAGAAGGAAGGGTGCTAAAAAATGACTTACCAAGAAAAACAAGCCGGAGCCATGAAGCTAGTCCGCAGAGAAACCATGTATCAGCAATACCAGAGAACAAGCCTCGCAACACTGTGCCATGGCCGCAAACCCTCTGCCTTCCTAGGGTTTCTTCCCAACCACGTTGATTCCAGAATCTTGATTCCTGTGAGTTGATTTGTTTGGCCCAAAGTTTTGGTGTTTTAATACATACTAATGACTCCAAAATTTAATATAAAAATGTTTTTTATAAATATAATATATATGAATGTGAATATGTTGTTGTTTTAGTTTTTTTTAATAAGAAAATTTATAATTGGTTAAACGTTGTGTGAGTCAAACCTATAATCAGGTCTAATTAGACTAGTTACTAACCACTTACAAATCAATACTTAACCTAAAAATATGAAGTTAAAAAAAATAGATTCTTTTACTTGTTCACCATTTTGAGCATATGTAATGATGTAAAATAAAGAACAACCAAAACGCTCACCTTTTTCAATTGGACCTAAAATCTTGTTTAAAGATTATAATTTTTTGTAATAATGTAATTTCATCAATTACAATTTTGCGATTCAGACTAATTGCATGATTTTGGAACTACCTAAATTATAGAAATTACGATTTAAACAATGCAAAATGCAGTTTCTAACCATTTTTACTTTACTAAATTTTGGCCATCAAAAACATTTTAATTTTTCGATATATTACTATATATGTAATGACCTCAATACCAACATATGTGTACTTTGAATGGATGGAATAAACCCTAACATAGTGTACTCATTATATTTTCACATACATAAGTGTACCCATTATATTTTCATTATATTTTCACATACATAAGTGGACCCATTATATTTTCAAGAAACAAATACATAAGTGTACATGTTGTTTTCAAGAAACAAATACATAAGTGTACATGTTGTTTTCAAAATAAGAAACACACACACTTGTATAATTTCAAAAAAAAATCCAAGATCAAGATATATGTCATGTTGGCCTTCCATCATTAAGATATAATAATAATACCATGGAATCAATAGAATCAGATTGTATGACAATTAACAATAATAACATCATAAAATGAGTTGTATGAGCATTCATATAACTAACAATAAAGAAGGAATCGTTGACTTAGAGTTGGGATGATCAAGGAATATAGATTTGTTTTTCAAAATAATAATTTTTTTAAGTTACTAAAAGTTATATAATATTAAATATTAAAATAATAAAATTAAACATGTTATGAATTTGAAATTTTTATTTTATTGTTATTAAAATATAGTTATATAATTTTGAATTTATAAAATTGTTTTTTAAATGTAAAAGTGGATTCATCATACTTTTATTAAATTATATAATGTTTTTCAAAATTGTAATTTTGAATTCATAAAATTGTTATTTTTAATGTAAAAATTAATTCCACACCTTTTAATACCTTTATTGCAATTGGATTGTACAATGTATATTTGCAATTGTATTAGTCTAAAATTAATCTTGTTGAATGTTTAGGTTAAAATAATCAATTTCACTTCACATTATTTGGGGGCAAAATTATTCAAATTCATAGAGTGTTTAGACTATAGCAATTAAAATTAAGATTGTAATAGATTGGTTAATACAATTTGTCATTCAAATTGTAGTAGGGCGTAGGTTCGTATTGGTTGGGGTGTCATCTTTGCTATTAAGGAACAAACCTTAACTTTTAGCTATATGTTATTAAGAGATCCAATCCATCATTACTCTACACCAGTGTAGATCCAAATCCTAGGCTCTATCAAGCGCCGAGATGGATCTAATCTCTCGAGGTGCAAACCTCTTCTTAGGTATCCATTGATTTGATTTAAACCAAAAGACACATCTTTTTATTTAAGGTCCACATATAATACTTTTATTATTAATATTTAATATTATTTATGGCCGACATATAATATTTTTTATTATTTTTTATTTTGTTAGGAACAAACATTGCATCATTTCCCCACACATGGTTTTATCCATATGTTAACACCAAATCTATCTAAACTTACTAGTGTTTATCTATATGCTAACACCAAATATATCAAATGCCAAAAGGGAAAATCCTTTGAGTTGTAAACTTTTTTTCATTTAAAATGGCTTTAAATAATTTGTAGTATCACTCAATTTATTATAACTCAAAACTTATACAAATGGATATGTAAGAGTATAGTTTTGATTATTGTGTGTGTGTGTATATATATATAATGTAAAGGGTGGCGGGTGTACAGGGGGGTGCTATATGATCCTAAAGGACATAAAGTAGTTTCTTGTGCTTGGGGGATAGAAGTTGCTACTTACAATCAAGTTGTGGGATGTATGGGAGGCCCGCACCCACGCTCCCCATTAATGTATAAAGTTCAATGTATTGGATTCTATCCCCACGAATAGCTAAATATTGAAGTATATTATTATTATTATTATTATTATCCCTTATTATTATTATTATTATTTATGATGCTCCCTTAGGTCCCTTTGTAACTACTATAAAAAGGCATTATGCCTCCTAATGCAAACAACTTTAACTTGCGTCATTCTTTTCTCTCTCATTATGTTTGGGTTCTGATTGTGATTTGGGTCTGATTGTTTTTTATTGGGTTTCTCCCTTGAGAGGTGAGGCTCTCTGGGCGAGCCTCACCTCTTCCTTTGCAATCAGATCTACCCCCAAACGGCAGATCAATTGGTATCAATGGGTTGTATGGGAGGACCACACACACACTCCCCATTAATGTAGTAGGTTCTATCCCCACGAATAGCTAAATATTGAAGTAGATTATTATTATTATAAAAATGGGCATTATTTATGATGCTGCCTTAGGTCCCTTTGTAATTACTATAAAAAGGAATCTTTCCTCTTAATGCAAACAACTTTAACTTGAGCTAAAAAATAAAATAAAAATAAAAATCGACGCAATGAAATATATGGTGTATTAGGCCAACACAAGGTAGAAGGATCATGTTCATGGTTGTTTTGGAATTATTGTTATGCTTCAAACTCAGGTTGAGCGATTGAAACAAGAGTTGGAACTGGTGAGGATCCAAGTAATGTTTTTCGACCAGCAGTTCCAGAATAAGGCTAACCCATATAATGATAATAATCTACCTACATAGCAACAACAATAGCATCAACATCATCATCAGCAGCAGCAACAACTTCAATCCCTAGGTAATGGTGCTGGAGTTGTGCCCACCTCTTGGATATATCCTTCTTATGTACACTCTCCCTACGCAGGCTATGAAGGACAGGGGATTTATCGCCAATGTAATTTCAGTCCAAATCACAATTTGTTTAAATACAATTAAAGGAAAGATTATATTGACTCGAAAGAAGCCTATGAATCTAGTGCAGAGTCTTCGCTAAAAGAGCCAGTGTTTAATGGAGTCTGTAGCAGACCATGAGCAGCTCAAGAGTGCAGCGGCCTTATTTACACCATCTTCAATATGGAAACTTCAACACTATGTAAAAGTTCATTTGGCATTCTCTAGCAAGCCATCTTCAACACTATGCAGTTCAACTTTTTTTTGGGACCCATTCCCTTTTTTAGTCCAAGCTCAGCATTGGTTTCATATTTTTGTGGTTCAGTTTTACTTTGCAGCAGTATTAGTTCTCTTCCAGTTCCATTTTTTCTATTCTCCCAATCCTCCTGCAGTACTCTACAGTACTTCACATAGTTTTGTTTGTAGAGAGTTCCTTCATGGGTTTCGAGGTGGCTTCCATCTTTTTGTATCAGTCAATATCACATCCTTCTTAAGGTGTATGTATCAGTGTCGGTGGAAACACATGTCTCCTAGCCCAACGGGCGCACAGATCTAAACCACCAAGAGAGGATGTTCACAAATTTATAAAAAGATTACAGATCTCTCCCTCTAATTCATTTGTCAGTGGATACATAGGTCTCCTAGCCCAACAGGTGCACAGATCTCCACCACCAAGAGAGGAGGTTCACAGATCTAAAAGCCTACAGATCTCTCCCTCTAGTTCATTTGCTTATGGTCAACAAGATGTACAACAACAATGTCCTGGGAATACCCACCTACTCGCATCTTACACCATCTACACATCCTCCGAATCTTCATCCAGTTTCTAAATTTGGCTTCTCCTCTTTGCAAGCATGGATTCGAAGATCAACTGGGAGGCAGGAAAGCAAGGATGCTTACCACTTCGACAGGGAGGAATGGGTTGTTTGGGAGGCCCACGCCCACACTCCCCATTAATGTATTAGGTTCAATGTATTGGGTTTTATCCCCACGAATAGCTAAATATTGAAGTAGATTATTATTATTATTATTATTATGGGCATTATTTATGATGCTCCCTTAGGTCCCTTTGTAATTACTATAAAAATTAATCTTGCCTCCTAATGCAAACAACTTTAACTTGCGCCATTATTTTGTCTCTCATTCTATTTGGGTTCTGAGTGTGGTTTTGGGTCTAAGTGTTGTTTTTGGGTTTCTCCATTGAGAGGTGAGGCTCTCTGAGTGAGCCTCACCTCTTCCTTTGCAATCAAATCTGCCCCTAAATTACAGATCAAGTTGAGATCCTTGCACTGTGGAAGTGGCTCTATCTAGCAATTGAAAATGAATAAGAATCCTAACAGTCATTGGTGACTCCTTAATCATCATCAAACTCCTTCAGGAAAGTCCTCATCCTAGCAATTCCTATATTAAAAGAGGTATGATCTAAATTCAAAGCACAAGTTAATCCCTTTAGCAGGTGCACAATTTTCATGTTTTAAGAAACCTTAGCAATGCAGTTGACTCCCAAGCAAAACAAGGAAGCTCTATGCAACTAGGTTAATTAGTGGAAAATGATGGGGTTTGTGCCACCCATCCCGTCCCTTAATTCATGCTTTAACTCCTTTAATACATGCATTATGATATCGTGTCATTCACTCATGAGAAAAGGACCATGAGACTCTTCCCATGCGCTCTCTTTCATTCTCATTTCCTTTCCTCATCATCATGATTATATGAAAATGCACTCCATTATTTCCCTTGAATGTGGTACTTCTATACAATTATTCATAGGTGAGGTTTCAAACATGGATAATTTGGGAAACATTTTCACTCTAGCACATTTGGTGTTTGTGATGTCATCTCTGCTCCTAAAGAAGAATTCACTCGTGAGAATCTCCAACATGTACACTGAGTCTTTCAACAGGATGTTAGAAAAACAGGATCGCAAAGAAATAATAATAAATAATAAACAAGATGCAAATATCAAAACAAATTACAAGAGAGACACAGATATAACGTGGTTCACCCAAGATAGGCTACGTCCACATAGAGTTGTCATCCCTTTATTATTATTCTGTCCATCCAAATGAAGGGATACATCCTGCAGGAACCCCGCTGCACTTCCTCTTCACTCTCTCACAATCATAGAGATCACTTTTACAATGCTACAATACAATACACAACCGTATTACAATGCTTTCCTTTTATAGGGGAATTACCATGGGAAAATACCATGGGCCCGTAAATTGTTGTCCAACAGCATCCCAAAATTTTCTTTCAGGGGCACTTCCCCTAGACCCCCTAGTAGGGGGGGAATGGTCCCTTATGGGGGGACACCCCCCTACTGGGACGAGTATACATGTTGGCCTAATCTACCTTCTCGTCTTGACCTGAGGTTCAACAACAACACAATACCAACAAAACACTGAAGACATTGGCCCAACAGAGCAAGCTCAGTTGGCAACACCCGCAAGGTAGGCGCAATCTCACTCAAGATATCTTAATGTGTAACTGCCATAACCATGTTTCTGTAGTTGGCGAGGGAATATAGTCCCTTGGCATGCGGCCAAGGTGCTCAACAGAGATAGGAGGATGGAGTCTATTACCGTGCGACAGGGGTGCAACTGGGGATCACCGCGTGCAAGCGATATGACTATGCCCTTAAACCTTAACAACTTGCACAACTAGCACAACTGTGCAACGCAGCTGATTCTTTGGAATTAACAAACAGTGCACAACTTATATTAGAACTTAGCAGATTTAACCATGAACTCACACATTCATGTCGATAATGCCTTAAACATTCATTCATTCACTGATTGGTAATATTACAACATTCATTCAATAGTAATTGTAACAATATAAAGCAAATAACAATTCACATAACACCCAACATCATTCAATCATTCAACACAAGAAATTAATGTGTCAACCCATCTTGGAGAAACCACCAAGGTGCTCTTCATCTGGCATGAGAAATATATGTAGCACCTTGCAACCTGCAACTTACATATTGTTCTTAAGATATGTCTTTTTGACTCAATCTTCTTGCTCTCATGCTCTCTGGTTTATTGCTTCTATATACTCCTATTGATTCGCACACAACCTGGATCGACTCTTCTACTTTACTAGCGGTCTATGCACTCAGCTGCAAGATCCGCGGCTCAACAACCTTCTACTAGACTCCTCTTCTGAGTCAATAATAAACTACTAACTCACTCTAGCTTACTGAACAAAATCTTATGCTAACTTACTGAACGAACCCTTATACAAAGTGGGTTCTTCCTACTTATAGTATTTTCAAGACCATGCAGGTTCGGCTGAGTACTACTCAGTTATTACAGACTCAAGTGGTTACAAAATATCTACAATTACATTAAATGCCATCCCATACCTAGTCACTAAAGTCCTGTATGACATTGACCACAACCTTAACTAGTCACGAAAATGTCTTTCAAGCTTATGTACCAGTCATAACTAGCCGCAAAAACTATCTTTGGTCTTCCGTTGGTTTGTCCTTCTACAGTATTCTACTTTAACTCTTCTACCTGCCTCTTCCACTAACTCGAATTTGCCTTTACTTGTCACAGCTATCCTATGCTTACTTTTCCTTCGTCATGCGCCCACTTTTCCTCTTGCACTTGTGGATCAGGTTCTTCCTTATGCATTTTTCCTAGCCCGATGGGCCCCCAACACTCACATGTGGCTCATCCCAAGCAACTAAGAAAAATGGATATCTCCACAAAAATGTGAATTCTCACAACTTAAGCCTCCAGCTCAAGCTCCGGCCCAAGCTGCGCGGGAGGACCAACCTTGTCTTGAAATTCCTTCACAATTTGTTGCACCTTAGCAACTTCCGTTGTTACTTCCTTTGCCTATGCTGCCAACTGCTCCACCCAGTCGGAACTGATACGTTTCAGTGGTCTATCAGTTCTGACGGTCCTGCCTCTAGCGACTACGACATGTGATGAAGTTTCTATTGCAATGGTTGAATAAGGACTATGATCCACGCTACTTCCGATTGGTGCGCCTCCACTTCCACTTGCCTAGTCTACTCTTGGTCATGGAGAGCTTGGAATTCTTGCTACAGCTGCTTAATCGCAGCCATCTTTGTAACCTTTTCCTTAAACAACAGCTTCTTTATCTTTGCCTTATCGCGGTGATTTTCTCCTCGGCTTGTCACTCATTTTCCTTTATCTTTTCCCCAAGTTCATCCTCAAGAACTGCTTCCCATATCACGAAAATAGCTTCCACTACCTCAGTGCAGAGTTTTTCTCCTTTGCTTATCCTTGCAACAATCTCAGATGTTGCTTTACTTCGCTCTTCGAATACCTCAAGGGGTGTGCTTGGTACCTACTTAGCCCGAAGCTCCTCGACCTGCTTCTTCAGTTCCACCGCAATCCATGACATCCAAGCAACCTTAACAGTCGGATCTTCATCTTCCTAGCCCACTTCTGGTGGGAACTCCATGACCATGCCTTCAATGGCTTCAGCAAGTGCAATGCAGATTTTCTCACACGCCACAATTTCTTATTCTTTTTCTCTCAGGAGGGTCTTGCACTGCTTGGACTTCCTTTGCTGCTTGGTCACATGATATGACACTACATTTTCCCTAAGCTTGATCTCGGTCGCAGCCGCCTACTAGACAGCGTAGACTTCACCCAATGTGAGCTTTGAGAATTCGATCTGCAATGTGTCAAACTCTTGGACAACATCATCAAACGCACCTGTCCCCGTCCCTGTCTCCATTGTGCGCCCGTGTATTTCTAATTTTATTGGCGGCACTAGCTCTGGTGTTACTAGTGGAACCCTGGGATCCATGCCATAAGTCTCAGCCTCGATAGTGGCTTTGACTTCGTTTACGGCCTCTATCACCTAATTTACATGGTCAACTAGTTCATCGGTCAGTCGCAGCTACTTCTTACCTATTCCTCTCAAGCTGGACTTTGCAACCTCTGCAATGGCATCGGACAATAAGCTTATATCCTCATCAACTAAGTTAAAAGTGTTAGTCGACTTGTCTTCCTTCCTCTTCTTACGTTGCGGTTGGGTTCTCTTTAACTCCTTGTCAGTAAGAGTGCTATCCGAGTCACCATCTTTCTCATCATCATCCTTGTCATCATCACCATCATCAGAGCTGGGCATCTGATTGCCTTTTCCATAGCCTCTGATATTTCCTTCTCCATCCTGTTGTTCATTGACATGACCATTCCCTTTCCCATCTCCAACATTGTTTCCTGCGCCAACTTTTCCACCTTGGTTAGCTAGTGGATCTTCCTAGTTTTTGCCTTCGTCTAGCGGCTCTACCAATGGGCCACTCCATTCTTCTGAACAATCTTGGATAATTGCGTCCACATCATCATCAGTGATCATGAACCATTCTTGGTGTGCTTGCTTGGTTGGGTCGTTCTTCAGCTCCAAAATAGTGTTATGTGCACTTGCCTAAAAATATATGAAGGCCATGTATCTGCGCACCATCGCAGCCCGTACTTTGTGGGATCTTCTGATAACATCGCACAGTGCCTTGACATGCAAAAAAACTTGATGTTATTATCCATCTATCAGATCTTGTTTTTCTTATCTTCCCATAGGTTCTTATACTTTGTGCCAAGGAAAAGTACTAGGACATCCATCGGCTCGTAGTCCGATGGGTTGGACTATAGAATGAACGAGATCAGGATGAGAAGCCAGGAGTAGTGAAATTTGGCCTTAGGTTCCTCCTATTCCTGTGCAGTGCCATCTATCAGTTCCTTTAGCAGGAACTACAACCAATTAAAAGTCACACCTTCTGCGCATTTCTCTGCAATTTCCACCGCTCCGGCGGTGCATTCAATTGGCGTCATCTTGCGCAACATCTTGCAAGATAGGATCCTTGCGAAGAACCGTACTATGTTGTCTTTGATAGGGGCAATCAGAAATATCCTACCCCCACACTGAAGGTTATACTTCTGCTTCATCTTGGTGGTGTCCCTGTTCTAGCGCAAATACGATGTGGGGTCGTCTCCTGCCTTTGCAAGACTTGTTATTGATGAGATAATCTCGATGTCAACTGGGTAGGATTGATCATGCCATAAGCATCCTCTGTGGAAATATACCAGGAGTTGTTTCACATATGAATTGGCCTGCAGGCTGTGGCCTAAGTGCGGCATGAGCTTAAGTTCAACAGTCCCGCGCAGTCGACACCACTAGCCCCCTCCATTGGTATTAAGAGCTGGGAATCCATTGGCTCGGCTTGAACCATAAGCATATAGTTTCTCCTCTCCAATTCGCCCTGCTTGTGGGTGTTGACTTCTTTAAGTGATAGCTGGGTAATCTTTGGCAATACATCCTTCAGTAGTGGTACTCTTTCAAGAATGTGGGGCATCACTTGGAATGTGTCCACTTTCTTTGGAAGCATCACCTTCTTCACATTGGCTCTCCTCGATCGAACATACTGGGGAAATTTTTTCTCTTCCCTTTCGGTGTCAGTGCTTCGGGATGGTGAGTCTGATGCATCCTCCTGTATCAGGTCCTCCTCGGGGATATCCACAACCCACTTAGCCTTGTGTTTCCTTGACATACCCGGCCTAGACGACTCTCCAGGCGCTCTCTCCCCAGCCTGACTCAGCTCCCTGAGTGGTTGCGCAGCTACAACTCATGGATTTTGAACAGGGTTCGGAATAGGGCCTAAACTAAGGGGTGGAATAGGGGTCGACGCGACTGCAGGAACATGCTTCTTTCTCGTTCATGCCATCGGTTCGAGTTTTGGTTCTTGTTCTGGTTGTTGTACCTCTGGTGATTCTATCTCCTCTTCAGTTGGAAACACCGAGGTGACAGTCACGTCGGAGAGCTCACTGGAATTGGAAATCTCTATTACCATGGGTTTCAGCTCTCGCTCTGTTGCAGACTTTGGCTCTGTGAACTCTCGTCTCAGGTTTTCTTGTGCTCTCTTTGTGTGCGTAAAAGAATGATTGATGGAGTACCCTCATATTTATAGATGCCTATGCGTCCTATAGTCATCATATGATGGGAGATAGAAGTCTAATCGATCACGTGGGATTCTCAGCTGATGCATTCCTTCATTAACTCGACTACTTGAGTGTTGCATTGTACTTGTCAGCACAGTTATAGCAGTTATGACAAGGACGACTGATGGGACCAAAAATCACGTTGTCGTTCTCCTCATATCTTATCGAATTAATGATGCTTAGCTGTCATAACTGCCTTAATCTTTGCCGAATATTCTCATTTTAATGTCGGCCAGCCTGTCATTCCCACTTTTTCCTGTGTTTTGTGTGGTTCTGTCGCATACATGCAACAGAACAGTTTCCTTGCATTCTTTCAGGCGACTGCCATTCACCATACCTGCGACGTATGTCCCGTCCAATTTTTGCAATTTTACTATGCCCGCATGAGTGATGTGCGCGATCCTATATGGCCCTAGCCAATGTGTTTTCAACGTTCCTGGATATTTGAAATTTTTTTTTGTCATATCGCAACACAAGCCCTCCGACTTTGAATGGCCTAAATCAGATATGGCGATCATGTCATGCTTTTCTCTGCTTCTCGACCGTCTGATGGAATCCTGCAACAAAGAATTCCTCTTCCATCTGAACAAGGTGCGACAACCTTTGTTCGATAGCATATCTGTCAGTCATCTCCGTCAATGCAGCAATCTGTAGGCTCGAAAAAATGTATTCCATTGGCACGATAGCTTCATGTCCATACATCAGTTTGAATGGGGTGTGTCTTGTCAATCGCTTGCAAGTTGTGCAATACGCCCATAGCACAGTTGACACTTTCCTAGTCATCTCGGCACACATTACAAACTTTGGTTAATGCATTCTCCATAATCTTGTTGAAGGCTTTAACCATTCCATTCGCCTGAGAATGATAGGGTGTGGTCTTCTTATGGTGGATCTAAAATTATACAGTAAGCTCAACAATAATTTTGTTAACAAAATGCATACCTTGGCTGCTGAGTAGAATTTTCGGGAAGCCAAACTTGGTCACCACATTTTCAAATAAGAACTTCGTCGCAATCGTAGCAGTGCAATATTTAACATGTGCGACTTCTTCCCATCTAGTTAAATAGTATATCGCAGTGATAATGTAGCGTGCACCAGTTCTCTTCCTTGGTGGACTGATCTGTCCAACAAAATCAACAGCCCACTTGTCGAATGCTTGAAGGGTTATCTGTAGTATAAGCAGTATATCGTCGCGGCGCGACGGATTTCCTGTTCTATGGCAGATATCACAGCGTAGACAAAAAATCTTAGTATCCATATGTATGGTCGGCCACCATAGTCCTTCTTGCAATATCTTGCACACGGTTTTCGTTCCAGCATAGTGTCCTCCTGTGACACCAACATGTGATTCAATCATTACCCAAGGTCGTTCATAGTTGAAGACACATCAACGCAGTATCTCATCCACATTGATCTTGTACAAATGTCCCGCAATCAATGTGTAGTCAACATATATGAAAACCAAGTGTTTCTTCTGATTAATTCATAATCCTTTAGGTGCATATCCTTTGCTGAGGAGATGGATGATAGCATTAAACTCATGGTTCTGGTCGTCCATCATGTGGATCGCAAATAGTTGTGCATCAAGTAAGTTATCCTCCAGGATAGTTGGTTCCTCACCACTTTCAATCCTTGATAGGTGGTCTGGCCTGACATTCAGTCGATCAGGTCTAACTATGACCTCAAAGTCAAATTCTTGAAATAGGAGGAGCCATCGACAGATATTCCCCCCCAACAGTGGCTTCTTGACTAGGTATTTTGAAGTTGAATGATCAGTGTACATTTTGAAATGTCCACCCAACAAGTAGTGTCAAACATTATGAAGCGCATAGACCATATCTAGGCCTTCTCTCTGTCGTGGTGTAATTTTTTTTGTCGTTGATCATTTTCTGCTAGAAAAAGAAATCGGGTGGTCAAGCGCACCCTCTCCTAGTTGCATCAAGACTATGCTGAGCGTGACAGATGAGGCATCAACATGAACTGGGAACTCCTTCTTCTAGTCTGGGAACACAAGTATTGGTGCAATGGAAATATTGTTCTTTAACTTATCTAGGCTTTGCTGACAAGGCTCGATCCATTGAAACTTCACGTCTTTCTTCAACATTTTCTCCATAGGTGCAGTGATCTCGGCGTAGCCTTTGATGAACTTCATGTAGTAGCATGTGTGTCCTAGCATTGATCTGAGTTGCGTGACTGATGTAGGCATCATAATTCAAGGATAATTGCAACTTTTGTTGGTCGACCAAAATACCGTCACGACATACAACATGACCCAGTAGCACACCAAATGGTGCACAAAAAATGCATTTCTTTGAATTAAGCACGATCTGATACTGGCAACAGCGGGCCAGCATCATGCACAAAATCTCAATATGGTCTCTTACTAGACCAAACACAGTCCAATCATCCAAGTGGACCTCAAGAAATTTATGAATAAAATATTTAAAAGTAGAGACTATTATTCTAGAAAAAATAGCAGGTGCATTCTTGAGTCCAAAGGGCATTATCGTATACTGGTAGCATCCCCATTCTGTAACAAAGGTCATTTTGTGGCGATCCTCCTTCGCAATTCTCACTTGATGATAGCCAAAGAAGCCATCGGTGAATGAATACATCTCTTGTCCTCCGCCACTTTCAAGTACTTCATCTGTAAATGGTGTCTGGAATGGATCATGCAGACATGCATCATTGAGCTTCCTCAGGTCGACACAGATCCTAACATTTCCTATTCTCTTCTTATCCTAGATCACTATAGGGTTGATCCACTCTTATTCCTTGACAGGTTCAATGATTCTTGCGTCGATCATGCAACCCAATTCTACTTTTACCTCCTCTTTATATCTTGGATTCAATCTATACAAGCGTTGTTTGACAGGTTTAGAATCTGGTTTCAAGGGTATTTTCATCTCTCCCAGGTCACTGACTGTTCCCTTCATCTCTGAGAAATTGGTAGGGAATAGTTCCTGATAGTCATGCAGCAAGTCTATGATCTTTGCGACTGTCTCTTCATCCCAATAATCTCCTATATTGGTGAACTTTGGATTCTCTGGTGACCCAACATTGAATTTCTTGACTTTCAGTGGCTTAAGGAACTGATCACTTGAAATACCACTTCCTTCTACTGCGAGTGTGCCATCTGATTCCGGTAGGTTTATGTTAATTGGATCATCATCTGGGTCTCTGGTTAGATTATAACAGGCCATCCATTACAAAATGGTCGCGCTACATTGATGGGAATTGGCCTCTTTGACAGGAATTTCAGCAAGGATCTTCTCCTTTATCGTTTGAAGCATAGCATCAATTGTAGGTTTCCCATTAGTGAATTCAAATGTATGTGCAAACCTCTTAGCGAGCCCTTCCCAATCTTGGGTTCATTGTCCCAACTCCATAGATGCATACCAAGTTCTAGGTGTCATTTCCAATGTGTGTATGAAATGATGGACCCATTCTTGTTGCTGGTATTCTGCAAATGCGATGCGACCGTGATTAAGATGATCAACGGGGTCTGCCAACCCTGAATACTGGTGATTCAAGAGGGTGAGTTATAAACTAAATCTAACTTCCATCAACCTTATGCACTGAGGCCAATCTATTACGAACTGCTTGTGGACACCCCACCATCTGGTAGGTGTAGATTTTAGCACATGGTCTAACACGGAGAAGTGCTACAGCTCCGTTACAAGTCCTTCAAAATCACTTAAGAAGGTTGTGAGATTAGGAAAACCCTTGTAGGTGGGAATCTCTCGTACCTCATTCTCCACCCATCGCATAGACCTTGTAACTCTGGTGCACCTTCTCATAGAGACCTCGTGTAGCCGGTTTTGCCAATTCTCCAAGGCCTCTCTTGAGTCTAATGTGCAGGAACTAGCAGTCTTCCAGCTCAGGTTTCCATCCATTGTCAGATTGATGTAGTCTTCTTTCAGGGCAGTAAGATTGTAGATCTGGTCGAGATAATTACTATGTCCCTCGTTCTAGAGAGGCTCGACGTATCTATGTCTCTCCAATGGATCGATGGGTGACACTACCCTCATATCGTCATCCTCAAATGAGAGAATCCTTTTCTTGAAATTCATAATGGTCTAGTTATCTATAGCCCAATCTATCCCCAGCAGTGCAGGATAGGGGTTTGTGCCATCGACAATGTTAATGACTTCAAAGTCTGCAAATGTGCACAACGTCGATAGGAACTTGACTCAACCGACCAAGGGGTAGGACCTTCGCCTGATTTGCAAGCCGCAACTAGATAGGAGACCAGTCCAGGCGTGGCTTTCCCATACTCTCCCAATTCTTTCGCATCAAAATATTGCATCTGAGCCCAGGTCTGAGATGATGTAATCCATGTCGTAGTCGCATATTTGTGCAATGATTCTTAAATCGCGCCCAGTTTTGAACTTTTTCTTGACATGGTTAACCTTCTTCCAAGGTTGTGACTCTTCTGGAGTTTCTTCTATCAGTGCTTGTAGTTCTGTGATAACATCTTTATCTTCCATTATCTGGTCATGGGTCCTCATGGTTTATATTTAAATAGTTGGAGATTATCTTTTGATCCAGAAAAATATGTAACATCAGTAGTTCTGGTTTGGGTTTGTCTACCCCACCTCCCCTTGCACTGTTGGAATGATGAAACTCTAGAAGAAATCAAGAACTCTCTTTCTAATTATATCTACAAAGCCGTACCAAAGTGTCCTTTGTTTTCCTGTGCAAGGATCTGTGTGGAAGTAGATCTAGAAAAATGGCTTCCATAAGTTGTAAACCTGTACATGGATGGATGGGAGCACATGAAAAAATTAATTTACGAACAAATACCTTTTAAGTGCAAGAAGTGCCATGAATATGGCCATTTGTTGGATAGATGGAGGATTTAACTTCATATCTTTACTTGTTTGATATTTCTTTGAAGAACAGAAAGTACACCTGGAGCAACAAAAGAACTGGAATAGGTCATATTGCGGCAAGACTGGATATATTTCTGGTAAGCTTTGCCTTCCTTCAAAAAGATCTCCTCCTAGACTCTTTTCCGTCCCTTTAGCAGTCTCTGATCACAAGCCTATTTCCTTGACTTTATCCCCACCTATGAATCTTGGGGCCATTCCATTTTGCTTCAATCTGATATGGATGGAAGATTATTATTTTTATTTATTTAATTCAAAATGCATGGAATCTTCAATGCCTCGAATTTCCCATCTTTATTTAGGAATCAAAACTCAGATTTGTGCGCTCTGCTCTTAATAGTTGGGTCAAAACCGTTTTTAAGAGTCCAAGTCATCTAAAAATTAAGTTTCAAACTGACCTTGTCGCTCTCCATTCCTGTATGGAAATTGATGAGGTGACTTCTATGTTTCTGAGCCAGGAAAAGGAGTTGAATATGTAAATCTTAAACGCTGTAAGGCAGGAGGAGGAAGTATGGAGATTAAAGTCCATACAATTATGGCTAAAAGGAGGAGATAGCAACATGGAGTACTTCCATAAGAAAACCATGGCTCAGCATAGCTTCAGTTCCATCAAGGACTTGAAAGATAAAAATGGGAATAAGATTGCAAGGAAGGAGGCAATAAAAGTTCATGCCTTTAATCATTTTCGAGAGCTCTATACTGACAATGATGAGATTGACCCGGAAGTCGATCTCCTTTCTAGAATACCATCGCTCATCAACGATTTAGAGAATAGAGAACTAGCAAAACCTATTATGGAATTTGAGACTAAAAAAAAATGTAATATGGTCCCTTCAAGCTGATAAAGCACCTGGACTAGACGGCTTTACCATAAATTTCTATAGAGAAGCGTGGGACATTATAAAAGAAGACCTAAAAGAATTGTTAAATTAGACAAGTAAAAAAGACAAGATCGGGGGGGGCACTAACTCATCTTTCCTAGCCTTAATCCCAAAAGAAAAAATCCCTCTATCATTGGATAGATTCAAGCCAATATCCTTATTCAACACCTCGTGTAACATCCTCTCGAAAATATTGGCCACTAGAATGAAAAGCATCATGGGTCGTCTCATCTCATACCCGCAAGGAGGTTTTGTAGTTGGTCGTCAAATACTCGACAAGATAATTATAGTTCAGGAAGTTATCCACTCCAGCATGGAAAGAAAGCAACAAGGTATGGTTATTAAACTGGACATGGTTAATGCATTTGACAAAGTAAATAATTTGTTTCTCTTTGAAATCATGTCCAAATTTGTTTTTTCTAAAATATTTGTTAGATGGGTCAAAGCTTGTATCAATAGTCCTTGGATCGCTCTGCTAGTAAATGGAAGACCTACCAAGTTTTTCCAAGCAACCAGGGGTCAGGTTTCCCTATCTCCCCTTCCTTTACCTCTTAGTGGTTGAATCAATGAGCATAAAACTTAAACATTTTCCAGAGTCTGGTGAATTAAAAGGGTTGAACATAGCTAGAGGAGTCAAAGTTGTCAAACATGTGTAGTTTATAGATGACAGCATTCTACTCGGGGGTGCATCTTCTATCATTACAGAAAGATTCAAGGGTTCCTTATCTACCTTCCTAAATTGCTCCAACGGAAAAGTGAATTCTGCTAAGTCAAAATTCTATGGATGGAACTGTCCCCATGGGACTTTGGGAAGGATAGGAAAGACCCTCAGGATTGAAGGAAATGCAACATTGAATTCTTTCAATTATCTCAAGATCCCAATCTTCAAAGGGAAGAAAAGAGCTGCCGACTAGGAAGGGTTGGTCGACACGATCAAAAATAAAATTACCTCTTGGGGGACAAGGTGGATTAATCCTCCTGGAAAGCTAGTACTCATCAACTCCATTCTCTCTGCCTATCCCATCTATGCTTGTTCGATCTCTTTAGCTCCTAAAAAAAATGAGAGATGTCATGAAAGAAATCAGAATATTTTTAAGGAAAGGAAGCAAATCAAGTAACCAAAAAAAAATCATTTAGTGAATTGGGAAACAGTCTGCAGGCCAAAACATTGCAGAGGTGATGGTGTAAGATATCCAAATATAATGAATCTGGCATTGGGAGCCAAAATCCTTTGGAGAATTGTTTCTGGAAAAAAATCATGGGGGAAGGAGAATCTTCAAAAAAAAAATATGAATGGTACTAGAAGAAGATGCATGGAAAATATTGACCAGGACATAAAAGGAACTCCAGTCTGAGATTTATGTAATAGGGCAGCATATATCTTACAAGATCTTCTCTACTGGATCCTAGGAAGTGGAAAATAGATAAAGGTGTAGAAAGATAACATGGGACCCACTTCCCCTACCAATTTTCTGCAAGAGTTTTCAAAACTCAAGCAATGTATGGATCAATTAAATATATCTACTTTATATGACCTCTCGTACTAGATGAATCATGGAATATGGATCTGCTGGATTGACCTAGAGACCCTGGATCATCTACTTCCAGACTACAATGCTTTTCTTTCTCTGCTTCACGAGTCAGCCCCAGTACATCGTAACTTGTCTAATGGTAGAGGCCAGGAAAATTTGGGTTCATACACTTTAAAAGATAGATATCACGTAGTGGTTGGCTTTCAAAACAATAGCAACATAGACAAGAAATGGAACAAATTTTGGTGCAAGGACGGGCTACCAAAAATCAACGCCTTCTTTTGGATTCTTTCCCATCGTAAAACGTTAACCATGGAGAACCTGAGGAAGAGAGGCATCGAAGGACCCTTGAGATGTATCATGTGCAAAGAATCAGAAGAATCCCCGGAACATCTCTTTATTGAGTGTAATTTTTCCCATGAGGTATGGTGGCAAGCCTATAAAGGTCCGCACTTTGATTTAACTCTGCCAACAAACTGGAACGATTTCTTTGCGTGTTGGAAAGATGACTACCAGGGATCCCTCTCTAACAAACCTAATTTTGCAAGATCATGTGAAGCTCTCCCAAAATACATATGCTAGAATTTATGGACAACAATAAATAAAGAGATATTCGAGGGGAAAAAAATAGTCCGAGCAAAGTTTTAGCCTCTGCAAAGGCACTATGGGTGGAGGATTTATACACGAGGAGAAGGCTTAACATCAACAAGGAACCTTTGACAAAATAGGAAAGAGTATGGGATTCCAATTTTCTAGTGCCTTTATTCTCTCTACCCTGGATCTAGCCATCAAAAAGACCCATATCTCAGAATTGGCAATTAAGAATGAGTTCTGAAGATTTCAAAATCTGGTGGAAGAAACTTGGTTGCAATTCTCTGTTCTTTAATGGAGCCTCGAAAGGCAACCCTGTGATGGCAGGTGCAGGTGGATTCTTTTTCGACTCTAAAGGAAACAAGTTGAAAGAGTACTCTTAGGGAATTGGCAAGAAGACAAATAATGGTGCAGAATGGCTAGCATTAATCAAAGGTCTGGAGCTTGGAAGGAATGTAGGCATTGAGGAATTGGTGGTTTTTGGTGATTCGATTATGGTCATAAGGGAAGCAAGGAATCTAATGAAGACTCGTAAGAACCCAGCTACCAAGACACATCACAACCTAAAATGCATTGGAAATTAATACAAAGCTATCAACTTCCTCCACCCACTGAGAGCAAATAACCAACAAGCAGACACAATGGCTAATAAGGGAGTTGGTCTCGAT
Organism: Pseudotsuga menziesii; assembly: GCA_001517045.1. NCBI lineage: Eukaryota > Viridiplantae > Streptophyta > Pinopsida > Pinales > Pinaceae > Pseudotsuga > Pseudotsuga menziesii. Next base: position 281,741 of record LPNX010506845.1, on the reverse strand, counting down.
TGTGATGTCTTAGTTTGCGATCAAAAGGTATACAAGAGAAAATGGATTCCATAAGAGTGTATCTCTTCATTTTCTTTATGCAATGTTTTGTTTTGTATTTTCCTTCTTGGGCAGTTTGTAGGGAGATATAGTCTCCATAGAATAAAAATATATCATGAGAAGTATAGACTGGTAGAGGACAAACAAGGATTCATGGATGTGGTTCTCCTTTGGGAGTAATATACTTTCAAAACTCTGTAATCTATGATTTTCCATTTTATATAAAAACTCCTTAACCGTTTCTGTTAAAAAAAATATTTATTTTAAATAAATATTTAATTTTTATAAAATCAATCTAAGTGATAACATTTGTATATAACTCATTTCAAAAAAAACAAAATAATATATATATAATTTAACCAACATGTAATATTATTATTTATTTTAAATAAATATTTCAATTTTTATAAAAACAACCTAAGTGATCACATTTGTATATAACTCATTTCAAAATAATAAAACATTTTAGTTTAAAACTGATTAATGCCAAAAACAAAAACTTAAACTTATCATTTTTATGTTGATAGATATTTTTATTTGAGATTTGGGGTGGACT
>LPNX010506845.1:264261-280921 GCA_001517045.1 Pseudotsuga menziesii | reverse complement strand
TTGGTAGCAATTAATGGATAACCATTTGATCCAGTTTAACTAGAAGAATATGAGGAATAAAAAAAATTCCATTCCATAACTATGTCTCAACCATTTGATCCATATCGAAGTGATCCAGCCACAAACTATGTGGGTGTACTAGTAATAATCCAATTGAAAAAAATTAAACACACCACCTTTCTCCTTTCCCAAACAGAATATCGCAAAACATCCCATAAACTACTAAACTACCTTTCTCCTTTCGCAAAAAGGGCATCCCAAAACATCCCATTCTCCTTTCCCAAAACATCCCATTATGTCTATGAAGCACTGTCACATATATTTCTACTATTAAAGTGCTTCTTCCCCTAATATTTTGGCTTATTTCTACTATTGAAGTGCTTCTTCCCCTAATATTTTGGCTTTGGAATTGAAATGATTCAAAGAATACTTAAAAAGGCCAACTTATTAAGTTTATACTTTCAATTTAACCTGATTCAAAATATAATTGAATGGCCAACTTATGAGTTGTTAACTTTGTATAATATGTTACATATCTCAAATTTTTTTTATATAACTATATAATGCATCTATAAATTCTTTTTAGGTATAAGGCATTATAGGTTAAATTTTTTTATTAAAATATTTTTGTTTTAATAATCTTGTAAATTTGATTCTAGCGTTTTAATTTAGTTTGCGATATAACAATGTGTAAATTTTGGATATATTTTTAAATTTTATGGAGTGCAATTTAATATAATATGTTGCCATTGACTACGACATCTAACACAATAGGGATAATGAGTTAGTTATGCATTAAAGGTAATCAATGGGGAAATTAACCCAAAGACCTTTTACATGAATATTAAAGAAATCAACCGTTCGAGCTAGTTTCCTAGGTTTAATTTTTTTTTAAGGAAAACATTGTTGAAAAACCTAAGTGATGCTTTTCTATCTATATAGATAGTATACTTAATAAATTTGACAATATAGACCAATGCACATTACCAAAGGAAACTTAAACCAAACACTTATTAATATAAAATTAACTAAATATCCAACATTATTAATAATAATCGATTAAATTAACTCTAAACTAGAATTTACCCGAATTCAGGTGTCAAATATGGAGGCTACCACTGGTCCAATCATCCACAAGGAGAACATGACACTTGGCCCAACGCACGGACAAATGACATGATACACTCAACACCAAGTGTGATGGATGATTCGAAGATAGGGTTTATACATCCACAAAGATTTAGTAGGTTGTGGTTTGATAGGTTCTCGTACATGGAAAGAAATTGGAGGAAATTGGAGGGAGTTAACATGATTGGAGTTGACCACATGATAGGGTGTGTGCATGTCAGTTCATTTATTGTCATTTCAATGGCGATTATGGATCCTCTAGGTGAGTAGTTGTAGGCAAATGACTTTCCCACACCTAGTTATCACACTACGATGGTGGAGGTCTCACTTATTTAGCAACTCATTTGTCCTCTCTGGTACTAGATCTTTGAAGGAAGTGGCCCTCTGTGGAAGAGTGGTGAGCACATGTTGAAATGAACATCTGTGTGGTGCATTTGGGATGGAGGTGGCCTAATCTAGTGGGTCCTCAAAAAAATGGAAAGACCCAGGAAAACTAGTGAAAGGGGGAGAGCATAACGAGGCTCTCACATGCCCCGAGTGCAACGAGAAGTTGTGGAAGCTAAGCATATATAATATCACATTGTTTCATATGAGATCAAGCAGTTTCTAGGCCAAGTCGAGCAAGAGAATGAGAAGGGGTCGCAAGAAGCTATTGAGGCATAGATGGAAAGGGAAGCTTCGGTTGATGATGTGGGCTCTTCAAGGATCGAAGAAACTAATCATACTAAGACTATGCTTCTTTGTTGGTACATGAAAAAATTGATTGGAAGAAAATTAATGGATAGTCGCAAAGACAAACTTGAGTTGAGGAAGTAACTAGAAGTAAACATTGAATGGAAATGAGGCCAAATTCTGAAGATCAATACTAATTTGAACTTGATTATGGATGCCATTAAAGAGTTGATCGACGGTATCAACACTTTGGAAAAGCTCACTATTGGGAGAGTGTTCAAACCCAAACCCCTTAACATCCAGTCTAACAACTCTTTGCCAGAAAACAAGGTGCATATCATCACAATTTCTAATAAAACTTAAGGGTTTGTTCTTGCTTTTCTTCATATTTTCTATTTAAAACTTTAAGATTTGTTGTCTAACAACCTTTGCCTACCTTAATAGCTTATTGTCGATCACCTATTGTTAGTTCATTTTAATTTTATTGTAAAACATTAAAAACTTGGCTCAATAACTAGCTTGGTTTCCTATGGATGAGCCAACCAAATAACTATCGTACAACTATTTTTTGAAAAACAATATAATATAATAATAATGATTGAATATTCAACATTAAAAAAAAATTACAAAAATTTAAGAATCGGCAGAAAACAAAATATAATGTAAATCATGTTGTTTTAAAGTAAGAAACATGCATGCCACCATTTTTCAAAATACCAGATCAAGGTACATGTTAGTTTGGCCATCATTATCAAGATATAATAATATTAGAGTATGAGTTGTATAAGTCATGCAACTCAATGTGATTCAGGAATAATTGACTTATACTTCTCAGATGGCCTAATAAGACTAAAGAGGATAAGTTTGTTTATTTTTCATTATTTTAATATTAAAGTGTCTTGAAAAATTCAAGTCCTGTCATGACAAATAAAAGTTCATAATGGTTGATTTTAAATTTAATGCCAAAGGATGGGTTTTTATAAAAGATAGATTTATTTTTATGGGTTTGATTTTTATATTTATTTGTTTTTTATATGTTTATTTATTTATTTATTTTTATGACACTATAATTTTAGTTTTGATTATTAACACTTGCTTAAAAATAGAGGTTTTGTGTTGGTAATGGTTGAAGCTTTCATACGTTTTTTTATGGTAAGTTAGTATTCACATTAAATTAGAGAGGTAAAAGTACAAAAATATAGAATTCTTTGGTTTCTTATAGCTAGAAAACAGCATAATATCATAATCAATCTTACACATATATGTTGGAATTCAATGTATATCAAAACCAACACCAAGGAACCAAAAAAGAGTCTATTTTTCTTATAGCAAGGGCCTAACCAGAGACAAAAACAAAAAAAAAAGACATGAACAGAGCAGTAAAAAAGTCTACTTGACATGTGGATTGGAGCATGATTGTGACATGTGTGTGTTTGGCATGACCCTGACTTTGGTTTCGTACAACTTATCACACTTGGCTCCACTGGTGCCAACTTTGGGGTGGGTGGTGTTGCGCATCGTATCCTTTGTTGCCATAGTATGGTTTCCTTATTGACGTTGTTAACCGACTCCTTGACCTCTTCAGCAGCATTACCATCAGTGTTTCCCTCAAAGATCCCATGAATGCTACCATCCGCAGCAGTGGTCGTGAGCAATGGCGAGGGCAGGCGATAGAGAGCAGCCACCTTCACACACCAGTCCAAAAAGGCTTGAACTCTATCCTAAAGGAGGAGAAGGGAGTTGATCATCTATGTTAGCTGCCCAAGGAAACTCAAATCCACTCTACCCTGGTTGGAAGGATTGTTCCTACTGCATCTCCTTCCTCTACGACCATTTCGAGCCATGTTGTTAACTTCTTATGAAACCACCACAAAATTTGGGTTTGTCCAACGTAAACGATTCTCCATGGTTCTACGATACTCAAAGGAGTAGAGCATCAATACTGGAGGAGAAATGAACCTACAATCCTGAATAATTGCCATTAAATGGATGATGTCATGAGCGACGTAGGAGTTAAGTCAGGCAAGTGGGAATGCCATATCGAGCCGCATTATGAGGGAGTGGGTTGATGGTGTGAGTTGTTGTCACTTGTGCAAACATCTCTCTATTCGTCATCGTGTGCCAACTCTGCCCCTCCATCCCATATTCATTAATGTCTCCAAATTCAATGTATGCCACCCCATCTAGGAACGCCCAGTCTTCTCTTGCCAAAATAATCTTGAATTGAGTAGGAATGGGAGAAAAGTTATGTAGGAAGCTAATTGTACTTCAAGGAAAACAAATGATGCACACAAGATAAGGCCTAAAGGAGGGGAAATGTTGCACAATTTATAGGGGCATAACGGCAAAGGAGACCCTCGATGTGCATGAAAGAAGCATCTCCAGGTTCACCATTTTTTTTTGTTAAATGGATCTTTTAATATTATTGGTTATAAAGGAATATTTTATAACCAATAATATTAATTGGGTCGGTAGTAAGACTAAGTGGGGAAAATGTATTATCAATTAACTTCTGGTCAAATTATAATTGAATTTAATATTAATATTCTTAAGTGACTAAATTGAATAGGGAAGAAAATGTATAAAAATAAGTATAAAAAATCTATTGAAAAAAAAAGTACATTAAAATTTGGCTTTAAAAATTTGAGAGAATACATTCTTAAATATAAGATTAGATTAGATTTAGCCAAATTTATTAAAAAAAAATAAAAGAGTAAACATCTTATGGATAACATTTAAACCCTTGTTATAAAAGAAGTGTCTTTTACTTTGGAAGACATGGAATTTGGGATTAGACTTTCAAAAGGGAAAAATAAGGACATTAAATATTATCAAGTTGGAATTCAAAAAAGTGGAGGTCATGTCCTCATTCCTCAAATTTATAAGCTCTTCAATTCCATAGTCAAGTAGGGTTTCCCTAAACCTTGGGTTCAAGTTCTCATTGTTCCTATTTCTAAAAGTGAGGATAATACAACCCCTCTAATTATAGGACCATTATGATAAGCCATATTCTAGCCAAGTTATATGGAATTAACTTGGAAAGGAAGATCAACATATGCTTAGAAAGTCAGGAAAAAGGGCTAAGTGCAGGTTGGTTTTAGACAAGCTCAATATCATCATGAAGATATTTCATAATAATAAAACCAATCTTGTATGGTGCTTTGTTAAAGTGTTCAACAAAATGCCTAGAATCAACCTTTGGAATAGATTAAAAGAATTAAAGGTTCCATTTTAATTGAGAGTGATTGTGATAAGGTTATACAAGAAGGTTTTAGTAAGCTTGGGAACATTGATGATTGGTAGGAAGAAATTAGCTATAATAAGAGTTAAGCAAGGATGTCCCTCGTCCACCGCCCTTTTGGCATTTACATTAACAAGTTAGAGGAATGTTTGGAAGAAGTGGGTTGTGTTGGCAATACAATATCTAGAATAGTCATCAACCTTATTTTTTACATTGATGATATTGTTCTTATGGCGAGATGTCCATTTCATATCGACAAGTAGCTAAGAATTCAAAAGGATTTATGCTCTAGCATGAGTATGATAGTAAACACCAACAAAATAAAGGTTATAATTACAAATCCAAAATTATTACTTATGTTATTTTGTGTATGACAATAACAACTTAGAGGAAGTTACTCATACAAAAATATGTTGGAGTCGACCTTCAACACAAGCTTAAATAAAAATATAGCGTTGAGAAAATGAATCATGGAGGATGAAAAAACTACTTTGGTCTTGAAAATAATGTAAATCAATTGAATCTTGGTTGTGAGAAAAAAAAGGAAACTTCTTTTCTAGGACTCTTGTTATTCCTATTATCTTATATGGTTGTGAGGTTTTGGATAGTAGTATCTATAGAGAATTGTGGAGAAATGTCAAGAAAATAAATAAGTGTTTCATAATTTATAATCTTAAAATTAAAATCAATAAACCATATGTTATCCTCTTCATAGAAGTGGATATTCCCGCAATTGAGAGTATGTATGTGACTACGGTACATAATGTACAAGAACAAGATAAATAACATGAAATAAAAGAGGCTTCATAAGATTACTTCAAATTCTAATCAAACTCACTTGCACCTGAAGAGAGGTTGGCATAAAGATGTCAATTCTTGGATAAATAATAAAGGAGAAGCTCATTCTCTTTTTTTTCCATAGGAAAAGGATTGCAGTATTTTATTACTAATAGAAACTACCTTTTACATGGCTTGCGGGCCTTTCATGCATATAATAAAAAAACTACTATAAAATATTCAGCAACTATCATAGCTCTCCATATATATCCTTGAAAAATAACAAGAATTGTGACATCTATCACGAAAAAGGTTTTCTAAAAACATACAATCCTTAAAAGACTGCTCATGAAAGAAAGTAGAATCTTGAAGTTTTGTTAAGGGACTTCTTCAAAATCAAATGTTGATAGGTCTAGGGTCATCCTCCATCAAAGTGTCATTGAGGCACTCCCTTCTATGATCAGTCGAGAGAAGCCTTGTTTTAGGGCTATTTTTAATCCTGTGAACAAAGCACAACATTTTGTTGCAATGTTGGATTCATTTCCTAGGCCTCCAATGTAAGTGCCCAAGATATTTCCATTAGAGTTTCAGAAGACGCCTCCATATCCATCTTGTCCTGGATTTCCCTTAGAATCTCCATCGAAATTGAGCTTTATAAAACTAGCATCCGAGGTTGTCCACGTTGAGGCACTAATAAGGGACAAGAGAAGGGGGCTTTGGCATGCCTTAGAGGGGAGAGTGAGCAATTCATTGCTTTATAATTTCAGTTTCCACTGCCTCACTTGCATAATCATCCTTAGTCTAGGGAAGAATGATCATTGTTTCCACTATGTGTTTTTAATATGAATCCAAGCCTGTTGTTGGGGATGGTTAGAACGTTTGAATATTATTATATTCCTTTCTTTCCAAAGTTCCCAGATGATGAAGCTTAGAAGAAGTTGCCATATTTTTTTAGGATATGTTCCTTGAAGACCTTGGGTCTCCAAGTCTTTAGAGTTCCTATGACATTCTTCTTTTGTCGGTATGTTTATCTCATTATAGTTGTCATCAGGTCCCAAACCTGAGAGCTGAAGGTGCAATCATCCAAAAGATGATTGATGGTTTCATTATTCTTCTTACAGTTATGGAACCAAGATGGTCCCATAAAACCACGTCTTTGTAGGTTATCCTACGTAATCATCCATCATTTTCGAATAAGCCAGAGGAAGGAGCTCATATTAGGCCAATAGCCATTATGCCAAATTTTGTCCCAAAGGGTGTCTTTGTTTAGAAGATGTGCCCTAGATTTTAGATAGTAAGCCTCCTTGACCGAGAAGTTACCCGAGGTAGAATATCCCCAGCGTAGGATGTTAGGCCAATGTTTAATTTTGATTCTATGCTAACCAATATCTTCTATCTATGGTTGGTTGTTGATTTTTCCAAGAAGGTTAATCTCTTCCTTAGTTAGCTTCTGGGTTCGTCGATGTCCTTCTTCATTCAACCTTCTCTAGTATTGTTGCACCAAGCGATTATGAGAGTTGTTTATACCAACCATAATCTCTTGCAACTCCTCCTTTTCTTGTAGTCGAGGGAGTTGATGCCAAGAATCTATTCATATGCAGGGAGAGGCTCCATCACAGATTTCCCAGAAGCAATGGTCCCTAATAAGAGTTCTGTGATGCCATGCAACATTCCAAATTAGGGAGCCCTGCTTTTTCTCATTGAATCTTATTAAGTCATGTTCATCAATTTCCACTGTATATTTGTCCCTCCAAAATTGAGCCCAACTGTCATTGGGTCTCTTAATCCAATGCCACTAGGTCTTAGTGCTTAGGACTTGGTTCATTATTTCAGGATATATTAGGCCAAGGCCTTCTGCATTCTTCGGAGTACAAACATATGATCATTTGATCAAAGCCCATTTTCTTTCCTCTCCAACGCTTGACCAATGAAAGTTTCTTTAAAATGATAGCTTTGATTTTTTTGGGAACCACCTTTGAAGCAGTTGAATCTGAGAAGAGATATAGAGGGATGGATTGCAGGATTAATTGAGTAAGACAATACAAATCAGAAGGTTCATAACATGGAAATTCCAGGAGGATAGTTGTCTTTCTAGGGACGAGAGGAGGTCTTCCCAAGATAAATTTTGGAGATTGTTATCAATCAAGGGTATGGCAAGATATTTAGATGGAAGGGTACTCATGGTAAAGACCAAAATTCTTTCAATGTGTCTTTGTATTTCCAAAGGTGTATTATAAAAAATATGTGATTTTGCTTTATTGATTGAGGTGCCTAAAGCTTCACAGAATTCGATAAGAATAGCTTGAATAAAATTAGCTTCACAGACAAATGAGATGCCCATCAGGAGTGTGTCATCGAAAAATTGGCTTTGAGAGTGGGGAGGGATCAATCCATGCAATGGTATACCTACAAGGGAGTTTTCATGAAGGGATGACTTGATTCTTCTGCTAAGACCTTCCATCATAAGAATTAAGAGGAAGGGGGAAAGGGGCCCCCCCTCCCCGATTCCTCTTAAGGGGGAAAAGGTTGCAGTACGAGATCCATTTTGCAGGATTGAGAAAAAGGTAGATGAAGTTAGATTTATAACCCAGTTAATCTATTCAATGTCAAATCCAAAGGATTTCATAACTTCATGTATATAGTGCCAACTAAGTTTATCAAAAGCTTTAGAGAGATCCAACTTGATAAGCATACATGGAGTGTGCATAGTTCTAAGTGAAATAAAAAATTCATGGGCTAGGATTACACTGTCCATTATTTTCCTTCCCTATACATATCATTTTTTAATGAGGAGATGAGAGTTGGAAGAAGGGGATCTAAGTGGATAGCTATGACGTTTGTGATGAGCTTGTAAATGACATTGTCGAGTGCAGTGGACTGAAAGTTTATGGAGTCAGTAGCCTTATCTTCCTTTGGAATGAGTGAGAGAAAAGTTGCATTTAGAGATGACTGGACTTCCTAAGAGATTCTAGAATCCTCCACAAGACAACAAACCTCTTCTCAGACTAAAGACTAATAGTGATGGAAGAAATCGGTTGTGAAGTCGTCCAGTCCTAGACATTTTCCCAATGTCGTTTATTTCATTTCCTGATCAACCTTCTCTTCGGAGATCATCCTCATAAAAATTTCATTTTTCACCCACGTGATAAGACTAGGAATATGCTAAGTGATTTTACCGATGGTGGTTCCTCTATTAGAAACAGGATCCGTCATAACATCTTTGTATAAGGTAATCAACTCCTTTTTAGTGTCAGTTCGGAAAGTGATTAGGTCTCTGTAAGCAGTCCTCAACTTGTTGATTATATCAGTGTGCCTTCACTAAATGGTATATTGGTGAAAGAACTTTGTGTTTCTCTCCCCTTCTTTGGGCCACTTGACTCTGGATTTTTTTCCATAAGACTTATTCTTGAGAATTGTGTTATGTTATTTATTGATTGATGGATCACTCCATTTCATCGAGGTATGTGATGCATACCTTGGAAATTATATTTTGTTGAACTTGCTTCATTTGATTGTATAGCTTTCGTTGATCCTAGAAGATATTACCAAAGCTAGTTTTGTTCCAGTGCTTGGGTTCACTTTTAAAGTTCTCGAGCTTCTGCTGAAAGTGGTACATCAGAGAACCCCTATGAATAACCGACTCCTCCCACCATTGTTTGCAATTATCTTGGAACTCTTTGTTGGAAATCTAAAATATTTCAAACAAGAAAGGTCTATGTAGGATCAGGCCACCTACATCCATCAGTCGTCCTCTAGGCCATTGATCTGAACTAGAGAGAGGAAGAATGTTGGAATCGATATCCGCTCTAGACATGAGGAGAGGATCATTTATTAGGAACCTATATAATCTATAAGCCACATGATTGGATCTTGATCTTCTATTACTCCAAGTAAAGATCCCATTTGGGTGTTAAATATGCAATTTGTAAGTCTGTAATGAGTTTGGAGAAGGACTCACTATCCTTGTCAAGACGTTGAATTCCCCATTGTTTCTCATCCAGTGAGGTGATGATGTCAAAAGTAAGCCCCTATGATCCAAAATTGATCCTTCAGCAGGTTGTCCCAGGTAAGAATGTGTCATTTTCCAACAATCCAGAAAAAGGAGCTCATTTTAGGCCATTAACGATTATGCCAAATTTTGTCCCAAAGGGTATCTTTGTTGAGAAGATGCACCCCAAACTTTAGATAGTAAGCCTCCTTGACCGAGAAGTTACCCGAGGTAGAATATCCCCAACATAGGATGTCAGGTCAATGTTTAATTTTGATTCTACGCTAACTGGTCTCTTTTATCTATGGTTGGTTATTGATTTGTCCTGGAAGGTTAAGCTCTTCCTTAGTTAGCTTCCAGGTTCACCAATGTTTCCTTCTTCATTCAACCTTCTCTAGTATTGATGCACCAAGTGATTTTGAGAGTCATTTAAACCAACCATAATCTCCCGCAACTCCTCTGTTTATTGTATTCAAGGGATTTGATGGAAAGAATTTGTTCATATGCAGGGAGAGGCTCCATCGTAGATTTCCCAGAAGCAATGGTCCCTAATAAGAGTCTGGTGCTACCATGCAACATTTCAAATTAGGGAGCACTGTTTTTTCTCATTGAATCTTATTAAGTCTTGTTCCTGAGTGTCCACTTTATATTTGACCATCCAAAATTGAGTTCAATTGTCATTGGTTCTCTTAATCCAACACCACCAGGTCTTTGCGCTTAGACTTGGTTCATAATTTCAGGATCTATTAGGCCAACTCCTTCTACATTATTCATAGTAAAAACATATAACCATTTGATCAAAGCCCATTTTCTTTCTTCTCTAATGCTTGACAAAAGAAAGCTTCTTTAAAATGATAGCTTTTTTTTTAGGGAACCACCTTCGAAGTAACCAAAGCTGAGAAGATATATAAAGGGATGGTTTGCAGGATTAACTTGAGTAAAACAATACAACTCGGAAGGTTCATAACATAGAAAGTCTAGGAGGACAATTGTCTTTCCAAGGATGAGAGGAGGCCTTCCCAAGAGAAATTTTGGAGAGAGTTATCAATCAAGGGTCTGCCAAGGTATTTGGATGCAAGGGTACTCCTAGTGAAGACCAAAAGTCTTGCAATGTGTCTTTGTATTAACAAAGGTGTATTAAAAATAATATAGTATTTTCTTTGTTGATTGAGGGCTTCACAAAATTCAGTAAGAATAGCTTGAATACAATTAGATTCACAGAAAAACGGGATGTCGATTAGGATCATGTCATCGACAAACTAGTTGTGAGAGGGCATAGGGTTCAAGCCATGCAATGGTAGACCTACAAGGGAGTTGTCACAAAGGGTTGACTTGATTTTTCTGCTAAGGCCTTCCACCATAAGAATGAATAGGAAGGGGTAAAGGGGGGTCCCCTTCCTCATTCCTCTTAAGGGGGGAAAGGTTGTAGTAGGAGAACCATTTAGCAGGATTGAGAAAAAGGAAGATGAAGTTAGATTTAGAACCCAATTTATCCATTCAATGTCAAAGCCAAATGCTTTCATAACTTCATGCATATAGTGCTAACTAAGTTTATAAAAGCTTTAGAGATGTCCAAATTGATAAGCATACTTGGTGTGTACGTAGTCCTAAGTGAATGAACAACTTCATGGTCTAGGATTACACTGTCCATTATTTTCCTCCCCTCTATATATCCTATTTGTTTGGGAGAGATGAGAGTTGGAAGAAGGGGCTTCAAGCGGATAGCTATGACTTTTGTGATGAGCTTGGAAATGACATTGTAGAGTGCAATGGACCAAAAGTTTATGTGGTTAGTAGCCTTATCTTCCTTTGGGATGAGTGAGAGAAAATTTGCATTTCGATATGACTGGACATTTTGAGATGTTCTAGAATCCTCCACAAGCTACCAGACCTCTTCCCCAACTAAAGACCAACAATGATGGAAGAAATTAGTCGTGAAGCTGTCCACTCCTGGGGATTTTACCAATGCCATTTATTTCATTTCCTAATCAACCTCCTCTTCGGAGACCATATTCATCAAAATGTCATTTTGCACCCGTGTGACAAGACTGAGAATATGTTGAGTGATTTTCTTGATGGTAGTTCCTCTATTAGCAACATGCTCTGTCATAAGGTCTTTATAGAATGTAATAAACTCCTTTTCAATGTCAATTCAAGAAGTGATTAGGTCTCTGTAAGCAGTCCTCAACTTGTTGATTTTGTTGGTGTGCCTTCTTTGAATGGTAGATTGGTGAAATAACTTTGTGTTTCTCTCCCCCTCCTTGAGCCACTTAACTCTAGATTTTTTTCTCGTACGACTTATTCTTGAGCATTGTGTTTTGTTATTTATTGATCGGTGTAACACTCCATTTCATCGAGGTATAGGGTGCGTCCCTTGGAGATTGTGTCTTGATGAACTTGCTTCATCTGGTTGTATAGGATTCGTTGAGCTTGGAAGATATTACCAAATCTATTTTTGTTCTAATGCTTGAGTTTGATTTCAATTTTTTTGAGCTTATACTGAAAGTGATACATTAGAGAACCCCTATGAATAGTCAGCTCCTCCCACCATTGCTTGTAATTGTATTGGAACTCTTTATTGGTAATCAAAAATATTTTAAATTGGAAGGGTCTATGCAGGTTCAGGCCACCTACATCCATCGACAGTCCTATAGGCTAGTGATCTAAACTAGTGAGAGGAAGATTTCCAGAATAGATAGTAACTCTAGACATGAGGAGAGGATCATTGATTATGAACCTATCTAATCTACAGGCCACATGATTGGATCCTGATATTCTATTACTCCAAGTAAAGATCCCATTAGTGGGAGTTAAATCTACAAGTTGTAAGTCTGTAATGAGATTGGAGAAGGACTCACTATCCTTGTCAAGATCTTGAATGCCCCCTTGTTTCTCATCCAGTGAGGTGATGATGTTGAAGTCACCCCCTATGATCCAAAATTGATCCTTCAGGTGGTTCAAGCCCTGAATAAAAGTAATTTTGTTAGGAAGAAGTTGGGTTCCATAAACATTTGTGAGGTTACTACAAATTCCTTTTTAAGAGTTTTAAAGTTGATGGATAACAACTAGTGATTATAGAAGGATGAGAGTAGATCTATGGATTTTGGATTCCAGAGAATGGCCAGCCCTCCCGCATTGTCCCTAGAATCATTAGCTACTAAGTCAATATTTCTCCAGCACCAAGTTAAAATTTGGTGAGATTCCTCCTCTGTTCATTTTGTTTCCTGAAGAAGAAGAATGTTCGATTCCTCTTCCATGATCATTTTCGGTAGGATTTGTTGCTTAGTCCTACTATTTATACCTCTGATATTCCAAGATTGTATCTTCATTGGGGTAACTGCTTAGAAGACATGGGTGCGAAAGTGTGTGTTGGCGCTTCCATCTTCCTCAAATTTACCATTATATGCCCAAACTCTTCAATCAACTGCTTCACAGGTTTCCTTCTTTTTTCTTGTTTGGTTTGTTGTTTTTCATGGTGGACTTGTTGGAGCCCTGGGAAACTCCTAGATTTTGTTTGACACAAGTTGTTTCCCTAGCATGAACTGAGAAAAACTATGTGTACCTTTGATAACTGTTATATTGGTACTGCTGCATAATCTTGCTTTTTTAAGGCTTCCATGATATTTTCTAGATTAATTCCTTCTAGTTCATTCTCATCATATTCAGATTCTAGATCAATTCCCTCCTCCAAATTGATGTCCTCCTGAGTTTGGGGGGGAGGGGTTGATGGAGGTTGGTATCCACTATCATATTTGAAGGATCAGTTTGTTTCTCCTGATTTTCCATGGCATATTCTCCCTTTTCCACTGGTGATTCTTCTTGTTTCTCTTCCTTTGTTACATTTCCCATCATATCCTCTGTTTTTGGTGAAAGATCTTGAAATTTGTTCTTGGTTGCAAAACCCTTCCCCGCATTAAATCCTCCCCTTCTGTGAGTAGATTGATTCTGGGTTTAAACTAGGATGAAATTATCCTTGTCTTTTCCAACTTCATTCCTCCTAATTTCATTCGTCGAGAGCTTTAGACCATTGTTTAGAGGGAATCATAGAAGAGATGACCATGGATATGGAATTTCCAACATAAAAAAGGAACATGCTCATAATTAATGGTTTCAACCTAGTCTTCATCATGTCTTGAGAGACATATTTTTCCTAGGCATGCCCATGATATGTTCAAGTAGACACATATTCTTACATAAGAAGTGTAACGACCAACTTTGGTAGCTTCAGATATTTTGACAAACTTCCTAGAGCATCCTCAATTCCTTTTAGCATTTATGGCAACGAAAATTCCATTGGTAGAAAATAAATTCAAATCCAGATCAGGGCATAGGTAAAATCGTCCTTATCTAGGTTGAATTTTTTTGTCCAATCACGTAGAAATAGACCTACTGAGTTGTAGAAGTATGGGTTGTTTTCAAATATTCGGTCTCGGTCATCCAGTTTGTGGAAGGTAGCTGTGAAAAGTCCTTTGGATCCTAGGTGTATGTCATAGTGTCCTTGAGGTTTCCACCATGATTCGATCTAACAGATCAAGTCTCGCTTAGATGGTGATACCCCTAAAAATTTGTCGATTAAGGCATGGTCTTTCATATAGTGCTTGTAATCCTCATGGTGTTCTGAGTTTACCTTGTATCAGGGCATATCCACTATCTAGGGTATGCATTTTCAAGGTTCCCACGCTTGAGCCACTTTTGGATGCGAGGTAGAGGCATTATTTCCCCCTTCCTTTCCTTTTCCTTTGTCCATAGTTGTCTTTGTCGTCCTCTAATTGAGGTCACTATTTGATAATTTCCATTACGACGTATTCCCTATGAGGGGAATTGAATATTTGTGGACCACTGCACCATGAAAGGAATGGGGATAAGGAATTCCATCTCCCCCCGAGCTCACCATGGAGAAGCCCTTGCGAAGAGAGCTGGTGGTAGTAGAAACACTGAATCGAGAGGAAGGTCTGCAACAGGTTTCAAACCCTCATCCAAAGCAATCAAACCCTAGAAGCAATCCTAAATGTTTCTCATCCCTTCATCACCTCTTTTGAAGCTTTCCTTCCATCCTTGAAAATTCCATACTTAAAGAATCTACAGCAACGATCTTTAAATTTGAAGAGATAAACTTGAAAGGAGAGGTGTGGAAGAGAGAAGTGACAATGTGAAGGGCAACATTTTGAGGAATGAGTCATGAAAAAATAGTCTTGAATTGAGTAGGAATGGGAGAAAAGTCATGTAGGAAGCTAATTGTACTTAAAGGAAAACAGATGATGCACACAAGATAAGGCCTCAAGGAAGGAAAATATTGCACAATTTATAGGGGCACAATGCCCAAGGAGACCCTAGATGCACATGAAAGAAGCATCTCCAAGCTCACCATTTTTTTTTGTTAAATGGATATTTTAATATTACTAGTTAAAAGGAATATTTTATTTCATTGACATATTAATTGGGTCGGTAGCAAAACTAAGTGGGAGAAATTTATCACAATTAACTTGTGGTCAAATTCTAATCGAATTTAATGTTAATATTCTTAACTGACCAAATTGAATAGGGAAGAAAATGTATAAAATAAGTATCTAAAATCTATTAAAAAGAATAAGTACATTAAAATTTAGCTTTAAAATTTTGTGAGAATACATATTTTAATATAAGATTAGATTAGATTTAGCCAAATTTATTAAAAAAAGATTAAAGTGTAACATCTTATGGATAACATTTAAACCCTTATTATAAAAGAAGTGATTTTTACTTTGGAAAACATGGAATTTGGGATTAAACGACTTTCAAAAGGGAAAAATATGGACATCAAAGTTTATCGACTTAAAATTCAAAAAAGTGGAGGTCTTGTCCTCATTCCTCAAATTTACAAGCTCTTCAATTCCGTAGTCAAGTAGGGTTTCCCTAAACCTTGGACTCAAGTCCTCATTGTGGGCCTATTTCTAAAAGAGAAGATAAAACAACCCTTCTAATTATAGAACCATTATGATAAGCCCTATTCTAGCCAGGTTATATGGAATTAACTTGGAAAGGAAGATCAACATATGGTTAGAAAGTCAAGAAAAAGGGCTAAGGGTAGGTTGGTTTTAGCTATGCTCAGTATCATCATAGAGATATTTCATAATAATAAAACCAATCTCATATGGTGCTTTGTTAAAGTGTTTGTCACAATGCCTAGAATCAACCTTTGGAATAGATTAAAAGAATTAAAGGTTCCATTTTAGTTGAGAGTTATTGTGATAAGGTTGTACGAGAAGGTTTTAGTAAGCTTGGGAACATTGACGATTGGTAGGAAGAAGTTAATTGTAATAAGATTTAAGCAAGGATGTCCTTTGTCCACCACCCTTTGTAATTTGCATTGACAAGTTAGAGGAATGTTTGGAAGAAGTGGGTTGTGTTGGTACTGCAATAGCTAGAATAGTCATCAACCTTCTTCTTTACATCGATGATATTTTTCTTATGGTGTGGTATCCCTTTCATATCGACAAGTAGCTAAGAATTCAAAAGGATTTATGCTCTAGCATGAGTATGACAGTAAACACCAACAAAATAAAGGTTATGATTACAAATGCAAAACTATTACTTATGCTATTTTTGTGTATGACAATAACAACTTAAACGAAGTTACTTCATACAAAAATATGTTGGAGTCGACATTCAACACAAGCTTAAATAAAACTATAGCATCAAGAAAATGATTAATGGAGGATGAAAAACCTATTTTGGTCTTAAAAATAATTGTAAATCAATTAACTTTTGGTTGTGAAAAAAAAAAAACTTATTTTCTGAGACACTTGTTATTCCTATTATCTTATATGGTTGTGAGGTTTGGGGTAGTAGTATCTCTAGAGAATTGTGGAGACAGA
>LPNX010506845.1:200814-261573 GCA_001517045.1 Pseudotsuga menziesii | reverse complement strand
TAACCAATGGTGCTAATGACTATAAATAGACTGGATGGACTCCCGATTTAGACATGACTCCCGATTTAGACATATGACCAAATTTGGACAAGGGAGGATAATAATCCTAACAAGATCAAGCAAATCAATAAGTGTTTTACAGTTTATCATCTTATATTAAAAACAATAAACCATATGCTATCCTCTTCATAGAAGTGGATCTTCCCGCCATTGAGAGTATGGATGTGACTAAGTATATAATGTACAGGAACAAGATAACTAGCATGAAATAAAAGAGGCTTCATAAGGTTTCTTTAAATTCTAGTCAAAGTCACTTGTACTTGAAGAGAGGTTGGCATAAAGATGCCAATTCTTGGATAAATAATAAAGGAGGAGCTCATTATTATTTTTTCCATAGAAAAAATATTGTAGTTTTATATTGCTAATAGAAACCACCTTTTACATGGACCATGGGATTTTCATACATATAATAATAAAAAACTTCCATAAAATATTCAACAACTATCACACCTCTGCATATAGACCTTCAAAATGTAACAAGAATTGTGAAATCTACTACCAAAAGGTTTTCTAAAAACATACAATCCTTAAAAGATTATAAAAGACTGCTAAGGAAATAAAGTAGAATCTTGAAGCTCTATTCAGGGGCTTCTTCAAAATCAGATGTTGATAGGTCTAGGGTTATCCTCCATCAGAGTGTCATTAAGGCACTCCCATGATTTCCACACACTATCACCAAATCGTAGCCCCACCTTGGAGAGTTGTTCTATTAAACCATTCCTCTCTCTATAGATATGACTGAAACTTATCGACCGGAAAAAATTGTTATTCGAGTCATTTCCTCAAACAAAGTCTTCAAGGATATTTTTTGGGAGTTATAATCTTCTTCATCCAATTAATAACAACCAATGAGTCCCTAAAAACTTAAATTTTGTGAACCCCCTTTGAAAGAGAGAGAAGAAGAACCGTCTTCAAAGCCGTTAATTCTGCTCGGTTATTTGTGCTCTGACCCACCCCTACAACAATTTTTGTCCAGAATGAATCAAAAGAGAAGATTACCACCTACACCACTAATATCTAGATCCCCTTGAGAAGCCCCATAAAAAAAGCACTAGTGAAATGATTTATCAATATCTATCTCAGTAACACTCCTAATCGTTGTCTACTTATTCCACTAAGGAAAGGAGTAAAAAATGGAAATACTTTTATAAGCATAGACCTCAGGGGGGATCCTTTTATCCTCAAAAGTGACCAAATTACAGGCTAGACAGGTACCCCAAATGACCAGAGCAGGTAAATATTGACACCTAAAGCAGAAATATCATTTAGCTGGGATTTCAAGGCACCCTACAAATACACCCCGTTCCAATCAAAAGTGAAGCCTTTTACCTGAGACACAATCTTCCACATACTTTGAAAACAAGGACGTTGTACAAATAAGTGGGTGACAATTTCATCGTCATTCTTGCACGAGGGGCATCTCACAATTTTTTTTTGAGATGAAGTCCCACATAGAAATCCTTTTTGTTAATGCTATCCAATAGAACAATTTAATCTTCAAGGGACATTCAAGATTCCAAATAGCAGAGTGCCACCAAAGGAGTTGAGGAAGCTCCTCTTCTTCTCTTGCAACAATGTATCCCAAGATAGGGATGTAACAACCACCTGCAAGGTTCCTACTCCATATAATCTCACCATCTCTATTGACCAATTTGATATGGCAATCCTGAAGAGACTTTACAAATCTATATGATTAAACCTTGTCATTTTTGGAAAAACCAAAGTAATCAACCTAAAGACGCCCTTAGCTCTAGTGATTGGTATACTGCACATCATCAATATGGAAGGGATAAAAGAAACCTAGGTCCTGTAGAAAGTCCAACATATGTTGAGGTAAGGCATATGCATTATTAAAATCCAACCACGAGTCAATACCCAGTTTGAGCCTTCTTCCATTACCAACCCTCCAAACTAACCAATAAGCAATTAGAATAAAAAGCATGTAAAGATGATTTCCACATTGAAGACACAGTTCTGGATCTAAAGTTCCTGCTTCGAAACTATTTTTCGATAGCTAGGAGATAAACATACTTTTGATAAACGATCCTTGTCTAAAGGCTGCCAACCTTTAGGATCCTCCAAACACTTTTTGTTGAAAGGGCCTTTGCAAAACTTTGTGGAGGAGCTCATTCTATAGAAATTGTGGTGCAATAAAGGATTAGAGGATAATAAAAAAATATTTTAATATATAGAGGCCATCAACCTTAATCTAGAAGATCAAAAGTATCTTCATAATTTAACTAGCATAAAGAAAACAATCAACATTGTTAAAACAAGAACGAACTCTCACAAAAGTCATAGTGAAATAAGACATTGGACAATTCTTAAAACATCATGGAAGGAAAGAATATGTCATCTTTGTGACACTAAGAAGGTGGAGGATGAAAAACACTTTCCATGAGAATGTCACACATTCATTAGATCTCAATTTTAAAATATTTGTAGTAATTCCAACATTCCTAATATTTTAACTTATAAAAACTATGGAGATATAAACAAAATCATAAAGCATTCCATTTATTATTTTTTCCGCTTAAAGTTCAATAAACCAAAGTTAAGCTTAATAAACATCAGCAATCATCATTTTATATCTAAATAAAATTACTACAACCTTATTTTTAAATAAAATTAAAACTCTGAAGTATAGAATTCAAAGTTAAATGCCCCTATAGAGTTGGGGAAAATCCATTGACTCTATAATCAAAATTGATTTGAAACCTTAGGCTTTGAAAGACATTGGTTGGTATAATGATATGAAGGACAAAACAACTTCAAAGCTATAGAGTTAGGGAAAATCCATTAACTCTATAATCAAAATTGATTTGAAAATGGCCCTATAGAGTTGGGGAAAATCAACTTCAAAGTTAAATGCCCCTATAGAGTTGGGGAAATCCATTGACTT
This sequence comes from Pseudotsuga menziesii, assembly GCA_001517045.1. Classification (NCBI taxonomy): domain Eukaryota; kingdom Viridiplantae; phylum Streptophyta; class Pinopsida; order Pinales; family Pinaceae; genus Pseudotsuga; species Pseudotsuga menziesii. Next base: position 258,611 of record LPNX010506845.1, on the reverse strand, counting down.
TATAATCAAAATTGATTTGAAACCTTGGGCTTTGAAAGACATTGGTTGGTATAATTATTTGAAGGACAAAACAACTTCAAAGCTAGTTTTATGTATATGGCGTAGCCTATTTAAACAATGTGAATTTTTTAATATAAAAAGCTATGGCTTTTTTTTGCTTAAAAAATCATAATAATAATAATAATAACGACTTGAAAGATTGAAGATGACAACACTCTAGATGCACATCATTGTCAAGATATAATAATATTTATAGTATGAGAAGTCATATAACTTTATAGTGAATCAAGAATAATGGACCTATGCACATATGGTTAAGGAATAATAAAGAATATAAGTTTTTCTTCTTTTTAGACTTTTTGTGATGTATATTAGTAGCTATAGAATCTTTTGGATCCATTGTATTACTAATAAAAAAATTGGATGGCTTGGAACATATTAATGTGATTCGCACATTAATTTGCGGGATAAAAATGATCATGAAGACATATATAATATTAGTCTAGGCTAAAATAATGAGGAAATTATCTCTTGGTCATGGAAAATCTTATATCTAAAAGATATTATTTTTGTTTTTGTTTTTTTTTTAAATTTTTATTTTAATTATTAATAATAGATATTATTTTTATTTTAGTTAAATTTTTATTTTGATTATTAATATAAATAGATATGTATCAAAATAACAAGAATGACTAGAGATGAAGGAGTTGGTTTATAGCTAAAAACTTGGAAGAGATTTTTTTTGGTTTAACAAATTTTCATTGTTTTTCAGTGATTTTAAAATTATAATACTTTAAAAATTCAAATAAAGTAATGATGGATGAAAGTTCATAATGGTTCAACTTAAACTTGATAAGAATCATGCCTCATTTTTTTAATAGATAAATATTATTATCATGATTTTTTTATTATATTGAATTATGCCTCCTCTTTTTAAAGATAAATATTATTAGCATGGTTTTTTTATTACATAATATTTTGACTCTATAGGGAATCATGTACAGAGTAGTTGTGGGGTTGGATTTCAGGTGGGGATGGTCCTAGCCAATCTGCTTATTCACCTTCTCTATATAGTCCCTTATAAACATTACTATCATGTTTACATGACTTGATTTCTACTCATGTTTATTCATTTTGACTTTGTGACTTTTTGCTTATGTATTTATTGTTTTTTTTTAATTATTATCTTGGATTTATGGAAGTTTAATTTTGATGATCTTATTAGTTTTGATTTCTACAAACTTCCCCACTTTCGTGGATATCTCAACAGAATTGAACTCGAGTGGATGAAATAAAACCCATCTAACCTCGTCAATGGACCACCAGACATTATGACACTTTAATTTTGATAATCTATTATAACTAGTTTTGATTGATTAAATCTTTTCATCTTTCAACCATAACTTATGATAATTATTTCACTTATTTTAATAAAAATGTTTTCTATTAAAAAATAAAAAATATTTTATAAAACATATTAATATTTTCTTTAAAAAAATTTATTATATTATATAACTACATAATTTGTTTTCTCTAACATTTCCTCTCACCTTAACAATATCTATATCTACCATTGTGGGGGTGAAGGTGGCTGAAATATTAAAGAAAACATATTATGCCACTTTAACCATTAAGAAAGCTCGGTAAACTATAAATGAGTTATTCATTGCCATCGTAAGTTATTACATAGTTTTAAATGTATGGAGATGTCAAAATTAAGACCATGGCTTTTATATAGTTTGATTTAACATTACTTTGCAATACAAAACACGCTTATGTTGTGCATTTTTCAAACTTTAACCATTATCTCAAGCTACACTTGGGTGGGGTGGAATATTAAAGAAAATATATTATACATTTTAATAATAAAAATAAAAATAAAAATAAAAAATGTTATGTAATTTATAAATGAGTTATTTATTGTAGCTATTAATTTTTATAGTGTTAAATGTTTAGAAATGTCAAAATTAAGATCATGGTTAATTAGCTAGTTTAATTTGACATTAAGTTTTACAAAGGAAAATAAGCTTATATTGGGTGGGCTCCTATCTTTGTTCAATGCACAATATTCAACCTTTAACCATGGGCTTAAGATTTGTGATGAACCTCATAATTGTTGTTGCCTCGCATAGGCTTAAGATGATTATCCACCTTAGAGATTGTCCAGGCTAAGTGAAAAACTTATCATTTTGGTTAGCTTGAGGAGGAGGATGTTGATGATGTCACTTTTCTCAATGTTCACAATCAACATGACAACTAATTCTATGCCCATGCCATCATTCATATATTTGGAATTGGGTTCAAGGAGTCGAGGAACTGCCAAAGAACCCCCTACTCATGGCGCGAGACACATTGCCCAAAACGCCAACTCTTGAAATAAATATGCCACCTCCATCTCCACCTTCCTCATTGTGTTGGACACTACAATTGAGGGTTTTCATAGATTAAGGCATCATCATACCAAATAAAAGAGTCGTCATCCTAAACATTTTTAACCATACATTCATTCCCTTTTTTTTGTCTTTGTGGTACATAATTTCAATTCTAATAAATTGTGATGTCGTGTTGAACTTGATGGCTTAAAAAGATATGTCACCTAACATGACAATGCTCTAAGTAATGTAGATGGGAGAAATTGACTACAACATTATATGCTTAGTCCCAATCTATTTGGGGAAAGTTGAAATTCTAGAATTGTAAGTATTTGAAATTCCTTTCTTTCCACATAGAGTACATTTTGGTTTAAGAAACTTCCATGTATTGCAACTCTTGCCAAGGACAACATAGTCAACATTTTTAGGCTCTGGTGTGGAAGCTAAATCTCTACAAATAACATTCAATTTAAACTTAATGTTTAGTGGCCAATAATAATCAACTAATTTATAAATAAAAAATTAAAAAATGTTTTTTTTTAATTTATTTTATTATATATATTTCTCTAAATAAAATATTTTTTATTTTATTTTAATATATATATTTTTCTAAATAAAATTTTATAAATACTTTTTTACATTCATAAATAACATTTTGAATAAAAAATCTTAACATAAATCATTACATCCTACCAAAAAAACAAAAACCAAATTAAATACCTATTAACATCAAATTAATAAAATATCCAATAACAATCAACTAAACTAACTTCTTAATTTAAATTTTATTATTTATAAAAAAAATAAAACACACAAATCTAATCTTCCAATAATAATAATAATGTTGAAAATCTATACATGACATGATAACCTAGGATAAGATTATAAATAAACACTAGGAATCTATGATTTAGATGGAGGATCCCTCTCACAATACACCGACAAATCACCTCACTTTACCTTGAGGACTACCGAAAAGATTCTTCCAAAGATAAAACTTTACAAAGTTGAAAAGCTTTCCATTCAAAGGGTGACGTGGCTTGTCTCTTTGCTACAATCTTTTTCTCTATCATTTCCAACATGTTTATAATCCCAGCATGGAGTCATGGTTATCCAATGTTTATGATTCCTACAAGGAGTCATGGCTTATCCATCCAACTGGGAAAGATGCATTATTATGGAGATGCCTACATGGATATGCACTTACCATCTCTCTTAGAGGAATTATTGTGTCTTTTTTGTTGTTTAACGTTTTTTAATATTTGGAAACTCTTTTGAATGGTTGAGATAGCTAAAACAATAGACTTTATACACTTGTTTTCTACATTCTCATCATGATCTTGGAGAAATGACATGTTTTTATAATTTAAAGTGGGAGAGGTCTAACTCACTATTTGTAATTAGGTAATTTAAAATAAAAGGATTTTTTTTTATGTTTAATGTTTCATTAATAAAGATCTATTTTACTTTGGAGTTTTGAGTATAGAGAAGTTTACATCTATATTTTTTTAAATCTCTCTTATAGTCTTACTATTTAAGTTTAATAAATTTTACTTTAAAATAAATTTGTGCAAGTTTATTATTCACTTATGGCTTTTAAAGAGGTTTGAAGGAAGGATCAAATTATGGGGATGGCGTTGGCTATCAATTGGCGGATGTCTTACCTTAGCTCGTTCTGTCCTGACCAACATGGTTGTGTATTGGTTCTTCTCTGCAAGACACCCAAGGTCGTTATCAATAAAATTAGGATGATGATAGTTTCATTTATGTGGTCTAGAGATGTTTCGCAGTCTAGATATCATTTGCTTAAATGGGAGGACTTAGCCCACCCAGTGGAGGTGGGTGGCTGGGGTCTGAAGAACTTACACCTTTTCTCACTGGCACTGAGGGCTAAGAGTTTATGGTTGGCCTACTCAAGCAAGGGATTGTGGTCGCAAGTCATAAAAGAGAAATACATCAGGAGTTATTCTTGCATTAAGTGGATTAGAGCGTTCAGGAAGCCGGGTAGATGCTCTAATGTATGGATTGGTTTGCTCGCTACCTTCAAGACTTTCTCTTCTTGGTTGGCTTGGATTCCTGGAAATGGTTGTGATGTGTGACTTGGTGAAGATCCTATCATCGGAGGTCCTCATCCTTATATTCTATCTAATGAACTCATTTACTTTCTTCATTGCAAAGGTTTTTTCACTCTTTATCATGTCTCTATGGCCCAGGAATGGGGCTCTTCTCTGCAATAATGGTTGTCGTCAAGCCAGCTCGGTCTCACAAGTTCCATGGGGGTTGAGTGGTCCAGATACATCTGGGCGCTGAAGTTAGGGGCACTCGGACTGAGTGATTCTCCTGACAAGCTTGTTTGGTCATATGACTCAGCTTTGGGCAAGCTGTCAGCCAGGCTTGCCTATCAACAATATATGGATGTGCATTCAGACTGTTGGAGATGGTGGTTCAAGACTTGGTCTTGGAAGTTGCCCTTGAAGGTTATCATTTGCGTCTGGTTGGCTCTTGACAACTGCCTTCTAACATGGGACAATATGATAAGGCAGGGGTGGATTGGCCCAGGTATGCGTCTTATGTGTGGTGCTTCTGAAGAGAGTATTTATCACATCATTGTCTCTTGTAGATTTAGCCAATTGGTGTGGAATATTTTGGCTGACATGGCCAATGTCGCTTTTATATGGAGTGGTGATTCTTTGCCTTCTTGCTTATGGCATTGGTGGAGAAAATTTCCAGACCTGAGAGGCCTGGCTTGCTTCACCATCTGGAACATCTGGAGATGCAGAAACAATCTCATTTTTTAGGGTGTGAGGTCTAGGCCTTGGGACATAGCGGTTAAGTCCTTGAATGCCTTTTCTAAATTCAAGGGTGTTCTTCTCGTTTGTGATCAACTTGGTTTGACCCTGAGGGTGCCTAAGGTTATGACTCCAGCCTATGATCCGGTGGGATTCTTTAACGAAGCGTCATGGGACTCGACTCTTTTGTGTGGTGCAGGGGCTATTTCGAAGTTGGAGAATCAATGCCACTATAAGATCTAGATGAATTGCGGCTATGGAACCAACACCAGAGGTGAATTGCTTTCTCTCTGGATCCTTCTTCGTTTCTGCTCGTTCCTTGGGTTGGATGGCCTTCATGTTTTCGGGGATTCAGAGGTGATTATTAACTAGGCTCGGGGATCAAGTCTCATCTAGATCCTGCCTTTGTCTCTGTGGCTGGGACGTGTGAGAAGGCTGATAAACAATTTCCATATGATCGACTTCGATCATGTTTTTAGAGGGTAGAACGTCATGGATGATGGTCTTTTGAAGCTGGCGTTGGTGGCAGCTCCTAGTTATAATTTTTATGAGTTGTGGTCGCCGACGGTATGTTGTTGGGTGAGAGGGTGAGTTTGCTTGCTTTCGTCTGAGTCTACCCTCGGCTCATGTTTTTCCCACCGAGACTATTGTTTTGCTCTGTCACATTTTGGTCTTTTTCTCTTGAACCATGTATCGGTCCATGTCTTCGTCTGAATCTTGCTGGATTCTGGCTCTGGGCTGACATCGTTCTTTTTTCTGTTTGCGTCCTCTCTGGATGAACCTGTCAAAACTTTCTGAATATTTTTAATTAAATATGTTATTTTTCTGTTGAAAAAAAAACATTTTGAATAAGTAGCAGACATAAGCATTGCATTTCATTAAATAAGTAGTGCACACACAACTCTATTTTATTAAATACATAATGCACACAATTTTTTTGTTTTTTAGAACTAAACCAGGTGCACATGCCACCAACATCTGCGCAATGGCTTTGGAACATAACATTAGTTGTTCATCAATTTTAGACCATGGTAGTCTATTTTCTTATGTTTAGTCATATTTTGGTACAATTATAAATTGACGCAAGTTTATCTCAATGTTCTTGGTTTGATTTAAGTTTTTTATGATAGTTCTTCTTTTATTTCCTTGAGAAGCCCCATCTACACCATGGCTTTGGAACTCAACATTAGTTGTTCACCAATTTTAGATCATGGTAGTCTATTTTCTTATGTTTTGTCCTATTCTAGTCCAATTATAAATTGACATAAGTTTATTTCAATGTTCCTGGCTTGTTTTAAGTTTTTTATTATTATCATTCATCTCTTATTTCCTTAATAAGACCCACAATGACACTTCCTCACAGTGTATACATGTTCCAATTAAAAAAATGGATGGGTGATTTCTATTATTAAAGAATAAAAAAAATTAGATAAAGGCTAGTAAGAATCATATAATAAGGTTGATTTCAAGCTAAAAGGGCTAATAAAAACTAGGTTGTTGAGGACTTTATTGGGTTGACCTTTCAAGTCATTACTTAACCTTTCAAGGCCAAATAAAATTATGCTTGGTTCTTGAAAAGGGCCTAGTAATCATGACCTTAAATAGTTGACTTATGACCATTATTAAAAGTGTTGGTTAGGGTTTAACTTACCAATTGAAAAGATCAACCTTTCTAACTTGTTTAGGTTGACCTTTCACTGCCAACAATTTAATATGATTTTTTTTTAATAAAAACCATTATTTTATACTAACAAAAATTATAAAATTACAATAGAATTGATAATTGAGAATACACTCTAAAGAGATATAAATACACTGGTACAAAATCAAAATAGTGTTCAATGCTTTAATCTTACTTATTGCCCTACAAGTTATTTGCTAACATACATTTTCATAAAAGACAGTGGTAAAAACACATTTAACAATGTGAATGACATTTATGAGTTCCTCTCCAATGTTAACTTCGTTTTGTGCATCATAGCACCTATTGTGTGGGTAATTGGGTAATTTGTTTACTTGTGTTGATTTTGGTACCTAGGAAAGTGTTCCCCTAGTGACTTTTGCCTAAGTCGTAAAAAAGGGGAAAATTATAGTGACCCTTGCAGTTAATCATTTGGGATGAGTTTTAATTTTCACTTTAGAGAATAAAGTGACATTTTTTATAAATTTAAGTGAGGTGAGTAAAATTAATTTTGGAGAAAAATAAAAATGCATTTAATCTCATCCATCCATCTAATTCATTTTGGGCCATTGGATTATATGACCATTCAACTTCCTCACTTAGACACCAAAAAGGCAAGGGAAGGCATTAGAGTCTCATTCTGAATTTTTCCATGAGAGTTGGAGAGCACAGAAAAAGAAAATTTGTAGGCAGAGAGAGAAGAGCAAAGGGCACGATACCCAAGACCGTACAACAACATTGAACATTTTTCTGTACAACACGCTTCTCGAGGCAAATTCTGGGCACGAATCTTGAGGCAGTTTTTTGGGGCACAAAATTCAAGGCAAATCGTACAATCCATACAATTCTATACAGTCTATACAATGGGCACAAATATCAAGGCATCTCGTACGGTACAACAGAGGGCACAAAAATTAAGGTAGTCCGTATAGTCAGTTTGGCACGATTTTTGGGGCAACTTGTTGGCTGAAATTTTGACTTTAAAATTTATGAATTCAGTCAATTTGCTGAGCATTGTGGTTGAGATAAGTTTGTCTCTGTTTTTGTTGTACTTTAATTTTATTGCAGAAAATAAAATTCTCTCTCTCTCTAGAACATGTTTTCCCTAGAGGTTGGGGTTTTAACTAGGTCATTTGACCAAAAAAATTTGAGTCTGATTTTTCATGTGTGAATGTGTTTTATTACTGTTCATTTAAAGTTGTAAAAAAAATTCTTGTGTTTCAACCATAAATTGTTTATGAGAAATGACTTAATTTGCACCTAAAAGTAAATTGGGTTGGGCATTAAACAATGATGAAAATGGTGGTTGAAATTGGGTTGGGGCAATGAGAAAATTTACATGGTATCAGAGCTTCATTAGAGAAGAGTAGAATTTTACACAATGAAAAATTCCAGACTGTCGATGAATTCTTATGTCAGTGGGCAACACCTTGTTGAGACTTGAATTTTGAATTAAAATGGCAACATGACTTAGGTTGGACTATAGGCTTGATGGGGATGGGAAGTTTGTCCCATGGAAAGCTAGACAAGTGCTTATATTGGAGGAAAATGAATTATGGGATGAAGTGGTTAACAATACAACATCAAATCCTATTGTTGTTCATGCTTCCATCGATGCGCAAGCACTTACTGCCTTCAACAAGAAGGACATTAAGGCTAGAAGGATCATTCTAGATGCAGTTAAAGATCATGTGATCCCACACATCTCTAGTAAAACCCATGCATATCATATGTGGGATGCTTTGACTAGCTTGTTTCAAAGCTCAAATGAAAATAGGAAAATGCTGTTGAGAGAGAAATTGAAGAGTATCAAGATGGGCAAAGATGAGGGAGTGATTCCCTACCTTACTAGGATTTCTCAGGTGAGGGATGAGCTTGCAGCAGTGGAGGAGGTTGTTTCTGGTTTTGAGCTAGTGCGGACAACTTTGAATGGGGTTTCAAAGCCTTGGGTTGTTTTTGTGTAGGCTATAGTAGCCATGTAGAACTTGCCTTCTTGGGACAAACTTTGGGATGGTTTTGTTCAGGAGGAGAACCAGAGAGGTCTTGTGCATGGAAGCTCTTCTACTAGCAAGGAGGATGAGGAGAATGTGGCTTTGACTGCCAAGGGAAAGAAGAAGTTCAAGAAGGGCCCCAAGAAATGTGGGGCTAAGCAGTAGGATGGAAAGAGGAAGGATTTGAGCACTATAAAGTGTTTTACTTGTCAAAAGCTTGGGAACTATGTTGGACAGTGCCCACATACGAAGAAGAAGAAGCAAGAGCAGACAACAACATCAACAGAGGGTGAGGAGTTTACAGCTAGATTTGAGAGACAGTTTTCTCTTTTTGTTGGGCATGTTGATAGAGAGAGAGCATCCATCATCACCAATGCAAACATTGGTATTGAGAGGGAGTATTCATTGTTGATTGGCCATTCTTTTAATGCATCCACCACCAGCACATGGAATATTGATAGTGGAGCTTCAAGCCACATGACAGGTGCTCGAGAGATGTTCTTCGAGCTTTCACAGGTAGGGATAAATGTGGAAGTAGTGTTGGGGGATGACATAGTTTTCAGAGTTGTTGGGCATGGGACCATTATATTTCGGAGAGAGTACTTGAGTCCCATGACCTTGAGGGACATGTTGTTTATACCTGTGCTGAAGAAGAATTTGATGTCAGTTTCCATGATCGAGGATAGGGGTCTTGGGGTGTCTTTCCTAGATGGACATGTGCGAGTTTTTCCCAAGACTGCAGGGCCATCTACCTCTTACACCATTGGATTCATATGTGGGAAGTTGTACAATGGAGTCAAAGTTTTTCCCCAGCATGCTTTGACACATAGCATCACCAGTGAGCTTTGTGAGCTATGGCATAGGAGGATGGGTCATTTGCATCATCCATCTTTCAGGATGTTGAGGTACATGGTTACAGGGATTCCTGAGTTCAACACTAAGCACAATGATGTATGCAAGGGGTGTGCTTTGGGAAAGTACACCAACACTGTTTTTACGAGAAACGATAGCAGGTCAGCAAGAGTACTTGATTTAATACATTCTGATTTGTGTGGTCCTATGTCATATGTTTCTCTGATAGGATTTGATTAGTATGTGAAATTCATTGATGACCATTCTAGGAAGACCTGGATCTACTTCCTAAGGAGCAAGAAATATGAGGAGGTCTTGCAGAGGTTCAAAGCTCTTGTGCAGAACCAGACTGGGAGGAGGATATAGGCACTCAGATTAGATAACAAGGGTGAGTATACCTCCAAGGAGTTCAATGAGTATTACAGACAATAGGGCATTCAAAGACAATTGATAGTACCATGCACTCCTTAGCAGAATGGAGTGGCGGAAAGGAAGAACCGATCCATTGTGGGAGCAACGAGAGCCATGTTACATGATCAGTCACTTCCTTTCTTTCTTTGGGCAGAGGCATGTAGTACAATTGTATACCTTCGAAAGAAGAGTCCCCATCATGCATTGGGGAATAAGACTCCTGAGCAGATGTTCATAGGGAAGAAGCTTGAGGTGAGTAATTTTCATATATTTGGTTGCCTGACTTTTTCACATGTCCCTTATGAGAAGAGGACAATACTTGATCCCACAACAGAGAGAGGCATATTTGTGGGGTATGATGAGATTTCGAAGGCCTTCCACATTTATCTTCTTGCCCTGATGAAGGTTGTTGTGAGGTAGGAAGTGATATTTAAGGAGGATCGGGCCTTTAGGAAGTCTAGAGAGTTAGTGTAGGGAGAGCAGCAGGTTTCCACACCTTAGGAAGCTTCACAGTTACCCTCAGTAGAGGTGACAAGTTCACAAGTTTTCGGGATTACGGGATCACAGTACAGGCACAAAATCTTCAAGTTTAGTGGTTCAACCAATAGGTTCTTCAGGGATAGGTTTTGGTTCTCAGGTCACAGGTTCACCATACAGAGATACTAGATCACAAATTTCACCAGTTGTTGGTTCACCAGCTCCTGATACATAGGTTTCTAAGCCTTCTACTTTTGGGAGTTCCTAAGATGATGGCAGACCAGTTTAGGAGCAACCTTCAAGGAAGAAGAAGCCTAAATGACTTCGGGAGACTATGAAGGAAGCTAAGGATTTTGGAACACCCAAGGAGCCAATGAGGGCTATAGTGATGCTAGACAGGTTGGGTATGGCATTGGTTGCTAGTCTTCGTGATTCAGAGCCATCTACTTTTGAGGAGGCCTCTTAACATCATGTTTGGAGAGATGCCATGATGGAAGAGTTCCATTTCATCATGAAGAATGATGTTTGGGAGATTGTTCTGAGACCTGAGGGGAAGTCAATGGTGACTTCTCGATGGATTTACAAGGTAAAGCATGTTGTAGATGGCAGTGTGGATAAATACAAGGCTCGGTTTGTGGCATGGGGGTTTTTATAGGTAGAGGGAGTTGATTATGATGAGATCTTTGCATCGGTTGCTCGTTATACTTCTATTAGATCATTGATTTCCATTGCTGTGGAAATAGGTTGGAAGATCCATCAGATGGATGTGAAGACTGCATTTCTCAATGGAATCATACATGAGGAGGTTTATGTGGAGCAGCCATAGGGCTTTGAGATTCATGGGAGAGAGTCTCATGTGTGCAGGCTAAAGAAAGCCTTGTATGGGTTGAAGCAAGCTCCTCGAGCTTGGTATTCCATGATAGACTCTTACTTACTGTCGATGGGTTTTCATAAGAGTGAGGTTGATCTGAATCTCTATTTCATCATGGTTGGAGATGATATGCTCATTCTTCTGTTGTATGTGGATGATCTGTTTATCACAGATGAGGAGAGAGCTATTACAGTTTGTAAGAGAGATATTGCTTCAGAGTATGAGATGACTGACATTGGGTTGATGCATTCTTTTTTGGGATTGGAGGTTTGGCAGGAGCTTGGTCATATTTTCCTGGGGCATGGAAATTATGCAGTAGATATTCTGAGGAGATTTTAGATGGAGGATTGCATGCCGATGTCTACACCTATGGTCACCAACTAGAAGAAGCTTCATGCTTTTGAGGGAGAGTTGGTGGATCCTACCTTATATCGTCAGGTCATAGGTTCTTTGATGTATCTGGTCAACTCTAGGACAGCTTTGTGTTTTGCGGTGAACACTCTCAGTTAATTCATGGTAGAGCCTAGGAGAGTGAATTGGGTTGCCGCAAAACATGTGTTGAGATACCTTGTAGGTACAATGGATTATGGTTTGGATTATAGGAGATCAGACAGGGTTAGGTTGATTGGATTCACGGATTTAGATTGGGTAGGCAGTGTGGCAGACCGGAAGAGCACTTCTGAATGTTGTTTCAGTTTGGGCTCGGCAACAGTGTCGTGGTTCAGTTGGAAGCAAAAGTCTGTTGCTTGGAGTTCTGTAGAGGCTGAGTACATGGCAGTCAGCCAGGTTAGTTGCAAGGCACCATGGCTTCGTAAGTTATTGGTGGATTTATTTGATCAGGAGCTAAGGCCTACAGTGATTTACTGTGACAATCAGAGTTGCATTCAGCTCTATGAGAATCCTATATTTCACGACAGGTCAAATCATAATGAGACCAGGTACCGGAGTCATCTGTGATTATGTTCAGAGAGGAGCTATGGAGTTGCAGTACATTTCCATTGATGAGCAGGTTGCATATATTTTGACCAAAGTCTCTTGGAAGAGACAAGTTCATTCATTTCAGAGACAAGTTGGGTGTGGTGTAGAACACCTTCCTCGATAAGAGGGAGTGTTGATTTTTGTACCTAGGAAAGTGTTCCCCTAGTGACTTTTTCTTAAGTCATAAAAAGGGGAAAATTAAAGTGACCCTTGCAATTAATAACTTGAAATGAGTTTTAATTTTCACTTTAGAGAATAAAGTGGTTTTTTTGATAAATTTAAGTGAGGTGAGTGAAATTAATTTTGGAGAGAATTAAATGTACATTTAATCTCATCCATCCATCTAATTCATTTTGGGCCCTTGGATTAGATGACCATTCAAATTCCTCACTTACACACCAAAAAGGTAAGGGAAGGCATTAGAGTCTCATTCTGATTTTTTCCATGAGAGTTAGAGAGCACAAAAGAAGAAAATTTGCAGGCAGAGAGAGAAGAGCAGAGGGCACAATTCCTAAGACCATACAACAACATTGAACACTTTTCTATACAACACACATCTTGAGGCAAAATTTGGGCACAAATTTCGAGGCAGTTTTTTTCTAGGCACAAAATTCGAGGCAATTTGTACAGTCCATACAATTATGTACATTTTGTACAATGAGCACACAAATTGAGGCAGTCTGTACGATACAACAGTGGGCAGTTTGTACAATCAGTTTGGCATGCTTTTCGAGGTAGCTTGTTGGCATAAATTTTGACTATAAAATTTCTGAATTCAGTCAATTTGCTGAGCACTGTGGTTGAGATAAGCTTATCTTTGTTTTTGCTGTACTTTAATTTTATTGCAGAAAATAAAACTCTCTCTCTCTCTCTAGAACATGTTTTCTGGGAAGTTTGAGGTTTTTTCCTGGGTCATTTGACCAAAAAATTTTGAGTATGGTTTTTCATGTGTGAATGTGTTTTATTACTGCTCATTTAATGTTGTAAAAATTCTTCTTGTGTTTTAGTCATAAATTGTTTATGAGAAATGACTTATGGTGGTTAAAACCAGGTTGGGGAATGAGAAAATTTACAACTTGCTTACAAGGGGTCATTGTTTCTTATAATGCTATAATGTTTTTGTAAATGGTATGCATAAATTTCATGGTTTCATTATGCTTTTATCGTCATTATAAGAGTTCATTCCTCACTTTCTTCAATGATAATAAAAAATAATTTATTTTTAAGGTCATAGCTAAGTTGGACACCAATTTTAGTGTACGAGACACCCTTATTTATGAGATAAGGGACCCCCCTCTACGTAGCAATGTAACTGCTAAAGTCTATAAAGGTGTACATAACCTACCCTCCAGATTGGAACTTCTAGTCTCCTAGGAGAAAACAAATATTCTTAATTGTTAGGCCTACTCACTCTATATGAAAAGATAACAATATTGTTTCAATAAATTTAAGTATTCTAAGCATGTTAGAAAGATAAAGTGTCTCCTTCGACACAACAATGTGACTACAAAAATGTACATACCCCACCCCACTTTAGATTTAAATATGTAAAAAAAAGAAAATATTTTTAACCATTAAACTTACTTAAATTATTGTTAACCATTAAACCCACCAATTTGAATCACGTTTATAGGTTAAACCTTTTTGATAACCCCATCATTTTGGAAAAGTAACCCTTCTCCCACACAACAAAGGAAGAAAAAATTAAAAAAAAGAAAGATTTTGAAAAGAAATATTTTTACCTTTTCGAAATTGAATGAGGTGGAAATTGAAAATCCAAGAGACAACTGTCTTCCATATGTGAGGAGTCCATACAAGTAAGAGTGCTATCCAATGACCAGAGGAGATCCAGCGGAGCCACCGGCAGCGCTGTGGGTAGCAAACACGTGGCAATACTAGTAGGTCGTGAGCTCAGTACCCTATGGTAACAAAAAATTATGAGTCTAATTTTTCGTGTGTGAATGTGTTTTATTACTGCTCATTTAAAGTTGTAAAAAAATCTATTGTGTTTAAACCATAAATTGTTTATGAGAAATGACTTTATTTGCAGCTAAAAGTAAACTGGGTTGGGCATTAAACAATGATGAAAATGGTGGTTGAAACCGGGTTGGGGGAAAGAGAAAACATACATGGTATCAGAGCTTTGTTAGAGAAGAGCAGGATTTTATACAATGAAAAAATTCAGACTGTCAGTGAATTCTTCTGTTAGTGGGAAGCACCTTGTTGAGACTTGAATTTTGAAATAAAATGGCAACATGACTTAGGTTGGAGGATAGGCTTGATAAGGCTGAGAATTTTGTCCCATGGAAAGCTAGACTAGTGCTTATATTGGTGGAAAATGAATTATGGGATGAAGTGGTTAACAATACAACAACAAATCCTATTGTTGTTCCCGCTTCCACCAATGCACAAGCACTTACTACCTTCAGCAAGAAGGACATTAAGGATAGAAGGATCATTCTAGATGCAGTTAAAGATCATGTAATCCCACACATCTCTAGTAAATCCCATGCATATCATATGTGGGATGCTTTGACCAGCTTGTTCAAAGCTCAAATGAAAATAGGAAAATGGTGTTGAGAGAGAAATTGAAGAGTATCAAGATGACCAAAGATGAGGGAGTGATACCCTACCTTACTAGGATCTCAGGTGGGAGATGAGCTTGTAGTAGTGGGGGAGGTTGTTTCTGGCTATGAGCTAGTGCGAACAACTTTGAATGGGGTTGCAAAGACTTGGGTTGTTTTTGTGGAGGCCATAGTAGCCAGGGAGAACTTGCCTTCTTGGGACAAACTTTGGGATGATTTTGTTCAGGAGGAGACCTAGAGAGGTCTTGTGTAGGGCAACTCTTCTACTAGCAAGGAGGATGAGGAGAATGTGGCTTTGACTACCAAGGGAAAGAAGAAGTTCAAGAAGGGCCCCAAGAAAGGTGGGGCTAAACAGTATGATGGAAAAAGGAAGGATTTGAGCACGATAAAGTGCTTTGCTTGTCAGAAGCTTGGGAACTATGTTGGACAATGCCCACATACAAAGAAGAAGAAGCAAGAGCAGACAACAACTTCAGCAGAGGTTGAGGAGTTTACAACTAGATTTGAGAGAGAGTTTTCTCTTTGTGTTGTGCATGTTGATAGAGAGAGAGAGCATCCATCATCACCGGTGCAAACATTGGTATTGAGAGGGAGTATTCTTTGTTGATTGGCCATTCTTTCAGTGCATCCACCACCAGCACATGGTATATTGATAGTGGACCTTCGAGCCACATGATAGGTGCTCAAGAGATGTTCTTCGAGATTTTACAGCGTGGGATAAATGTGGAAGTAGTGTTGGGGGATGACACAGTTGTCAGAGTTGTTGGGCATGGGACCATTATATTTCAGAGAGAGTCCTTGAGTCCCATGACCTTGAGGGATGTTTTTTTTGTACTTGCGTGGAAGAAGAACTTGATGTCAGTTTCCACGATCGAGGATAGGGGTCTTGGGGTTTCTTTCTTAGATGGACATGTGCAAGTTTTTCCCAATACTGTAGGACCATCTACCTCTTACACCATTGGATTCATATGTGGGAAGTTGTACAATGGAGTAAGAGTTTTTCCCCAACATGCTTTGGCACATAACAGCGACAGTGAGCTTTGTGAGCTATGGCATAGGAGGATGGATCATCTGCATCATCCATCTTTCAGGATGTTGAGGTACATGGTTATAGGGTTTCCCGAGCTTAGCACTGAGCACAATGATGTATGCAGGGGGTGTTCTTTGGGAAAGTACACAAACACTATTTTTACGAGCAACGATAACAGGTCAGCAAGAGTACTTGATTTGATACATTTTGATTTGTGTGGTCCTATGCCATCTATTTCTCTGATAGGTTTTGAGTAGTATGTGACATTAATCGATGACCATTCCAGGAAGACCTGAATCTACTTCCTGAGGAGCAATAAATATGAGGAGGTCTTGCAGAGGTTCCAAGAGTTCAAATCTCTTATGGAGAACCAGACTGGGAGGAGGATCTAGGTACTCAGATTAGATAATGGGGGTGAGTATACCTCCAAGGAGTTTGATTAGTATTGTAGACAATAGGGCATTCAGAGACAGTTGATAGTACCATACACTTTCGAGCATAATGGAGTGGCAGGAAGGAAGAACCAATCCATTGTGGGAGCAACGAGAGCCATGTTACATGACCATACACTTCCTTTCTTCCTTTGGGCAAAGGCATGTAGTACAGTTGTATACCTTCAGAACAAGAGTCCCCATCGTGCATTGGGGAACATGACTCTTGAGGATATGTTCATAGGGAAGAAGCTTGAGGTGAGTAATTTTCGTATATTTGGTTTCCTGACTTTTTCACATGTCCCTTATGAGAAGAGGACAATACTTGATCCCACAACAAAGAGAGGCATGTTTGTGGGGTATGATGAGACTTCAAAGGCCTTCCATATTTATCTTCCTTCCTTGAGGAAGGTTGTTGTGAGGTAGGAAGTGATATTTGAGGAGGAGTGGGCCTTTAGGAAGTTCAAAGAGTCAATGCAAGTATAGCAGCAGGTTCCCACACCTTAGGAAGCTTCACAGGTATCTTCAGTGCATGTGACAGGTTCATAGGCTTTCGGGGTTATTGGACCACAGAGTACAGGCACAGGATCTTTAGGTTCAGTGGTTCAACCAACAGGTTCTTCAGGGACAAGTTTTGGTTCTCAGGTCACAAGTTCACCATACATAGCTACTGGATCACAAATTTCACCAGTTGTTGGTTCAATAGCTCTTGGTACACAGGTTTCTAAGCCTTCTACTTGTGGGAGTTCCTAAGATGATGGAAAACCAGTTTGGGAGCAATCTTCAAGGAAGAAGAAGCCTAAATGACTTCGAGAGACCCTAAAGGAAGCTAAGAATTTTGGAACGCCCAAGGAGCCAATGACGGATATAGTCATGCCAAACAGGTTGGGTATGGCATTAGTTTCTAGTCTTTGTGATTCAGAGCCATCTACTTTTGAGGAGGCCTCTTAACATCATGTTTGGAGAGATGCCATGATGGAAGAGTACCATTCCATCATGAAGAACAATGTTTGGGAG
Source organism: Pseudotsuga menziesii (assembly GCA_001517045.1). Lineage (NCBI taxonomy): Eukaryota > Viridiplantae > Streptophyta > Pinopsida > Pinales > Pinaceae > Pseudotsuga > Pseudotsuga menziesii. The sequence continues at coordinate 241,126 of LPNX010506845.1, read as the reverse complement.
ATTGTTTCGAGACCTCTGGAGAATTCAATGGTGACTTCTCGATGGATTTACAAGGTAAAGCATGCTACAGATGACAGTGTGGAGAAATACAAGTCTCGGTTTGTGGCGTGGGAGTTTTCATAGGTAGAGGGAGTTGATTATGATGAGAACTTTGCAATGGTTGCTCGTTATACTTCTATTAGATCATTGATTTCCATTGTTGCAGAAATGGGTTGGAAGATCCATCAGATGGATGTGAAGACTGCATTTCTCAATGGGATCATACAAGAGGAGGTTTATGTGGAGCAGCCACAGGGCTTTGAGATTCATGAGAGAGAGTCTCATGTGTGCAGGTTGAAGAAAGCCTTGTATGGGTTGAAGCAAGCTCCTTGAGCTTGGTATTCCATGATAGACTCTTACTTACTGTCTATGGGTTTTCAGAAGAGTGAGGTTGATTCAAATCTCTATTTCATCATTGTTGGAGATGATCTGCTCATTCTTCTGTTGTATGTGGATGATTTGTTCATCACAGATGAGGAGAGACCTATTGCAGTTTCTAAGAGAGATATTGCTTAAGAGTATGAGACGACTGACATTGGGTTGATGCGTTATTTTTTGGGATTGGAGGTTTGGTAGGAGCCTGGTCATATTTTCTTGGGGCAGGGAAAGTATGCAGTAAATATTCTGAGGAGATTTCATATGTAGGATTGCAAGCCGATGTCTACACCTATGGTCACCAACTAGAAGAAGCCTTCATGCTTTTGAGGGAGAGTTGGTGGACCCTACCTTGTATTGTTAGCTCATAGGTTCTTTAATGTATCTGGTCAACTCTAGGCCAGATTTTTGTTTTGCGGTGAACACTCTCAGTTAGTTCATGGTGGAGCCTAGGAGAGTGCACTGGGTTGCCGCAAAACATGTGTTGAGATACCTTGTAGGTACAGTGGATTATGGTTTGGATTATAGGAAATCAGACGAGGTTAGGTTGATTGGCTTCACGAATTCAGATTGGGCAGGCAGTGTGGCAGACCGGAAGAACACTTTCGGATAATGTTTCAGTTTGGGCTCGGCAACAGTGTCGTGGTTCAGTCGGAAGCAAAAGTCTGTTGCTCTGAGTTCTGCAGAGGCTGAGTACATGGCAGTCAGTCAGGCTAGTTGCGAGGCACCGTGGATTTACAAGTTATTGGTGGATTTATTTGATCAGGAGTTGAGGACTACAATGATTTACTGTGACAATCAGAGTTGCATCCAACTCTCTAGGAATCCTATATTTCATGACAGGTGAAAGCATAATGAGACTAGGTACCATTTCATCTGTGATTATGTCTAGAGAGGAGCTGTGGAGTTGCAGTACATTTCCACTGATGAGCAGGTTGCATATATTCTGACAAAGTCTCTTGGAAGAGGCAAGTTCATTCATTTCAAAGACAAGTTGGGTGTGGTGTAGAACACCTTCCTCGGTAAGAAGGGGTGTTGATTTTTGTGCCTAGGAAAGTGTTCCCCTAGTGACTTTTGCCTAAGTCATAAAAATGGGTAAATTAAAGTGACCCTTGGAATTAATAACTTGAGATGAGTTTAATTTTCACCTTAGATAATAAAGTGACTTTTTTTATAAATTTAAGTGAGGTGAGTGAAAATAATTTTGAAGAGACTTAAATGTGCCTTTAATCTCATCCATCCATCTAATTCATTTTGGGCCTTTGGATTAGATGACCATTCAACTTCCTCACTTAGACACCAAAAAGGCAAGGGAAGGCATTAGAGTCTCATTCTGATTTTTTTCATGAGAGTTGGAGAGCACAAAAGGAGAAAATTTGCACGCAGAGAGAGAAGAGTAGAGGGCATGATTCCCAAGACCATACAACAACACTGAACATTTTTCTATACAACACGCATTTGAGGCAAATTCTGGGCACAAATTTTGAGGTAGTTTTTTTCTAGGCACAAAATTTGAGGCAATATGTACAGTTCATACAATTATGTACATTATGTACAATAGGCACACAAATCGAGGCAGTCCGTAAATTCAGTATGGTACAACAGTGGGCAGTCCGTACAGTCAGTTTGGCATGCTTTTCGAGGCAGCTTGTTGGCATAAATTTTGACTATAAAATTTTTGAATTCAGTCAATTTGCTGAGCACTGTGATTGAGATAAGCTTATCTCTGTTTTTGCTGTACTTTAATTTTATTGCAGAAAATAAAACTCTCTCTCTCTCTCTAGAACATGTTTTACCCGAAGTTCGGGGTTTTGCTTGGGTCATTTGACCACAAATTTTTGAGTCTGGTTTTTCATGTGTGAATGTGTTTTATTACTACTCATTTAATGTTGTAAAAATTCTTCTTGTGTTTCAGTCATAAATTGTTTATGAGAAATGACTTATGGTGGTTAAAATCGGGTTGGGGAATGAGAAAATTTACAACTTGCTTACAAGGGTTCATTGTTTCTTGTAATGCTATGATGTTTTTGTAAACGGTATGCATAAATTTCATGGTTTCATTATGCTTTCATCATCATTAGAAGAGTTCATTCCTCCCTTTCTTCAATGATAATAAAAAATAATTTATTTTTTTAAGGTCATAGCTAAGTTGGACACCAATTTTAGTGTACGCGACACCCTTATTTGTGAGACAAGGGACCCCCTCTACGTAGCAATGTAACTGCTAAAGTCTATAAAGGTGTACATAACCTACCCTCCGGATTGGAACTTGTGGTCTCCTAGGAGAAAACAAATATTCTTAATTGTTAGGCCTACTAACTCTATATGAAAAAATAACAATATTGTTTCAACAAATTTAAGTATTCTAAGCATGTTAGAAAGATAAAGTGTCTCCTTCAACATAACGATATAACTACAAAAACCAACAAAAATATACATACCCTACCCCACTTTAAATTTAAATATGTAAAAAGAAACAACTATTTTTAACCATTAAACTTACTCAAATTATTATTAACCATTAAACCCACCCATTTGAATCACGTTGATAGGTTAAACCTTTTCAATAACCCCATCCATTTGGAAAAGTAACCCTTCTCCCACACAACATAGGAAAAAAACTCAAAAAAAAAAGATTTTGAAAAGAAATATTTTTACCTTTTCGAAATTGAATGAGGTGGAAATTGAAAATCCAAGAGAATGAAGCCAAGAGACAACTGTCTTCCACATGTGAGGAGTCCATACAGGTAAGAGTGCTATCCAATGCCCGAAGGGGATACAGCGGAGCCACCGGCAGCGCCGTGGGTAACTGACACATGGCAAGACTGGTAGGCCGTGAGCTCAGTACCCCATGGAAAGTACCAGTGGGTTTAAAATAAATAGCCCCTCCATACGCTTTCACCTTTCAAAGTCATCTCCGAACTGCCCTTCATTGTCTCGCTGTGCTGGTCTCACAGAAAATCCATTCACAGTTCTTGGTTTCGCCATTTTAGTGTGTTTTTTGTTCATTTTAGTGGCCGTTTGTTGAAGATCCAGGTAATGATATCAGGGTTTTGGTGCTTTTCATCAATAGATTTAAGATTAAGACGAATCTATCCGGTTTTGATACTGATTCTCTGTAGATTCGAGATTATGATGGATCTTTTTTCGGGTTAAGCTGAATCTGTGCTGTGTAATGTGTTTGGTTGCAGAGGTGAAGTTGGGTGATTAAGATCTGTGCAGAGATGGCGGCAGCGGCGATGGTGGAGTCATCGCGGGAGGAGAATGTATACATGGCGAAGCTGGCTGAGCAGGCGGAGCGCTACGAGGAGATGGTGGAGTTCATGGAGAAGGTAACCAAAGGCGTGGAGGTGGAGGAGCTCACAGTGGAGGAGCGCAACCTGCTCTCCGTGGCCTACAAGAATGTGATCGGTGCTCGTAGGGCCTCCTGGAGGATCATCTCCTCCATCGAGCAGAAGGAGGAGAGCAGGGGCAACGATGAGCACGTTGTTACCATCAGGGAGTACAGGTCTAAGGTGGAATCCGAGCTCTCCAAGATCTGTGAGGGCATTCTCCGCCTGCTGGACTCCCATCTCATCCCCTCCTCCACCGCTGCGGAGTCCAAGGTCTTCTATCTCAAGATGAAGGGCGATTACCATCGATACCTTGCGGAGTTTAAAACGGGCGCCGAGAGGAAGGAGGCTGCCGAGAACACTTTGCTTGCTTACAAGTCTGCCCAGGTATCCTACTGGAAAACCCTCTTTGTTTTTTCGCACTCACTCTAAACCTGGGTCTGAAAACCCTCTGTTTTATTCGCATTTATTCTAAACCCGTGGCTTGAAAGCCCTCTTTGTTTTATGCGTACTGGTTTTTCATCTGGGTCTTGAAAACCCTTGTTTTATGCGTATTGATTCTAAACTAGGGTCTTAAAAGCTCTCTTTGTTCTAGGCGCATTGATTCTAAACTTGGGTCTGGATAACCCTGTTTGTTTTATGCGCATTGATTCTAACCTGGGTCTGATATGCACCTCGATGTTACAAAACCCTCTTTGTTTCTGAACATTGATTCTAAGCCCAGGTCTGATATGCATGCATCTCATTGTGAACCTTCAGTTTGCGTATGCCATTATCACGAAGGAGAAGATGTGCGGCATATAATTTTGCGGCCTCAAGACGCATGGTCGGACCCACACCCGCTATAGATGGGTTTGTGCTAATGTTAATGTTTAATGCACCCAATGTTATCTGATCTGCATCAGTGTTCCCAAAACTAGGTCTGATTTGCATCTCACTATGAACCTTGAGCTTGCATATGGCATTGCTACGAATGGGAAGATATGCATCATTTAGTGTTGCAGCCTCAAGGTGCAGGTTCGCTCCTGGACCTGCTTTAGATGGGCCTGTGGTAATGTCAATATTTAATGCATCCATTGCACTGTCTAGACTCTAGATTCAATATACTATTATACATCAGTTTTCAAGACCTGGGTCCGATGCGCACCTTAATGTTGTGAAGCTTGACTTTGCATTGCCATTCTTATGAATAGAGATATGCGCATCATATTTGCAACCTGAAGGTGCATGGTCAATGTCTGTGCTAATATCCGTATTAATGTAATGCCGAGATTCAGTAAACTGTTACATACTGATAGATACTATAGGAGTTGGTGGATCAGCCCGACCCCAACCATGGTTCAGAGAAAATTGGTATTGCATGGCTATTTTGTGGTTCTATGGTTGGCTACTAAGTTAATGTGTGGTGTTTTGCAGGATATTGCTGCGGCAGAGCTGGCTCCAACTCATCCAATTAGACTAGGGCTGGCTCTTAACTTCTCTGTATTTTACTATGAGATTTTGAATTCGCCAGATAGAGCCTGTAATCTTGCAAAACAGGTACATCTCATTCCCTTTAACTCTGTTTCTAGGATTAATGAATCTGTTCTGTTGTTGTCATTTAACTTTTTGCATGAAATGGAATGGTCTAGATTCTATTTGTCCTTTTTTATTTTTATGTTGGGTGGGATTAATGGATCTGCTTTTGTTGTTTACATCTAGTATTATGGATGAAGTCGAATGGGCTAGTTTATGTTTTATCAAATTGAGTCTTGATAAATAGTGTTGTCTTTCTCGTGTTCACCAGTATTAGTTGTTGTCATCTAGTATTATGGATGAAGTCGAATGGGCTAGATTCTGTTTTATCTAAGTGAGTCTTGATAAATAGTGTTGTCTGTCTCATGTTCCACCGGTATTATATCCACGGTGTGGTTCTCTGCTGAGATATTTACAGGCACTGAGATTAGATTGGTGATTTAGATTATAATGGAGATCAGGGTTCTGGATTAACAGCAGGAATCTAGTATACCCGTTAGCTCTTTCATATCTGAGGATGTAATCAACAAAATATTTTCCGTGCACTCCTGGTCTTGTGTGTCTCATTAATAATCTGATTTATACAACTATGAGTAGGATGTGAAGATGTATATTTCTAAGCTTGGTTGACTGTGTTTTGGAAGTGCCTAAAGAAATATCCCCAGGGGCTACACTGCAAAGAGCAGACTTCCTTTGGCTTAGGTGCCATGTATGAGGGAAGCTGTGTGAAGGGTTTAACATGATATGAGCTTTCAGTTAGGAGCTCGCTGCCGTTGAGGACTAATCCAACTCTAGAACTGCACCTGGTCCAGCCCCTTTGAAATTCATGCCATACCAGTGGGATCACTGTGATGATAGTGGATGGTTTGGATCCTGTTACTCCATTTAGCCCCTTTCCTAACATGATAGAGTTAGAGCTAGCAAAACTTCTGATTAGGTTACAATGGTTTTCAGTTATTTCAGTCTATTTTGCTGCCTTACTTTTGGTTCGCTGTTCAAAGCTCTTCTGTTTGTTCAGTCTTTTGTGTTCAGATATTAGGATATGGTAAAGTACACGGTACACTGGAGTTTGCTATTGGCTAGAGATGTCTTAGTCTATTTTCTCCAAGAAGACAATGGAGAACATGTCCCTAAAAACCACAGTTTATGCATGGATCTTGTTTATGTTTTTGGATCTCCTTTCTAACTAAAGGAGAGAACCTTTGACAATGCAGGCATTTGATGAGGCAATTGCGGAGTTAGATACTTTAGGTGAAGATTCCTACAAGGACAGCACTCTGATTATGCAGCTGCTTCGTGACAATCTGACATTGTGGACTTCAGACATGCAGGTTTGTATCTGAAGTTTACTTGTTAAATCACTATTATTATCATTTTATTATTGTTAGTATTTTTCAGAGATGGGTTGGGGATATCTTTTGATTTTTGTGTCCTTTTTCAGGAGGATGCTGGGGATGAGATCAAAGAGACTTCTAAGCGTGAAGAAGGGGAGGAGCAATAGTGAAATAGGATGACCTGTTAGTGTATTAGGGATAGATTATTGGGCTTTCCTTCATTGTTTGGAAAAGGATGCCTATGTGCATGATTGTGTTTATTAGATCTCATTCTCTGCAGCATTTAGTTGCTGCGGTGAGCATATTCTTAAATCATCTTTTGTTAGCTGCGCTTATGTTGGCATTTTAAATCATCCATACTGTTTGCGAATGGTTGGATACAGTGGCTTGGTACTGTAATAGCGGATTGGTGGAGTCTATCAACTAATCTGTAGCCCCATTCTGCTTTTGTGTTAAATAATATTTTTTATTGCCTTCATTTAGCTTCTCATTGCTTGTATCAATGAACATTTTTTTTCAATTTATCCTGGAAAGAACTCAATTTTTGTTCTCTTACCATTAAATAATAGTTGGTATCATAAGATCGTTGCCTTCTGAAGTGTTCTTGATTTATCATTTTTAATTTCAGCATTGCCTGAAAAGGCGAAGGCTGTTGACTATGTTTTGCTGTCTTACCATAACTGGGCTTTTGTTACTCCACATCCTACAATTGTAGGATCTTGATAATGCAGTTGGTTATGATTGTTTTATAATTTTCTATAAATTTGCTGAAGCTACTGGACTAATTCATTGTGAGAAATTGAGGAGAAAATGCCTAAAAAGACAAAGGCAAGTTCTCCTAAAAGTGTAGTTTTAGAAGCAGCTGCTTTCCAACTGACTGGGTTTTAGAAAATAACTTCTATGTGATCCACCTTCAAGGGAATAACTTTCTGTTTAACCTGACTGATTGAAAACAAGTTCATGGATGTGATCTTCCTTTAAACTTTTGAGCCCTTGTAATGTGACTAGGCTGTTGACTGTTTGTTAGTGACTAACCGTGCTGATTTCTTGTGAGAAAGTATATTTATTTATTACTTAGTATATTTATTTGATGATACGAGAAAACTATTATCAGAAATAAAGTCGTATTCTGGGAAATCTCCCCACGTTTCATCATACTTATCATTCTTGTATAAATCACTCGGGTTTGTTTTGATTCTTCATATTAAAAACGTGCTGGTTACCTAACCACAATATCTAGAGGACCCGATCCACGTATGTACCATTGAATTGAGTGCTGGTGTTTGTTTTGCATATTTTGGACCTTTCAATGACCACCATTATGTTGTTTGAAAGGAGAAATAGTACACGTTGAAAGAGATCTTGCCTGAAAGTAAAAAGAATAAAACTTGTTTAAATGATAAGCATCTTAAAATTGTTCAATCTCTCTCACCTGGATTTTGATTTGAACTTTTAGGCAATGACATGTTTAAATAAAATCTTGTTTGAAACGATAAAGAAAATCTTTGTTTAAATAATGAAAACTTTTAAACCCATTCCATCTTATCTGGGTTTTGTTTTGGACCTCTTTGGCACTCTATGCTTGTTTGAAGAATCAAGGCTTTTAAACATTCAGTGTCATTTGGGCACTCTACTTGTTTGAAGATCAAGGCTTTTAAACATTCTGTATCATTTGGGTTTTGATTTGGAGATTTGGATAGTTTTTATAAGTCCCATTTGAGTGCTGGTGTTTGTGTTGCATATTTTGGACCTTTCAATGACCATTATGTTGCTTGAAAAGAGAAATAGTACACGTTGAAAGAGATCTCGCCTGAAAGTATAAAGAATAAAACTTGTTTAAAGAATGAGCCATCTTAAACTTGTTCAATCTCTCTCATCTGGATTTTGATTTGAACCTTTTGGCGATGACATTTTTTAAATAAAATCTTGTTTGAAACGATAAAGAAAATCTTTGTTCAAATAATGAAGACTTTTAAACTCATTCCCATCTTATCTGGGTTTTGTTTTGGACCTCTTTGGCACTTCATACTTGTTTGAAGAATCAAGGCTTTTAAAACATTCAGTATCATTTGGGCACTCTATACTTGTTTGAAGATCAAGGCTTTTAAACATTCTGTATCATTTGGGTTTTGATTTGGAGATTTGGATAGTATTTATAAGTCCCATATTAGTTCCCTTTTTTTCGATGGGGTGATCAGTATGCTACTGGTCTCATGTAATAATTTCCAGATGCTCATTCTGAGAAGTCTTTTTATAGTCAAGTATTTTGAATGTATTAGTTTGAGGAAATCGGCAACTTGGAAAATAGATATGAATTTGAAGGTGTTGACCATATAAAAGTTAAAACTTGGCATAAACACCTTTGAGGTTTATTCAATCTTTTTATAGGGATTGGTCTTCAACATTTCCTTGTCAAGGTTTTTGTAACGCTGATGAAAATGGAAGTGTCATTAGGCCCATCTATATCAGATACATATTTTTTAAAAAACTGTTCAAGTGGTGTTAATGTGGACCACAAATTGTGATATCACATACATATTTTTTGAAAAACTGTTCAAGCGGTGTTAATGTGGACCACAAATTGTGATAGTCCGAAATTATAAAATCTTTGTGACAGTTATTTGCTACACATCCAAACAAATTATTTGGAAGTTTCTCCAATGTGGTAACGATTAACTCGTTGAGTTTGATTCTGAATGGCGAACCGAATATAACTTGGGATAAGAAAGAAAACAAGCTAATTAGTTGGCAGTTGTTAGTTGTTGAATGTAGTAAGTTTGAACTCGTATGATCTGGGCACTCTAGCTTCTAGAGAGAGGAAAGCTGATGACATAACAATACGGTTATTCAAATGGACGCCCATCCAGGAAGAAAAGTGTTACTGTAACCCAGTAGTGCTCCGGGCGAAGAAACCGTAGAAGAGTCCTGAAGTTGGTGGTCTGGTTGGGTTGTAAAGAAGAGATAAAAAGGTTCCAGGAGTATGCAAGGCGGAACCCATCCAATCTCTACCACCGTATAAGTAGACACCCGGTTTGGTAGATGGGTTGCCCAATAAGAAAGACCAGAAGAAAGAAGAGCAGCTTATAAATTGGTAAGCACTTCGATCCTTGTTGTAATGTGGAATTTGATCGGTACGCTAGGTAATGAGGGGGGGACAATCTATTGTCAGATGCACAAGTTGGAACTTGCCTCTACAAAGGTTTCCTGTTGAGCTCCTTCCCAGCCCCGGCAAGGTTTTTTCATATGACCCCATAAAAGAGTTTTTGACTCTGGCAAAATGTGAAATAAAGCAATTTTATCTAATTTAAATACCACGATATGCGTTTTAAACGTTTTCCTCTGGCTTTCACAAGGCTAGCGCAAAGGGTCATTTAAACTTGAGACATGTCAATAGAATATACATTAAATCTGTTGGCAGTTGTTAGTTGAATGTAATAAGTTTGAACTGTGTATTTTCAGGTCAAATTTGACCTGAGTATTTGCAGAGTATGTGTTTGTAAATTATAATTCAAGTTTACTTGCGAGCTTGATGAAATCTTGTTGGGCCCATGATATAAAATAAATAAGGAAAAAACATTTGTTATTATGTTCAATGTATTAGTCATATTTTGAAAATTTTGTTGAATATGCTATTATGTTCAATGTATTAGTTATTTTTTGAAAATGTTGCTGAATATGTTATTATATATGTTATTATGTTCAATATATGTTATTATGTTCAATGTATTAGTTATTTTTTGAAAATTTTGCTGAATGTATTAGTCATTTTTTGAAAATTTTGCTAAATATGCCTCCAACATATGGAACTTTAATTCTCCCGGATTTGTTATGATGTTCAATGTATTAGTCATTTTGAAAATTTTGTTGAAGATGCCTCCAACATATAGAATTTTAATTCTCGGTGATTTTGATTTGTTTATATGTGAGATAACTTTACCAACAACAAAAGTAGATGTCTATTGGTTTAACATCAAAGCAGTAATATGTATTTTAAAATTCAACAATGCAAGAACATTTCAAAATATAATAAAAAAACATTAAAGTTTAAATGCTTTTTTTTAATATAATAAAACAAATGTTCAAGTTCATCATGCAATCCAATTCCCATGAATGTTAAAGTACTTAACACATTTTCGTGATCATGTCCAATGAGTGCAAATGACATAATTCATTGAATGGGCAATTTAAATCAGATTTTAACTTGCTATTTCAGCTTGATAATTACCTAATTCCCAAAAGCAAGTGTTGCTATCAAAAGGTTAGATTTAAGTTTTTAAAGCAAATGACTCCATCATGAATGAAACACACTTTATACCCTATTTAGAAGGGTGATTCACTATTTAAGGTCATGACATCATTTGGAAATGATCTTTTGACCTCTTGCCTTAGTTGTTTTCAAGCATATCAATATTTATATTATCTTCAGAACCTTAAAGGTACATACTATCAGTCTTCAATATTTATTGCGTTGAGAGGCATTTTACAGGGGAGACCTTGTAAAGTTACCTTACATTATGAAATGTGGACTATAAATAATTAATAAATAATAGAAAAAAAATGTATATATAAACATCAATAACTATATAAACAACACCAAGAGATAATACACTCCACTCCAGATCTAAATGCTCCAGCAGAGAGCCTTGCGAATACAAGCTGATCTAAATGCTTCAGCAGAGAGACTAGCGAACACAAAGCTGATCTAAATGCCTCAGCAGAGAGACTAGCGAATACAGAGTTGGAAATATGAAGGGTATTTGTCTTTTCAACTGCAATATGAACAATGTTTAAAAATAATCAACATGCAACCAACCTCACGGAGCCATCTCCACCTGCTCCTCGCTGTGGCTGCTCCATCCGTGGTGAACAAAAATCTCGAGTGCCTGTCTTTGTCTCTCTGTTGTTTCAAATAAGTGAAAACGAGAATATTACATGGTTATGGCTTGCGCGGGAGGCGTGAAGAAGATGAATTTTGTCTTTGTCTCTCTGTCGTTTTAAGTAAGTGAAAACAAGAATATTACAGATTCATTTTAATTTTAAAACTATTATGTATCTAGAATTAAAAAAATATTTATATTTCTCTTGAAGTTACTCATCAACGCCAAGACTGCGCCGACAAAAGACGCTTCAAGCCACCAAGTTGCAGGGTTGTATCCCTGTGTGATTTTGGGAACGCCTGGAATGGCCTTAAAGTAGTCAATCAACGATTGTGAATGGCAGCCAAAAGGACCAACGTATATCATCTGGTCTCCTCTCTTCATCAACACAAGCTGCAGATTTTGCAATTGTATTCTTGTTATTACCACTTCAACAATTGAGTTTCATAAGCCTCGAAGATATCAATGTTGGGTTGATGAATAGTGCACACAACAGTTCGGCCTGTATCCACAGTGTTTCGGACAGTCCTCATCACAGTAGCAGCAGCTCTCGCATCCAGTCTTGATGTTGGCTCGTCCATGAAGATTATTGAAGGATTTGCAACCAATTCAACTGCTATTGTCAATCTCTTGCGTTGTTCCGTGGACAGACCATTCACTCCCTGAAGACCGACCAGAGTTTGTCTCAGGTTATTCAGCTCCACAAGATCCATAACTTCCTCCACAAATGTCTGTTATTTAAAGTAGGGATTGACAATATCATGGAAAATGTATTACCTTTCTTAACTCTATAGACCTCGGTCGAGAGACGAAGCCATTATAACCAATCAAGACCTTCTAAAACCTCTCAACTTTACAGCTGCCTTAGACTACTGGTATGGTAATTTACAACATTTAGGCACAATACAATTATATAAAATTATAAATTGCATGTGCTTTAATTAATTATCAATGCCATTAAGGAAAAAATCACTAAAAAACATAATGGAATAAATGATCAAATCCAACATAACGTCGAAACCTATACCCAAATCACCAATCAATTCCTCTATCTTTTGCCCTAGCACATGATATCATGACAGTGCATACCCATGGCATTGGGACAAAGTGTCAGGAGCACAAATGACACACACATACACAGTTTGAGACAAGTTAAGCAAAGGTCTTCCCGATAGCTTTTTGACATGAATGTCAATGTCATACTAAACTATCATGTCTTCCTAAAAGCTCTTCAATCATTATAATCCTAGATTCTTTTATGTGCATACTATGGTAATAATCCATTGTCTCAACTTTACAACCATTACAATGAAATACAAAATGGATTTACAATATTTGTTTACAGTAATTAATTCAAAGAGATGGGACGATTAACATACCGGGGGCATGTCTACATAGTAATTGACATTGTCAAAGGCCATCATCAAAGGTTGAAAAGGTAAAACCATTCATTTCTTTCCAGATTCACGAATCGAATCTGAAGCACTGCTATTTCGTCCTCGTTGTGAACTTTCCCTTGCAGAATCTTCAATAAATTTAGTTCATTAATTTTAAAGAGTTTTATGGCTAAGTTTTTCCACATATGAAATTGATAGTTAATCGTCTTGTGCAAAATTTGTTCATAAATCATTCATACCAAAAGCTTGAATTTTTTTGTGGCTTCTCGTGAAGGGGGATGTTGTAATGTTCCTACCTAATATGGTGGAGATGTTGTAATGTTCCTCCTTAACAAAACAATAAAAAATAAAAACAACTTAATATGGGGGAAATGTTATAATGTTACTACCTAACAAAACAATTAAAAAAAAATAAATTATTGGCCAAAAACAATGTGGGTCAGAAAATCAACACAATATCAAGGAGATGTTGTAATGTTCCTACTTAACAAAATAAAAAAAATATAAAATTGAATTATGCACAAAAAAATGTTGGTCATGCACATGGTTTTAAAACCATGTGCAAGGCCTTCTAAACAACCCATGGTTTTATTGTACATGGTTTTATACGTCGGCCATAAATAGTATTAAATATTAATAATAAAAATATGATATGTGGACCTTAAATAAAAAGATGTGTCTTTTGGTGTCAATCGCACCAAAGCTGCACCTGCACCTCCAAAGATTTGATCCCTCTGGGCGCTTGATAGAGCCTAGGATTTGGATCTATGCTGGTAGTATCTTCAAAACCTTAAAGGTACATACTATCATTCTTCAAGGTAAAATATGGCCTAACACATTAGTCTTCAAAGTAAAATATGGCATAAAACATTAGTCTTCAAGGTAAAATATGGCATAACTCATCACATGATAGCAATACAAGAATTAAAAACAATTCTTGATTCCATGCATATAAATGACATCTCACACTTAGCCTCCACACATGCCACACATGGAGATAAGAGGAGTGGTGGTGTAGCCCAACTTCGATGATGGAACAAGGCTAACCACCCCCCCCCTCCCCCCCTCATGCACATGCAAATTATATGGGTTGTGGCCGAGTTAGCAATTGGGTACAACTTTAGACCATGTTGGTATTTAAAATTTAAAATTTTAATGAATTGGCATAACTTAATTGGAAATCAGTACCGCCTTTTATAGTGGTCAGAGGAATTCCGTAATATTTGTCAAGGAACTTCAACCCAGCCTCAACTGAACCTCAATTTGAAACGATGCCTTCATAATTATGCTTTAGTTGCCCTCGAGCGTGCTTTCTACCATCATGTGCGAATGCTAACTATTTAGTGCGTTCTCAAGTGTTTAAGGGGCAGGGGGACTAAGTCTTTTGTTTCTTTAAGTAGATTAATTGTATTTACAATTCATTTTAAAATTCAATTTTTAATGGAGATGGACAACTTTTACTTTTTTTTGGGACATCCTAAATTGATCTAAAACTCTCTACACAACTAAAATTGGTTAGGTATGGGGGATTTGAGTTTAAGGAGGTTATCAAAACAATTTGAAATTGTCACATGAGTTTTGCTTGGATAGTTAGGAGGAATGATTGTAGGAGGAATGATTTTTATCCTTCCCATAGAAGTTGAAGAAATGATTGTTATCTTTCACATTGAGGTTGGATTCCTTGAAGTGACAAATTTGACTTGTCATGGTATGTATGTCTAGAAGGGTAGGAACCTTCTTTTAGTGGGACCCCCACTGGGTGTGTCTTTAGATGTCTTGGCCCTAAGTTGAACTATGATTTTTTGGTATATGTGGCTTGTAGGCTATTGCAAATGTCGAGAAAGTTTGCTTAGTTCCCAATCCCCCATTTAAATCTAGTAAAAAAAAAATCCAATTGAAAAATGCTTTTATTCAAAACATGATTTGATATCATAAATTCATTCAATAAATGCATCACAACTTTCTTTAGGCTTAATAGCCCAATTTCCTTTCATTCTAGCTCCTTTAACCTCAAATTTTATTAAGAGGAGGTCATTTAGTCCACTATAGGGTAATACATGGATTTTCTGAGATAAGCAACTGGGTATAGGAGGATACTGTTTTTGACATTCATGAAACTAACAGGTAGCCTTCAAAAAGCTTAGGAAAACCCAAGGAAAAGAGTCTTGTTGGACAATTAATACATCCTAAATGACATATTGGGTATTTGAGATTTTTTTAGCATTTTGACATATATGTTTTGAGCCTCTATACCAAGATTCATACCTACCCACTTCATATATGCTGAGATAAAGGTAAATAATTAGATGGTGGCATGCACATTTTGAAATGCTCATAACTAAAGAATTTTTCCCAATTAAAAACTACTTGTCCTTTCATTTTGGAGCTAAGTAAGCTATTCCAATCATGCAAAGAAGTACATGTCACCAATTGCAAAGATAGAAAGATCACTAGAAGGAAGGGGTACACTTGCAAAAATTTATTCCAACTTAACAATCTTTTCTAAAGGATACTTCTTAACAACTCATAGACTTCCATGACAATCATAGCTTCCATATATAAATCATAAATTGATAGGAAAATCTTTTCTTACATGGTTCTTTTGTCATGTAGTTTTCAAGTAAGAAATCCATAACTTTGCCATATATTTACTTCAGAGTTATGGAATCCTGTGTAACACATAATTTTGCCAAACCCAACTTACATTATTGATAGGAAATATTCATTTAGATGATAATGAAGTAATTGTACTCATCATTCTATAATATTAACTTTAGAAGCAAAAATTAATAGAGTACACTTATCTTTTCAACGATGAACCTCTAAGGCAATTAATTATGGGGGATTGATTTCCTCCCAACCATAAGCCATTCCACTTTAGAATGATACCCTATGTTGGGCTATGAAACATCTAGGATGAAGAAGTTTGTCAACGTTTCTCAAACCCCTCTAAATTTCACTAAAAGCTTCCATGATACCAACCAAGCGGCTCACCACTAGTTCTTTCTTGGAGATTGTTAACTCAAGTTTAAATTGTGATATTGATGAAATTTTGATGGGTTCCTTTACCAAGATTTCATCAACTCAAGTTTTGCTAGAGGTGTCCCAACATAAAGAACATAATTTCTTGTAGTTTTCAATTGCTTATCCATGTAAAATTAAGGCATCGCTAAATAGCATCTGAGTGATGTCAAGTGTGTTCTTAAAAGACGAGAGTTGTAATTTGAGAATACCGTTGGAGGATTTGATTGGGTAGAGTTCAAAGTTAAACAACTAAGTGTTTCTTAGTATTTCTCTCATTTACAATTTTTTCCTGGTCTTTCGGGGAAAATTTTAGAGATCCACATTATAGATAAATTTTATTGCAGGTTTCATGTAAATAAAGATATACATTTTGTTATAAAACAACTTAAAATTGTTAAAAATAGGATGATATTGTTTTTGGTTGTATTATGGTGAAGCGAATCATCACTTTTGTTTTTATAAAAAATACAATTGAGTTTCAATACAAGATAAATCAAAACGTGAAGGCTACACCTTGCTATATTTATTATCATATTTAAAAATTATGCCACCTTAATGGAAAACTAGTTACGGATTTTCCTTCTGCCCTCGACCTATCACTTCCATTACAAAACCTCTTATGACCTTTCTAGTGACACGTGTTACCTTTTTTAACAAACATGGTTGATTATATTGATAAAAGCTAAAAATTTCTAGTAGATCATTATAAAATTCCTCAATAGCTGTTCACAGGTTCATATGCTATAACTTGCAAAAAAAGAGAAATATTTACGGTAATCTAAAAGGAGAAATTCCTACTTCAAAAATAGAACTCATTATATTGCTGTAAATTCTAACACATTTAGCAACTAACAACTTGCAAAACAAGTTCATTAAGGAAAAAGACTAATTGTTGGTGTCACTATTTGTGCCTTGAAAAACATAGAGAACATGTTCATCTTCATCGTCTTCTTCAGGACTGTTCGCAACATCTTCTATAGTGTCTTCATCATCTGGGTCTTCCTCCATCATATCCTCTGTATCATCATCTTGATAAGCTTCATCATCTTGGGTATCCTTGGTATCCTCTTCTTCTTCCTCACTGTTTGCAATAGGATTAACTTGCAAACCCTCAATCCCATTGCAACAGGATTAACTTGCAAACCCTCAGTCCTCTCCATTGCGCTGGAAATGATTTGGACCAGTTGCATGATTGAATTTCCCTCACCATTCTTTGCATCAAAGTTTTCATCGTTCTTAGAGTTTTTTTTCCCACTATAAGGTCTTCATGTTTCATAACAATCTTGGCTATTTCTTTCAAATTCTCATCACAAACACTTACCACTTGTTGGCAAGGGGTTTGGGGCGAGTGAGTTGCGCAACGTCACGACAACTGCGCAAGCTCACACGGTACCATGCAAGGGCAGATCGACGCGATAAGCGGAAGGATAACCACTTTTTGAATATTTTATGTATATTTTGACCGAGTTTTGTTACAATAGGTCAGTAGCGGTTAGAAGTTAGTTAGTAGTGGACCCTCAATGTAAAGGCTTAAGCCTATTTATAGATCTATTTTGAGGAGCAATAGGAGAGAGTTGTGAGCGATTGTATGTGTGATTGTAAGGATACGAGCTGGTACGATTTGTTTAATGGAGAATTTTCGGTCTTAACTGTGATTTTATCTAGGTTTCTTCCTGATGTATGCAGTCTCTGGTTTTGGAGAAGAATTATGTAATGTGGTACATTTGTGCAAGGTTAATATGATGTGATGAGTTTTTCTCAATAGATTTGTTATGATGCTGCAACTCTGTTTTGTTACAATGGCATAGTATAGATGCGATTCAGTCTCTTTCTGCTATATTGATGCGATCTGTTGCCTTTATGTCGATGCAATCTATGTTTCTGTGATTGTTTGATGTACTATGAGTAATGATGTTCCATGAATAATGCTGCGATATTGTGATACTATGTGATGATTGCATAAGTTATGGTGTCCCTCCGTCGGATCCCCATATCCTCCTCTCCCACTATCGGAATCTCGGTTCTGACAGATCTCCCTTGAATGCCTTGGGTGAGACCTCGTCTACTCCGCAGACGTGGCTAGGCAGGGTAAAACCTGGCTAGGTGGGTGCTCAGGGATATTGCGCTGTAGGGCATTGACAGAGTGGGAACCCTTGTCGACAAATCTTTGTTGGTAGGCTTCGCCAAGAAATGGTTTCGTTGCCGGGATCGAGTTGAAAATAAGAGGGGTATATGTTTTGGCATCTGACTCGATTAGAGATCGAGGGATGGTTTGATCTGAAGTTGCGGCAGTTTGCTGAAGCCAAAAACTAGAATCCTAAGATGTCGATGGGCCACTGGTTGGATAGATATATCCACGATGGTCATCATGAATGGTTCTTTTGTGAATTCCTTGTGTTCTTGCATGAATGGTTGGAAAAGTTCACTAAGAGGAAGACAAACTTTCAAGGAGGAGAGCCAACATCCTGAACCCTAGAATTGATCCAGGAGCTGCAAGAAACCAGCAACAAGGCATCGCGGGAAGTCGGGTATGGTTGGATAGTATCTTAGAAGGATACATCACTGAGTTTTCCATTGATACTAATAAATCTTTTAGCAAAGCAGAAAGGGATTTTTTCAGTGGACCACATGGAAGATTCTTATTTTCACTACAACTATTGATTAAGCAACTAGTCTACGAAAGGGGTATCCTAAAAATGGACCAAGAGTAGTGGAACTCTGGTGTGCGGGGGATGTAGGCACTTCAACAGAAAGGGGGAAAATGAATAAGGAAGTAAGGGGTAGATGGGCATGAGTTATGGTGAGAATGTAAAGGTCGCTGAAGAAACAAGTGGTTGTACGAGGGGAGGAGCAAGGTTTCGAGAAAAGAGGCAAAGGACGGGAGAAGGTCCTGTTGAAGTCGAAGTGCGATACCGTGAAGAACAACCACATGGGACGAAGTGACCTTTTTGTGACAACGATGACATATAGGCCCAGGCTACATCCGAAATAACGAAAGGATCGAACCCCAACAGCAACGTGTCTACTCCTCCGCGCACTACTCCACCACAAGGAAGGAACACACATTCTACGTTGACTTGCCCGATGTGTTAGCAACAGTCTAGTAATAGAGCACCAGAAGAAGGAAGAAGGTCAAGAATGACAGGAGATGAAATGAAGTTGCCGATATTCAATGGAAATGGCACCGACGATCTAGAGTAGTACTGGTTCTTATGTGAAGCGATCTGGATTGCTTGACAAACTATCGATGATGATGTCAAGAAAAGTCAACTAGCCACTACTCTGAGGGGCCGCGCGTTCGAATGGTTTATGAGATTCACAAGTGTGCCTCAGGGAGGTACTGCAAAAACATTGGACGAGATCAGAACAGGGCTATTTGAGGAATTTAAGAAGCCAAAGTCCAAGGCTCAGTATAATACTGAATTAAAAGAGATCAAACAATTCCCCAATGAAACGATTTGGGATTTTGATCAGCGATTTAAGACATTGATGGCTCGAGTCAGTTTTTAGATGAGAGACGTCTAGCATAAAGAATGGTTTATTGCAGCGCTTGTCCCTCATATTTGACAACCATTAATGCAACAAAAGATTGCGACGCAGAGTGAGGCTCTGGAGACTGCGATGAAATTGGAGGCATCGCCAGTAGGGGAAACCGTTGTTGGAATGAATCAGATTCAGGTGTAGTTGGCCAATTTGACGCTGCAATTGCAAGACATAAAAAAGGCCAAGGAAGACCGCGATGATCTTTGGTGCACCCATTTCCATGCAAGCGAACATACCATGGATACCTGCCCGACGTTTTGGAATGATTTGCTATCAGGAGCCCCCAATCCATTGAGTGGTACTGGTGCACCATGGTGTCGCATCTGTCAGGTCTATGGGCATTGACACAAGAACTATGATTACATGAAGAAGATGGTTACCAAAGCAGAAAGTTTATACTGTACATTTTGTCAGTCAGTTGGACATGATGACAAAAAATTCTGCGCTTATGATTTGCTCCAGGAAAGGACGTATGATTCATACTTTGTGAAAGGGGAGGACCCCCGGACAATGCAAGCACAGCCACAAGTAGTGCAACCAGCATCACAGGTACCATATACACCACTGCCTCCATTGCAGTTTGTCCCTGTGCAACCACCACAACAGTTTATAGCACAGCCGTAGTTCACACCACAGTTGCAAATGGTGGTACAACCACAGTATAACCAGGCTTCATGACCACAGTATAATCAGCCACAATATGTTCAGGCCACGCACTATGTCCAACAACAACCTAACCCACCATAACAAAAAATGGCCCAACTGCAGTATCAGCAAGGAGGAGTCCCAGGAGGATTCCGCGGAGCGTTCAGAGGTTGAGGAAGAGGATTTGGCCGTGGAGGAGGACGAGGTCATGAATCGATCCAGTGCCACACCTACGGGGTATTTGGGAATTACCAGAGGGAGTGCCCTCATGCGTAGTGCACATACTGTGCAGCCAGTGATCATAATGTTGAAAGTTTCCCTCAGTTGATTGTAAAATGACAGGCAGGACAAATTCCTCAGTTACATAATGCACAGAATTAGAATCAACCTACATTCCAAGTATAGAACCAACCAACAATACAGAACCATGTCCCATTGCAGAATCAGACTCAGAACCTGCCTCTGACGCAGAAGCAATCGATGAATCAACCATTGAATCAGAACCCACCTTTGAACCAGGGCTCGATAGTTTCCACTATTCAGGCCGAACTGCGGATGAAGGATGTCGATGTTGGGATTGTCACTCGCGCTGGTGTGACAACTGGAGATGATGGACCACAGCTACAAGTTCGGCTCGCTGGTAAGAAGAAGGTCACAGTTGATATTGCAACGGAGAAGGATACCTTCTTTGATGCAAAGGATGTAACCGAAAGAAATCTGGGTAAGTTACCAATTATTGATATGCCTTTTGCTTTCGACCCCTCCGTAGAAGCAAGACCATCATGGTAGCATGGTAACCTAGGCAAGTTCTTTGAGAGTTGTCTATCACTGGTGAGGGACTCGGATGCCCTTGTCGAGCTTGAGATATTATTGCACCTCCCGGATAAGACAATGAAGGATTCTGCTGTGAATTCTTTGCAAAAAAGGAAGACTCGTAAGGAGATGAGGATGAATATCCAGATTGGAGATTATGAGGTTGAATCGGTCATTTTGGACCTTGGATCAGATGTAAACATCCCGACGAAGCAAACCTAGTAATTGATGGGAAATCCAACATTGGGATGGTTGCCGGTACAACTGCATTTAGCCAACCGAGCGAAGGTTCAGCCCTTGTTTGTGTTTCCAACTTGGTTGTCGACATTGAAGGTATGAAAACATGTGTTGATTTTGATGTGATATAAGTTGTAGAAGATGGTAGTTCCTATCCCATGCTGCTAGGAATTGGATGGGCTAATGATAGCATGGCAGTTATCAACTTCAAAAAATGTGTTATGACATTTGAAAACCAGGATGTTAGTGTCATTGCTCCTATGGGTCCTCAGGAAGGATGATGATATATCGAACCTATAAAGGATGAAGTCAGGAGAAGTTGGGATCATGCTTATAACATCTTCGAGGACTGTATCCATCCTACTGTCGATGGCAAACTTGGATGGCGCAGTGCAAGTTCCACGTCCTCTGACTCAGATGATGCTCTAGAAAATTGGCAGAATCGGTTGCATGAGGTATCATTCAAAAAATGCGGTTTGATTACACAGTCTCTCTGACATGTTGCGACTGAGACTATTGAGTTGCCCATTTATGAAGGACTGCTGGGAATATCTGAGTTCTTTCAAGAATTTTAAGAGAAGGTGTTTGAATCGAAAAGGATACTGGCTCTTGATGTAGATCTGAAGGCTTCTCCCGATCGATGGTGGGTGACACACAAATGGACGATCCATGACTGGGAGCAGTGCCGCAGATTGATGATGGTCCACTTTGGTGATATAGAGGTCTATCATTATGGGAGATATGACAGACGAAATGACCCCACAAGTAATTTTATCGAGTGTCAGATGTTATGGAAATCATGACCCAGAGTTGAGTGGGTTCACGCTTTTGTTCATACTCTAGAAGAGATGCCAAGATCCTGGTATGTGGCAACAAAATTGTGTAGAACCATTATCACTTGGAAGGAGTTGTCTGTTTGCTTTGTGCAAACCATTTAGCTTCCAGGACACCAACCCTGAGGTATGTAACGATTTACACATTATCCGTGGCATAGTACTGAAAGACATCCCTATTTCCTACCCTGTTGATCTCCATGCAAATTGCTCCATCCAATCCATGATGACGTGCTACAAATTGTCTGGGGAACCTGAAGATGACGACGAGCTGCGGAATGTTAATATTCCAGAGTCCGAAGGAATCCGTGGTGTCGCAGTTCCCGACGTACCGACGGACTCGATGAATTAGCCGCTGAGGATCCGGAAAGTTAACATTGGGTCAATAGAGAATCCAAAATTTGCTAGTGTCAGAGACTATTGGGGTGAAGAGACGATGGCCAAAATCACATATCTACTGCATGAATTCCATGATCTTTTCCCAACACGATTCTCAAAAATCAAGGGGATACTTGGTGACTTAGGGGAAATGAAGATTCCACTCAAGCCAGATGCAAAACCAGTCCGCCAGAGGCCGTATAGACTGAACCCGCAATACAAGGATAGTGTGAAAGATGATATCGATAGGATGCTCGATGCTGGGATCATTGAACCTGTAGAAGAATCAGAGTGGATAAGCTTGATGGTGGTCCAAGACAAGAAGACTGGTGAAATCCACATTTGTGTCGATTTGAGAAAATTGAATGATGCATGCATTAGAGGAAATTTGGGGTTTAAAATGGGCTTTATAAGAAAACGTGCCAACAATCAATTTTGTGGGTTGGAATTCAAGAACCAATAGAATTTCAATAAAATGAGTCAAGCATAATGGTTGAATTGACATATTTGTCATAAAAGAAAACAACTTTTTTTTGTTCGTATTTTTGACATATATCCCTGTGTTTTTACTCAAAGTCTGAGCAGGAGAGCTTGTTGGATGTGAAATTTAATTCTACATCCAACGAGTACCCACACTGCATACTTTTTCCAAACCCGGCTACCCCAAAAACAAGAAATACCTGAAAAAATATGATGATGACATCATCATCATTCTTTTTTAGGTATTTATTGTTTTTGGGGTAGAGGGGTATGTCAAAAGTATGTAGTGTGGGTACTCGTTGGATGCAGAAATAAATTCCGCATCAAATGAGCTCTCCCGCTCAGAATTTGAGTAAAAACACAAGGAGATATGTCAAAAATACGAACAAGAAAAGTAGTTTTTTTCATTCTTCCTCCAAAATTAATAACTATTATTTTATTATTTTCCTTAGGAGGCCCATTTTAGACCTCAAATTTCCTCTAATGTGTACACGATCCATTCCCAACCCCTTTTACAGATGAAGTCCTGGAAGGTGTAGGTAGCCAGAGGGTATATTCCTTCACAGATGGCTTTTCAGGATACCACCAAATCCAGATTGCGAAGGAGGATTGCCATAACACTATGTTTGTCACCGTGTGGGTCTGTTTCCAATATACCGTCATGCAATTTGGGTTGAAGAATGCACCTGCTGTATTCTCTCGTGTAGTTGTCGCTGTATTTAAAGATTTTATTCAAAATTTCCTACAAGTATATATGGATGATTGGATCGTCTATGTCCTGATTAGAGACCATTTGGACAATCTACGATTGATTCTGGAACGGTGTAGACAACATCATATTGAATTGAATCCAAAAAGATGTATTTTTTGTGCACGCTTTGGCATGCTACTTGGGCACATCATATGCAAAGAAGGTCTATTGGTAGATCTAGTGAAGATTGCGCTAATCCTCAGTTTACCACCGCCGACGAATGTAAAGATGCTCTGGGAAACATTGGGACATATGGGCTACTATTGTAAGTTTATCAGAGGATATGCTGCGATTACCACTCCAATGGAAAAGATGTTAAAGAAAGATGTCGCGCTGAATGGATGCCAAAATGTCAAGGAAGCTTCGACACCCTGCAGGCCAAGATGGCCTCTGCACCAATACTAGTTTTTCCTGATTGGAATAAAGAATTCCATGTGCATGTTGATGCTTCTTCTGCTACGCTGGGGGTTGTTATTACGTAGCCAGGCGAAGGCGACTTGGATAATCCAATAACATATGCCAGTAGAAAATTATCATTTGCTGAACGAAATTATACCGCGACCGAAAGGGAAGGCCTGGCGATGGTTTATGCTCTGCAAAAGTTCAGGCACTATATGTTGGGAGGACATTTCAAGATGTTAATTGATTATTCTGCTTTGCAATACCTAGTCAATAAGCCTGTGTTAGGGGGGAGGATATGTAGGTGGTTGATTTTGTTCCAAGAGTTTGATTTTGAAATAGTAGTAAAGCCAAGACGGTTGAATGCTGTCCCGGATCATCTATCATGTGTTGTGAATGGTGAAGAACCAACCAATATTGATGATGGCTTGCCAGATGCGTAATTGTTCCGGGTTGACGTCGCAGATGATCACTATGCACCAATTATTCAGTTTATGCTATTGGTGTCACCCCAAGATACATGTCGATTAGCCAAAAGAAGCAACTGGTCGTAAGAGCCTCCGATTTTCAACTAACTGCTGGATAGTTATATAAACTTGGACCGAATGAAATATTGCGACGGTGTGTCCTACCACATGAGCAGGGTACCATTCTAGAAGAAGCACATGCAAGAATAGCAGGAGGTCACTATGGAGGCCGTCTACTGCACAAAAAGTGTTGCGTGATGGGCTATGGTGGCCCACATTGCATAATGATGCCACAAACTATGCAAGGAGCTATGATATCTACCAGCGGGTTGGTAAACCATCGCAGAGGGATGAGATGCCCCTAGTTCCGCAGGGGAATCTACAACCATTTTATAAATGGGCTATAGACTTTGTGGGTCCTATCAATCCACCAGGTAAGCACATTGGTGTCCGTTATATTATTACTGCAACTGACTACCTGACTTGGAAGGAGGAAGCTGCACCAGTCGTTGATTATACCTCTGCGACAACAACACGGTTTATTTTTGAGAACATTGTGATGCGATTTGGGTGTCCTAAAATCCTGATGAGTGACCAAGGAAGTCACTTTGTCAACTGGACGGTAAAAGTGCTAATTGAGGAGCTACAGATACAACATAAGAGGAGTACACCATACCACCCATAGGAAAATGGTACTATTGAGACCTTCAACAAAATTTTGGAGACATCATTGACCAAGGTATGTAACGATAACCGCGATGACTGGGATTTAAAGATTCTTGCAGTTCTATGGGCCTATTGCACTACTTGCAAATGGTTAACAGGTCAGACACCATTTAAGCTGGTTTATGGGCACGAGGCAGTCATTCCTATGGAGTATATTGTTCCCAGCTTGCGCATTGCCGTAGCAACGGGCATGGATGATGCAGAGGCATTAGAAGAACGCACTGTGCAATTGACTCAGCTTGACGAAGATTGTTTCATCGCAGGCTTCCAGCAACAGGTTGTGAAGGATCGACAGAAGGCATGGCATGATCGCCATATTAAGCACAAATAGTTTGCGATAGGAAATCTGGTGTTGTTATACCACAGTAAGTTCATCAAGCATCTGAGTAAGTTACAAATGCACTGGTTAGGGCCCTATCTTGTTCAGTCCATTACATCTGGCGGTGTAGTTCAGTTACAACAATTAGATGGCGCAATGTTGTCGAAGCTCATTAACGAGAGTTGCTTTAAGCCCTATAGAACAGGGCCGATGATGCACACCACTTGAGGTGTTTAAAAAAATGATGAAGATTTTAGTTCAGTAGTGCAAGGTGAGCCCCGAGGGAGAGGCTACGCAAGGTTAAAATTGTTAGTGGTAACCGGTTGACCCTTTGCAATAGTTGCAGGGATGTGGGGTGGTAAAATCAAGTAATAAATACAGGTAGTTAAACCAGTTGGCTGGTGGCGCTTATTGAAGCGATCCGTACTAATGGGTGATTCGACCATTAGAAGAATAAGACTGCCTACGGATTTGGCATCATTAATACCTGATTTGGAAATAATGATGAAGTTAGATTTGGTAATGATGAATTTGGATTGGAAGTGGCTATACAACACCGCACAGGAGGTGTCAGATGGCGTTCTTCAGTTGTGCACGCAGAAGTAGAAGGTGAATTCTATGCAGAGTTTTGAGTGAAGTGCAGTTCGAGCTGTTGAGTGTATTTTCAGGTTTTGAGGGGTAAGGGATGCTGAGCGGCCTTGACGCTATTGAAATTTCGAGTGAGTAAGATTCCCCTGTTCGACCCATGAATGTGGAGGAAGAAATCATGAGTATGCTAGTGGGTTTGTCATCCATTCCTAAGTGGAAGCAGTAGACTCAGAGATCCATCCCTATGCCACAAGAGAAGAGGCAAACTCGCACGTCTGTGAGAATGTGGGGAGAAGGAACTGCATAGAATGGGCCATCGAACTCAGGATCTGTTGAGTCTACGACACCTCGAGGTGTCTCGGTGCATGATATTTTGGGATACATTGCTCTTATGCATCCAGGAGCCAAACCAAAAGGCCAAACGATTGGGTCACACTCTGGTTCAACTTCAAGACAATAACTTGCTGCTCTAGGCCCAAGTACACCCCACCATGCCGCCGGAGCAGGTTGTAGAGCGCAAGACCTCCATCAAAGAAATTGCCACTCAGTTCGACACCATGGAGAAAGAGGCTAAAACTATTATGGAGATGACCACACAGTTTTGGCAAAGTATTGTTCAGTATGAACAACTTAATCAACTGACTATGCAGGTGCAAGAGGTAGAGGGCCAACTGACAACCTTGAAGACATCACTAAAGGCCATGCCACTAATGGTGTAGATCACCTAGGCCATAGAATTGAAGGATCTACAGTAGCGAGCTTCTCGGGCACAAGAACACTAACAAAAGCGTTGCAAGCAGCGTGATGAATTCCAAGAAATCGGTGGCCAGTTAGCTGTTAAGGCCATCGCCATGCTCTAGGCCGTTCAACAGAATTGACAGATGGTCGACAACAAGGATAGTGAGGAGCACCCGATCCAGGAAACTTTGACTAATTGTCAGACTATCGCCAGTAAAGTACAGCTTCAGACATGGGAAATTGCACAACAATTTGATGTTTTTAAGGACAAGACTTCAACACACACCCTGTCGACTTGACGTGGCTTGAGGGCGAGCCACAAAATTGTGTTGGGGGCCTGTTGGCAAGGGGTTTGGGGCGAGTGAGTTGTACAGCTTTGCGACAGCTGTGCAAGCTCATGCGGTACCACGCAAGGGCAGATCGACGCAATAAGCGGAAGGATAACCACTTTTTGAATATTTTATGTATATTTTGACCGAGTTTTGTTACAATAGGTCAGTAGTAGTTAGAATTCAGTTAGTATGGACCCTCAATGTAAAGGCTTAAGCCTATTTATAGATCTATTTTGAGGAGCAATAGGAAAGAGTTTTGAGTGATTGTATGTGTGATTGTATGGATAAGAGTTGGTACGATCTATTTTATGGAGAATTTTTGGTCTTAATTGTGATTTTATCTGGGTTTCTTATTGATGTATGCAGTCTCCAATTTTGGAGAAGAATTATGTAATGTGGTACATTTGTGAAAGGTTAATATGATGTGATGAGTTTTTCTCAATAGATATGTTATGATGCTGTAACTCTGTTTTGTTACAATGGCATAATATAGATGCGATTTAGTCTCTTTCTGCTATATTGATGCGATCTGTTGCCTTTATGTCGATGCAATCTATGTTTCTGTGACTGTTTGATGTACTATGAGTAATGATGTTCCATGAATAATGCTGCAATATTGTGATACTGTGTGATGATTGCATAAGTTATGGTGTCCCTCTGTTGGATCCCCATATCCTCCTCTCCCACTGTCAGAAACTCGGTTCTAATAGCTCTCCCTTGAAAGTCTCAGGTGAGACGTTGTCTGCTTCACAGACGTGGCTGGGCAGGGTAAAACTTGTTTGGGCCGATGCTCAGGGAGATTGTGTTGCAGGGCGTCAATAGAGTGGGAACCCCTGTCGACAAAGCTTTGTTGGTAGGCTTTGCCAACACCACTGATTCAATGCCGACGAAAAGGACCTCCAAACCAGAGTTGATTTGATGAGAGAATCGTTTAATATGATACAATCGCCCATCTAGGACTGAACCATGAGCGACCAACTGTTGAACTGCAATGATCCATTTGGTCACACATCCAACTTATCTAGCAATGAAAATAATGTATGCTTGCTTGGGCAACAGTAACTTGCTTAGTGAGATTCTCAATCTTTTTTTCTATGTCTGTAGTCACAATGTCACCTCAATTGTTGACAATCCTGCAAATAATGGTGCAATGCCTAACAATGAAGGTAAGGCACAACAAACCCAAGAAGAGCTCCCTCCAAAAGAACCAAAATTCACAACCCAATTAGAGTTTGCACCTAGAAAAGTGGAATTACTGACAGACCAACCAAAGGTCATTAAAAACACTTCCTCGCTACCATTGAATTAATCCAAAGGAAAAAAAAACTTCTATCTGCAAACTCATAGGACAATTTCCAAACCAAAATCACCAACCAAGTCTTAATGATGTTTCCCAAACTTGCTAAACAAAGGAGAGAGCTGAACCAGTACGATAGAGAATTACCTGAATAAAAGAGCACGAATGGATGGAAATCACAACATAAGAACACTTATCTCCTCAAGCTAAGGAGAAGACAAAGGGGTTCCCAACATTCCTCACCATGATTCCAATAGCACGATCCCCCCAAAGTTTTAAACTTTCGAAACAACAAATAGGGAAACAATTCCCACCATAACTTGTAAAACACCGAACCTTCATAGAAATCTAGTTCTCGTCGCAGATAGGGGGAGAACATTATTTACCTCCACAAAAGGGAGAGGTTTGGTCAGAAGTAACTTCACACCAATTTTCATTAATATCTCTTGTGCGACCCTTTGAAATATGGGCTTCATCGCTAGTAAAGAGGCTTTCCATCCTCCACATGTCAATGATCACTATAACTCTAATGACACCCGCCTACTGCTAGATTTGATAATTAAAGAGGTGGTTTTGCATCAATAAATGCCAAGGAGCAAGCCTTAGGGGAGACAATGATGTTGAATCCCCCCCCCATTTTCAACTGATCCTCCTCGATGAAGGAAGATGAGAGGATTAATTATCTAATCCATCAATGAGCGAGTTATGCTCTCTTCTACCAAGAAAGAGTTGAAACGACTGGAATTGTGGAAGGAAACCCATAATGCATTTGTGAAGTTGTCCAACAATTTGATCTGCAATACTTGACAATGCCTAGTTTGAGAGAGGATGAGAAGTGAATCACCAATCACCACTAAGGAATGAAGTCCTTCATCAAGAGATAACTTCAAACCCAAGAAAAAAGAAAAAGACTACGCCTGGTTACTGGAACCAATCCCTAAATCACAAGCATATGTCTTTACTATATTTCCTCCAAGGTAAAAAAGGACCCCATGCACACACCACCATATACACGTGTTGTTACTTACCTAGGGTTATCACTAGTATTAATATCACATGGCTACACGTTATTTTCATTACAAAATACCACAACCTTCGTAATGACAAGTGTTGTGTTAGATACAAAAGGTTATCACTACTATTAATATCACATGGAATAAAGGGAAAATAAAGTACGATATTTTTTGCAGCTGATAAAATTATTTTAAAAAAGGGATACTTCTATTTTATGGACTTTGGTATCCCTACAAATGTTTCCTAGAGTTTAGGAACCTAGGATACTGGGTAGAGAACACAAATTTAGTGAAACCAGTTTATTGAATTTAATTTCTTCTCACTCTCTTTTTGCAGAAGGTTTTCTCATTAATTGATTTAATTCCATTTGAATTAATTTATGTACTAATTGGTACTTGATCTGAATTAATTTATGCATCGATTAGTACGTGTTCCGCTGTCGTGAATTTTGGCAATTTACTTGTAATTATTATTTTGATAGACTTAAATAAATTCTTAAGTTTATTAATGCATGTATCACATTATTGTGACTAGTGCTTGTTGATTTTGTTTCCCATATTGCTTTGAATTCTTGGGTATTGTAACCCATACTGTATCCTATAAACATGCATTGTAACATAGCCCACCTAGGTCTAAGGGTAAGGAAGGGAATAGAGGGTCTCTTTAGAGATAATGATATGAAATTTCGGGATCTTTTTTAACCATTAAAAATTGCATGTGAACTTTATATTTTAAATACTCATAAACATGCTTTTAAAAACTGAAATTTAAATGCTTAAACATACACACATAAGCAAATAAACAATATGCAAACCTTGAAAATGAAAGATCATAACTGATAACGAAGTTCACCCCTCCTGGGCTATGTCTCCAAGCCACTTCAAGTGAGAAGGATGATCTTATTAAGTCTTCAAAGCTTACATAAATGTGTTTCTGGAACCACTTTTATTTTCTATCAGTCAAAACCAGAAACATACAACACCATTGTGATCCTCTCGAAATTTTGAGAAAAATGAGTATAAACTCGACTACCTTTGCCTGGGGCCTCCTCTGGCACACAAATCGAGAAAACTTTGCCCTATAGTTGTACGGATTGTATGGATTACCACAAGCATTCCCATTAATGCATGTACAAACCTCGAGATCTTTGCATAAGATTTTCCTCAGGATATGTGCATAAGTACGTCTGTATGTCCTCGGGATATGTGCCCTGTACTTGTCTCAAGATTCATGCCCGCACTCTGTACCGTCGTGTAGGATAAACAACCACCAAATCGCCCCGTTTTTCCGGCCGATTTTTGATTAAAATCAGTAAAATGTTTGCTGTGAAATTGTTTATTTCATTATTTTGGAATTCTACTAATCTTATTAGCTCTTTCTATACTAAATCGGGCATTTTAAAACTACCCAAATGATTAAAATTAGGATTTAATTCCTTGAAAGTATGATTTACACCAAAATTGATCTGCCGGATTTCGGCGAGTCGGGGGCGATTTGGTGAACGCTTATACTGCTCCGTCGTCCACCACCCCTTAGTCATGGATCTAATCCATGGATTTTATAGTGGTTTAGAGGTGGTTAAGGGGCACGGGCCGGAGGGCCATGTGCTCATTTGGGTCCCTTGTTTCTTTTTGCAACTCTTAAGTTGTTTTTACCATGGTTCAACCAAAAGATGGGCAATGGCGCAATGGTTAATGCATTGGTGATATGGGGAAGAGGTCTGTTATACACCTGAGTGGCACCTCTCCATCCGAGTGCTGATATCCCTCATGTCGGCACACAAAAGGACACTTATGGATAGAGGTTTTCCCTTAACACTATAGCTTGGCTTGTTATGAAATACATTTTACCTTCATCTAGCTAGTTACTTTGCCATTTAGCCATGTTGGGATGTATTCACGACTCTCTTTATAGACAACTCGTGAGTCATTCGTGAGTCTCCTTTACAGCAAGTCGCGAATCCTTGTATTCGCGGGTTGCGCTTATACAGAGTCGCGATTCATTCGCGGGTTGCTCTACTACATACCCGTGAATGTGCTTCTTAACATGAAAACACAAAATCACGCGCTAATGGGAGTTTAGTTAAGTCATTTTACTTAATCTCCCTAACTGCTATAACCTCCCTAACCTTCGAGAACTGCCTTATTTCACCCATATAAATACAGGCCTTGGGGAGGGTTGTAGGGACTTACACTTTGGAGCAAAGTTATGCTGGTGGATTGTTCACAGAAGTCTTTGGAGCAGTGAAACTCAGAATCCTTTGGTGACAGAGGAGTCCTTGTCTCAGACGTTTGGTTGTACTCTGAACTTTCTCATTATTGATAATAAAGAGATTACTTCTTCCACATGTGTCTCATATATCTTGGTTTGATAATTGTTTATGTTACAGTATGTCATATTTGATTTATCTAACCTGCTAACATTTATATATGAATCATACTATATCTGGAAGATTGTCTCTGAACAGGTTAAAGAGGAGTGAACCTTGAAGACTTTGGAAGTGGAGCATATCAGAAGAGGACTAGCAAGGATCGAACGTCGTTTAACAAGTAAGTTCTTCTAAACCTCCTATTTCCTATTCTGCACTTTAGAAGTCAATTGTCTGCAAGTGTTTGAGTATGTTGGTAACCCCCGACCTACGATTATTAGGTGCATAATCCCTTACAATAGAACTGGCGACTCAGTTGGGGAAGCCTAGACTGCTGTAGTTCATTTCTGTTATCCTGACTAGTTTTGCTTATGAGTCCGACTGTGGTTTTTTATCCTGGCTCTTGCTTAATTCAGTGTTTGAAAGTCTTAGGGTTTTTTCTTTGCTTTTGAGAAAATTTTTATACCCATTCGCGGGTTGTTCCACTGAACAGTCGCGAGTAAAAAGTTGCATTCGCGGGTTGTTATACTGCACAGTTGCGAGCATTTGCGAGTTGCACTGCTAGACAGTCGCGAGTACTCCTAAAGATTTGGATTTTTGAAGAAGAGTTTGCTTGTGTATTTTCTTGTTATAGTCCTTGTTTTCTGAGAAGACTTTCTTTAAGAATGCTATAGAGTTTGCTTGATTGCCTTAGGTGTTCACATCTTAGTGCTTTTTGAAAGCCATTGAGTCTTTTTACCTGATTTATTTACTGTTTGCATCCTGAAGCATTTGGCCTGTTTGGGTTCCTGGTTAAAGTGTCTTAGTCCGGATCAGTGATCAGGGTCTTGGACTCTGTTTTTTCCAGTCTGCTTTCTGACAGTTGCTGGTTTTCACTTGCCTTTTTAAGTCTGCAGTGGTTTTTGTGTCATTGTTAGCACCCAAGCTAGGGTTCCTAGCCTGCTTCTCTTGCTGGTCTGTAGGTTCTGTCAGCCTGTTTGTTTCAGTTTGTGGTTTGTATACAGTTCATAAGTTTCAAGTTTACTCAAACATAGTGCATTGTAGATGCATAGTAGTTTCTTTGAGCAATTTTTAAAGTGAAAACAAAACATAGTTAGTCTTTTGCATTGTGATTTTTGCATAAGTAGTGTTTGCTTCATTTTAAAATATATA
The DNA here is from genome assembly GCA_001517045.1 of Pseudotsuga menziesii. Lineage (NCBI taxonomy): Eukaryota > Viridiplantae > Streptophyta > Pinopsida > Pinales > Pinaceae > Pseudotsuga > Pseudotsuga menziesii. Next base: position 208,153 of record LPNX010506845.1, on the reverse strand, counting down.
ATCTCAGAAAATTACAAAAACATAGGCTTAGTTTCTCTTATCAGTGCTTTAGTTCATCAATACATATTTAAAAAAAAGAAGAAGTTTGTTTTATAGTAGTAGTTTTCTTTGAATACACTTTACTTTCATTTATTTCTTGTTGAGTCAAAACACCATACAGTATATCACTTCCATTTCCTCTTGAGTAAGAAACATCCCTTAAAATAATCGCATAAATTAAAATTTACTAGTAAGTTTTTATTTTTAGGGGCCTTTCACCTATTAGCTTAGGCTAGACTTGTGGGCTAGGGAGTGTAAACTTCCCACAAGTTATAAACTCAGACGTAGTGGACCGTCCTTTAGGTAAATCCTTTATTCTATCACTGTATCTGGGAAGCTCCTCTCAAACGGGAGTTAAGCACTAGGCCGCGTGGAGGATTGGACAGAGGAGATAACCCTCCGAATCCTTGTCAAAACGTAACCTAGGACTTTTACGCATCTGGGGATTCTGTCCTAGACAGAGTTTTGGGCTCAGCTACCCTGCCCATGCGTATGAGTTCGGCTTGCGACTGTCCCCCCAGACAATTGGTATTGTCAAGGTAGCCTTTAGTCTCTTGTCTCTTAGGGTTCATACCTAGGTAAACCGGAAGGTTATTTTTGGTTCACCTTGAACGAACTTGGAAGGTAACCCTTGTGGAAAGTGCAGGAGGGTGGTGGGTGCTTCCTCTGCTTGTGCCTGAGAATCCCTCAAGGACGCCAAGTAATCATTCATCAGCTTTCTTCGGGAAAGCATATCTTTATACCCTGGTTTGATTGCTTGAGACTCTAGGATCTTTTTAGTGTATGCTCTGTGGATTTGCTTGTGCTTAGTTGACCTTAGGGTGTGATTAGTCAAATTTTTAATTCTGGAGGACCAACTTGTTAGAAGGTCAAGAAGGTTGAGAAACCTTCCTCCTCTTCCTGCATTGGAGCCTCCACCTTTACCCCAAAGGCAGAGATTAGGCACAGACGGTTCTTTTGAACTAGTAGGAGTACATGAGGGTCTTGGTGAACCAGAATTGATAGCTAACCGTTTTGATTTTGACACAGTCGAGATAGAAGAATTGCAGACTGACGAGTCTGCAAGAAATTTTAACACTCCATTGACTGATCTTAACGATCCTGTGATCGTCCAAGTTAGACCTTTTAGTTCACCAGTAGTAGGTGTCCCTTTGAGTAGAGTCATGTCTTCTACGGAAGAGAGTGCTTTTGTGTTTACCTCAACCCTCCCGGTTGAAGGGGTACTACCTCCCCCGGTTAGTGCCCCTAGATCTAGTTTTCCTTCTACACCTTTGACTCCAGCGAGCCGGGTGGTTCAACCACTGGTTCAATCCAACATAGGAGGTATTTCTGGTAACACGGTTGTTGGGATTCCCAGTATACCTACCATTCCCTCTTCCTTTCCTTACACTACTCAGAGTGGTCCGGTAGGATCCTTGGCTTATGTCCAAGGATTTCCTTGGAATGGGGGGCATATTCCCCCATCCAGTCCATATGTAGGTCCAACTCCTTCATATGTAGGAGTTTAGTTTGGGGGAAACACCTCTTATGGGAAAAGCTTCCATACCCCTATTTCGGTCCCATACTCGAGCTCTCCCTTCTCTTTGTTTAGCGGAGGGATACCTGCTCCAGTATTTCAGACCCCAGCTTCTATGGGGATGGCCCGAACCACTTACACTGCACCTCCCACCCAAAATCCTGTGGCCTACGGATGGAATCCGTTTCAAAGCAACCTTCCCACTTCACAATCGGTGTCAGGGGGAAACCCCACCTTTACCTATGGGAATTTGGGGGCTGGACCCTCTAATCCCCAAGCTGGCACATCTAGTGCACCGGTTAGGCCCAAAATTCCTTTTTTGGCAACTTTGAACTTGCCAGACTTATCCAAATTGATGAATGACCCGGTGAGGCATGACCCTTTGTGGCCACCTATTCCCACCAAACTTCCCTCGGACATCCCTAAGTTCGAAGGTAAGGCTGGTGAAGATCCTGGGGCTCATGCCACCACCTTCCATTTATGGTGTTCTTCCAACTCATTGAATGAAGATTCAGTGAGATTGAGGCTGTTCCAGAGGACCTTGACTGGCACTGCGGAAAAATGGTACATTGAGCTGCCTTCTGCTGCTTTTAGTAGTTTCTGGGACCTAGCTAGTGCTTTCCTTAGTCACTTTCAGCTTCCGGTCTGTTACGATTTCGAAACGGATTTGTTGTCCACTTTCAGACAAAACAAGGCAACCCACATCTTGGATCATATCCAAGAGTGGAGGAGGCGAAAGATTCTCATCAAAGCTACCGTCCCTCCTGAGTTTCTATTAGAGTGGTTCCTTAAGTCATTGTTGCCATACATATCTAAGGATGTTTCCACATCAGGAGTGACTAGTGAAGAAGAAGCCATACTCAGGGCCCAGCAGTTGGACTTGATTTATTCACAGTCCGGGATTCTATATGAAATTATCCCTAAGGCACAAAGACCTTCACATGAGGCTGAGAAACCCAAGCCTAGACCCCATGCCGATGGTGTGGTTGGGTCCATAAAATTTCCCACTATAGAGTCTTTGACAAAACAACTTCACCAATTGTCTGTCAAACAGTCTACGATGGAGGCAACAAAGGATGCACCCTCCTCCCAAAGTGAAAATGTTTTTGCACAAACCTCTTCGAAGGGCAATCAGCAGCCTGGTGGGAAGAAGAAGAAAGGTAAAAAGGGAGAGGGAAACCAAAATCAAAACAAGCCAAAGCCCGCAAACAATGCTGATGGGGGTAAAAAGGAAAAGAAGAAAGTTAAGTTCCCTTGTAAGTTGTGCCAAGGGGACCACCTTACTCATCTTTGTCCCCTCATGGAACAAGCTCATAAGCTGTTACAAGCTCAACCGCCGGCTGTCCTGAAGGATCCGTTTCCCCAAGGGCAGAATTCAGCTTCAGCTTCTACCATAGCAGGGGGCACTCAAGCTGCCCCTGACCCCAATTATATCAACATGGTTAGATCCTCAACTTTGTTACAAACCAGGAACAAAAACTATGAGAAAGAGACTGATGAGAAGGGTAAAGCTGTAGTTGAATCTTCCAACCCTCTCACTATAGAGAAACCTGCGAAAATAATGCCAAAGATACCCAAAGGTGTCTTTAAGAAGACTTTGCATAACCCAAATGCCCAAGCCACTTCTAACTACTCTGTGGTTGAAGACTTGGCTCAGACTCCGTGTGCAATGTCAGCTTTGGAGGTGCTACAGAGCTGTCCCGCTCAGCGGGATGCCCTCTTAGCAGCTTTAGGTAGCATGGACTCTTCGAGTCTCTCAGCGAAATTTAATCTCCCTGATGTTAAAATTCGCCTCCCTTACCATGTAGCTCTATCGATAGATGTTGTCCATGGTGGTAAGGCCATTGGACGAGCAGTTGTTGATGAGGGAGCCTCTACTTGTGTTATGTCCCTGGCCTGTTGGAAAGCTCTCGGATCCCCAGAGCTGGTCCCATTAACCACTTTACTTACTGCTTTTCATGGAAGGTCTTTCCGTCCACATGGTATCCTACCAGCTTTTGAGATTAAGTTGGCTGGAAAAGCAGTGTCTGTTGAAGTCGAAGTGATTGATGCTCCATTGGACTACAATTTGCTTCTGGGTAGGAATTGGACTTATGCAATGTCTGCCGTTGCATCTGCTGTCTTTCGTGTCGTGGTTTTTCCACATGAGAGAAAGCTGGTCACTGTTGACCAACTTGATTTTAGCCGAAAAGGCCGCTTAGAGTCTAAAGATTCCACTGTTCCATTGGTTGATCAGGCCAAAACTGCTGCACAGAGCTTGGGAGCTGGAATGTATGCATCATTGATGGGCACATTCGATATTCCAGCTCCAGTCCTTTATATTGGTTCTACTACTGTAGGGAAGTCCATTGATTCGGTGGTCGATAGGACTGATCCTTGGGTCCTCTCAACCCCTCAGGAACCAGAAGTGCCCTTATCTGCAGTGGAAGTGGCGTATCAAGCTATTACCCAAACCACTGTAGATCCCATTCCAGATCCTCTTACAGTCTCGGATGATCTGGAAGAAGTCTATATGCCTGCATGGGCAGAAAACTCTTTACATTCCATAGATTGCTTAGACACTGTGTTACCCTCCGATGAACCTATTCTGGAAGCTATGTGTTCACGTGATAAGATATGTGAGGATCTTCATCACCGATCTTATTTCCTTCCAGAGCTAAGCAAGATAGAAAACCAAGAGTTTCATGTGAGACTGTCGGATGATGTTGATACACCTGTCAACCCTTTACCTAGGGAAGGAGTGTTTGCCGAGGGGAATATGGAAAACATTTCCACCACTATACCGATCAACATCTCTGTAAAACCAGATGTCGTGGAAAATATCTATATAGGTCCAAGCTGCTCTCCGGAGGAGATTGCCATTTATACTTCCCTTTTCAAGGAATTCCACGATATCTTTGCCTAGTCATATAAGGAGATGCCAGGCATTGATACATCTATTGTTCAACATGAGAGCCCAACCTATCCTGATGCCAAGCCAGTTCGGCAAAAATTACGCCCCGTGAACCCGCTTAAAGTGGCGGTTGTGAAGGGAGAGGTTGAAAAACTATTGAAAGCAGGTTTTATATATCCCGTAGCTTTGACTGAATGGGTGTCCAACCCAGTTCCTGTTGATAAAAAGCAAGGGACTATCCGCGTTTGTACGGACTTTCGAGACCTTAACAAAGCTTGTCCTAAGGACAACTACCCTACACCGTTTATTGATCAGATCATAGATGCATGTGTGGGTAGTGAGGTATTCTCGTTTATGGATGGTTTCTCCGTCTACAATCAAATCCAAATCAAACCGGAAGACCAGCATAAAACTGCTTTTGTTTGCCCTTGGGGTACATTCGCGTATAGAAAAATGCCCTTTGGATTGAAAAATGCAGGGGAAGCCTTTCAATGAGCCATGAACTTTGCTTTTCACGACATAAAAGCCATTGTCGAGCCCTACCTTGATGATTTTCCTGCTCATTCTTGCAAGAGGATCCAGCATCAAGATCATTTACGGTTGATTTTTGAGAGATGCAGATACTATAAAATTCGCTTGAATCCCCACAAGTGTGTTTTCTGCGTTGAATCAGGTAGATTGCTTGGATTCATTATCTCTAGTAGGGGCATTCAGGTGGATCCTTTAAAAGTTGAGGCCATTGTAAATCTGCCTCCTCCTCGTTCACTTAGGCAACTTCAGAGTTTACAAGGAAAGTCTAACTTCCTTCGACGTTTTATCGTTAATTATGCCAAGATCACAAAAGGTTTCATGCGCCTGCTTAAACAGGACACCCCATTTGTATGGGATGAAACTGCACAACTCGCGTTCGAGGCATTGAAAAAAGCCTTGTTGTCGGCTCCTTTATTACGCCCGCCAGATTATTCTAGGGATTTTATATTATATCTGGCCGCGTCGGAGTCTACCATTGGGGTAGTGCTAGTTCAGGAGGATGACAAGCTCATTGAGCATGTTGTCTATTATCTTAGCCGTGCTCTGGTTGGACCCGAGCTTAAGTACTCCCACGTCGAGAAGTTAGCCTTAGCAGCTGTTTATGCTGTACAGAGGTTACGGAACTACATCTTACTGAGGACCACTACTGTAGTGGCGGATGTAAACCCTTTCCAATATGTTTTATCCCGACGGATTGTTGGGGGAAAATTCAATAAGTGGATAGTCATTCTCCAAGAGTTTGACTTGGTTTTCCAATTTGCTAAATCCAAAAAGTCCTTAGTTTTTGCCGAGCTTATAGCAGAATTCCCTACAGAAGAAGATGTAGTGGTTGACTCATTCCCAGATGAGCACATCTTCCTTATATCCACCTCTGATCCTTGGTATGGAGATATTCTTATATATCTTCCAACTTTGAAGTATCCTACCGCTTACTCTAGGGAAGACCGACGCAAGTTACGCCTTCATGCTAAAAACTACCTCATTATAGGAGATACATTATATCGACGAGGGGTAGATTCTGTCTTGCGTCACTGCCTTACTCATGAGGAAGCGAAGATTGTCCTAAATGATTCCCATAGCGGAGCGTGTGGGGGTCATTTATCTGGGTTAGCAACGGCCCAGAAGATATTACGTGTCGGGTATTTCTGGCCCACCATATTTAAATATTGTGTGGAAGCTGTGAAACCCTGTCATCCATGTCAGCTTTACACCAGAAAAATGCGGTCACATCCTGCTCCCTTGTTTCCCATTGTCTTGGTAGGCCCCTTCATGAAATGGGGGATAGATTATATGACATGCAACCCAGCCTCGGCTGGGGGGCATAAATACATCATTGTCGCTGTCGACTATTTCACAAAATGGGCAGAGGCAATGCCTACTTTCAAAGACAATGGGGAATCTGCAACTTTCTTCATGTTTAATCAGATTATTGCTAGGTTTGGTATTCCCAAAGTGATTGTCACTAACCATGGCAATCGTTTCCAAAATCACATGATGACAGAGCTGACCACCATGCTCGGATTCCGACAAGAACATTCTTCTCCATATTATTCGCAAGCAAATGGTCAGGTTGAGGCTGTAAACAAGACTTTAAAAAATATCCTTAAACGTACTATTGATGTAGCCCACTCAAATTGGCACATCATGTTATATCCTGCTCTTTGGGCTTATCGAACCAATGTCAAGACTGCTACGGGTTTTTCCCCCTTCCAACTCGTTCACAGGGTGGAAGCTATTACGCCGATTGAATGCGAAATCCCATCCTTGCAGATAGCTATTCATGTGTTACCCGACACAACTGAGCTTGAGGAACGGTTGCTCCATTTAGAACACCTTGATGAACAACGTAGAGATGCGTTGACTGCAAATCAGGCTCATAAGAATAGGGTTAAATCTCAATATGATAAAACAGTCAAACCTCGGGTTTTCTCTGAGGGGGAACTTGTCTTGCTCTGGGACCAAGATAAAGAACCCATGGGGGCAGGAAAATTCAAGGCCATGTGGTTGGGACCCTATGTTGTGTCTAAAGTTTTGAGTAAAGGTGCATATGAATTAGTGGATTATGATGGGAATAAGCTGCCTGAGCCTAGAAATGGGCTCTACCTGAAGAAGTACTATGCCTAGGCTTAGCACTTTTTCTTGTATATTAATGTATGTATTTTTATGTACATTAGGTTGTCAGTTTCATTTTTTATACTATCTGCTGGTTGTTGCAGATGTCTTCCGAGATGTATGTAGGTTTTGCTGATGGCGCCAGCCGTCATACTTGTAACCTGGCTTCGGCAGCATGGGTTATCTATTCCCCCTCTGGACAGCTTGTTGCCGCAGGTGGCGCTTGTCTAGGTCTTGCTTCTAATAAT
>LPNX010506845.1:109318-200308 GCA_001517045.1 Pseudotsuga menziesii | reverse complement strand
TCATGTACAAAATATACAAAAAGTGGATCATCATCCATCAAAATGCCCTAAAACTAAGCCTGCCCGCCATGGCCACTGGGACCTCCTTGGTCCCCATGATCTCTGTGCCCCCTGGCTTCCTTAGCCTCCTCGGCTTCAGCAGCCTCCACCGCATCCCTGTATACAAGTACTGCCCTAGCTATCCATCTGAAAAGACGTAGCCAGGCCGGTGGAACCCCAACTACAAACTCCTGCATAGCTACAGGGAGATGCTCTATCCGTATCGTAGGTACCCGCTCAATCAGCCTGCCTAGCTTCATCTCGAGTACCTTGATCAATCATGGGTCTCCCCCTGCAACAAGACGTATGAAGGTACGTGGGTGCCCTTCAGGGAGAACTGGTCCAATATCTCCATTTTGACACATAAATAAGGTTTAGACTTGTGCATATGTATATATCCTATCATTTGAAAATCCATAAAAATTTGATAATGATAAAAAATAAAAAATACTTACCCATCTCTCCCCATGCTCCTCCTGGAGGGAGGACTAGGTCGGGATCACCTCGGAAATCTAACCTGGCGTATGGAAATCTATCCAATGCCGACACCTTCCGTTCCCACCATGTATAGAAGTCATCATCATACATGCTATGTAATACATCTCCTCCTCCTTGACGGAGGAAGATATCTCCACACCGGCTCAGCCTCGGCTGCCGTGGATGACGGACCTGTAATGGTATAGCAGGGCTCATAGCTGGCACCCTCTCAAAGAAGAACGCTACTAGTATACTCGCATAGCCAAAGTTCTTCCGTCTTCCCCTCCTACAGTCGAATAATTGCCTCTTCATGATGGGGGAAATTCCCGTACACCAATCAAAGAGAGTACCTCTAAAGCAGTCCACTGCCACTCTCATTTGAGTCCTGGTGGACATGTGTAACCCTGTTGACCCTGAAAGTCTGACAATAGTACTGGCCAATACCTGAAGTGTAAGATCCTGAATATCTGGAATGAGAACGCTGCTGCCTTTCTTTTGAGTACCCGGCCTGCAGAATACATTGACATAGTTCTGGACACTCAAGGGGTCTCCACCCCTGCCAGTGCCTTCCAGGTTCACCGGTGCTCCCCGATGTGACAACCCGGTTATGAAGTAGATGTCTTGTGTGGTAAGCTCCAAAGTCTCACCTTGGATATTGAACATCCCCAGGTCATGGTCCCAATAATGGACTAAGAACTCTAATATGCGGACATTGGCCCGCATGGGCGATGTGCAAAAGAACTTGAGAAGCCCACTGGTCCTCAATGCTTGGATAGTAGGCGGAATTTGGAGAGCTGCTTGATCCATCGCTTCATGTTCCCTCTCTCTCCACTCTAGCACCATGTTTTTCCTGACAAAAACACATATTTTGATCCAGTATTCCATCATAAAATTTTAAAATTTTTGCATATTGTTAAAGCATTTTCCTATCACGCAGCATTCGCGACTGTCCATTGGGACAGGTCGCGAGTCATTCGCGACTTTCCTGTTGAGCAACTCACGAATGGAACGCGCATTCGCGACTTTCATGCCTTGCAACCCGCGAATGCATTTTGCCATATTTTAGGTTGATGAAAAATACTGAATTAGCCACTAAATTAAAAATTTGTTTGGATCAAATTAAAGAGTTAAGGGTGTAGATTTACCTGGAGCTGACGGTTTTTGAATCCGACGGTCCAATTGTCCACAGCGATCAATCAAAGATAGAGGGTAAACTTTCCTTTTTGGTTCAAAAAGTGCAAATGGTATGAAATGTTTTGATTTTCAAACTATTTATAGAAATAAAATTTCGTAAAGTGGGTCTTTTTATATAGTTTGAAATGACAATTGATTAATATCACCTTCTTTGTACCTTGGAACAGGTTTACCAACTTTTACAAAGTGTTGATGCTTCTATAGGGTGGTTTTTTCTCTTTCCAACACATGTTGGCATCTTATCACTCCACATTAACCTTAGTAATCAACATTTTTGCCACGGACTATGGTATTTTAAGCCATTAGTCCCTTGTCTCTACCATTGTTCTTCCATGGCTAGGATCCCTTTTCATGAGTATCATTCTTATATGCCATTGCCATCCTTTGGTACTCATTTCTGTCACTGTTTCAGGCCCAGGGGTTTCCTCATAGCTATTTTTCACGCCAAATAGAGCTTCTTATGAATCTCTTTTTACAAGCTATCCCTTTATAGGACTCCCCAACCTTATGGAGTTTCTTTAGGCCCAGGTCTGACTCCTTCAAAACAGACTTGAATGCCGAGTTATCTCGTTCGTTCAAGCTCGTTAAGAATATGTGAACGGGCATCTGCATTGGTGGTAGGTTATCTCTTTCTCGGACCATGTGGAATAATACGAGAAAGGATCACTCTCTTTTCTTCGAAATTGAGAAGAGTATTCTCAGGTATAGGTTTATCACTTTTCTGGACCTGAGGGACTAAATTTACGGAAAAGGAACACTCGGTTTGAGCTTAGTTTTCTCTTTTTCGTGCTCTGGATCCAAACATGAAAAAGATTCCGAGTGTACTTTATGTCTTTGTCATTCTCGTTAAACACTCAAGAGCAAAGCATCGAGTTTATTGTTGTAAGCCCCATTTCTCGTAACCAAATGGATCTTTCTGAGTGATCTTGCTTTTCTTTCACAATCGTAAAACTCAAGTTATTTTATGCTGTTTTGGAAGGAGCGTTGGGTAGGTGGTAATCTAACCTTTTTCGGACCTTCCCAACTAAGTACGAAAAAGGTTCACCTTTTCTTCTTCGGAAGTTAAGAGAGTTCTTCTGTGGTTTGTTTTATACTTTTTCGGCCTCAGGAGACTAAATTGGATGAAAAAGGACCCCCCTGGAGTCTTCTTTGGAATTTTCAGACTCTCTAGATGTGAAAATACCACATGAGCATGTACTAGTTCGGGCTCATTAAATCCACGGATCAGTGTATCAAGCATTATTTTCCCATCTCTTCAAGCTTGTTAAAAAATGAAGAGGGAACCGAGTTTACTTTCCTGGACTCGTTAAAACTTAACAGGGAAGGTAAGGAAGAAGTTTTCTCTTGTTTTCAGTAATGGCAGCATGTCATTCTTGAACATAGCACTCTTTGCTTTCCAATATCCATGTTTCAGTATACACTTGTGTTCAGCTATCACTTTGAGTTTTGACTCCTCCTCTTTTCCATTATACCTGGGGAATCTGCTCATGTCTCCTATATGGCAGATAAGTCTAGTTGTTCTATATATCCATTGTATGCTACCTTGGGTCATCTCTGTGTCATGCTCACTGTTCAAGGATTATACCTAATGTCTGATCTATCACCTGATCCCATCACTGTTATATCTGTTATTCATTTACTTGTGTCTCTCTTATTTTTCCCAGTTCCTAGTCACTCTTGTGATCTGTTGGAGGATCCATTTCCTTCCTTATCACAGTATGGTTCCGTTTCAGCACCTCCTGATGACGAAGACCTAGAGTTTTGACGATAGTACCTCTCGATTCACTTTCATCATTGGTGAACTCCTTTGCTTCAGTTGTCAATTATCACTTATTGGTTGACAAACTGTTGAATCCTCTCCATGTTCGACTTCAACTTACTGTTATTCACATGGCTTGGATTGTACTGGTTCTTTGGGATCATTTATGAAGACCTTAGTCCCTCATTTTGGGCTAAGTTGCGCAAGACCATGTTCTATTCTGATATCCAGCTCCCAGATATTTGAAGACTCATCATTATTGTATTGTGGCTTCGATCCACCTTTGTAATATACGTGGTTTCTACCCGTATCATATGATGTAATCAAATATTGTAAAGGAGCTAGTGTTCCAGTAAATTGAACATAGTATCCTCAGATGTAACTTTGTATATCACATTATTATGTATTTGTTTTAGGTACTCTCTCTGCTCCATTGGATTTCTGGGTTTCTCCATAGTTAAAGATTATAATGTATTTCGGCCATCGTTCCCCTCTGACCTCACACATTAGGGGGCATCTGTTATACACTTGAGTGGCACCTCTCTGTCCTAGTGCTGATATCCCTCATGTCGGCACACAAAAGGACACTTATGGATAGAGGTTTGCCCTTAACACTATATCTTGGCTTGTTATGAAATACATTTTACCTTCATCTAGCTAGTTACTTTTCCATTTAGCCATGTTGGGATGTATTCGTGACTCTCTTTATAGACAACTCAGGAGTCATTCACGAGTCTCCTTTACAGCAAGTCGTGAATCCTTGTATTCGCGGGTTGCGCTTATACAGAGTCGCGAGTCATTCGTGGGTTGCTCTACTACATACTCGCGAATGTGCTTCTTAACATGAAAACACAAAATCATGCGCTAATGGGAGTTTAGTTAAGTCATTTTACTTAATCTCCCTAACTGCTATAACCTCCCTAACCTTCGAGAACTACCTTATTTCACCCATATAAATACAGGCCTTGGGGAGGGTTGTAGGGACTTACACTTTGGAGCAAAGTTATGCTAGTGGATTGTTCACAGAATTCTTTGGAGCAGTGAAACTCAGAATCCTTTGGTGACAGAGGAGTCCTTGTCTCAGACGTTTGGTTGTACTCTGAACTTTCTCATTATTGATAATAAAGAGATTACTTCTTCCACATGTGTCTCATATATCTTGGTTTGATAATTGTTTATGTTACAGTATGTCATATTTGATTTATCTAACCTACTAACATTTATATATGAATCATACTATATCTGGAAGATTGTCTCTGAATAGGTGAAAGAGGAGTGAACCTTGAAGACTTTGGAAGTGGAGCATATCGGAAGAGGACTAGCAAGGATCGAACGTAGTTTAACAAGTAAGTTCTTCTAAACCTCCTATTTCCTATTCTGCACTTTAGAAGTCAATTGTCTGCAAGTGTTTGAGTATGTTGGTAACCCCCGACCTACAATTATTAGGTGGATAATCCCTTACAACAAGGTCCTTGGGTCAAACCCGCAGGCCTCTCCCCAACCTTCACAATTTTGTTGATATTAAAACAGTGGGAGTTATATTGATATGACCTAAGGTTCATGGCATATTATGTGGTAATAAGATATATGATATGATAGGATTTGGCTCAACCCTTCCCCCCCCACCCCCTTCCCCCTTTTCAAAAATAATTCTTATTCAAACATAAATAAGACATATTCCCTATGACTATTAAGAACCACCGATGAGAGTCCTGGCTAGCGCAAATTTGTGAAGGATTTGGGAAGACTATGGAGGTCATGGGTTCTATTCCCATAGACTCCAACCAAATTTTTACAAACCATACCTTATACCATTTAAACATTTTTTTCCATTTTTAAATAGTTTTGTCGCAATTTCAAACCTTGAAAACTTCTGCACTAGAGGCCGTTTCGCACAGAACGAGCATCAGCGGAAAGCTGTTGACGAGATATTTACCATTGTAAAATTTATTTTACTATTTGAAGATTTCTTTACTGATTGATATTTGAATATCCTCCTGGATCGAACCTTCCCATTGGAAGCTTTTGGGCCACCAAAAGCATGGAATCATTCAAAAAATAGGTGAGGGTACAACTCCCTCACTCTTCCAATATCTATCCACTTTGCTTTCCTCATATGCATTCCTTTCATCCCCACACAAAGAAATTCCATGTCTCCTCTTCGTGAATATTGTACCTTCTTATAAAATATTACATCTTCTTGAAGTTCATTGAGATACTTAGAAGCAAACTTGTCCATAGAAGGTGCTTGAACTTGTACATCTTGGTCTGCAATCATAGGCAGATCATATAGTTTCAAGTTTTCCACATTAACAATGGAATACATTTGCATATAAGGAGGCAATTCTAACCAGAAAGAATTATTACCAACTTTCTCCAAATTTGTAAAAGGTCCATACCTGATAGGGTTTAAATTTATACCTTCACCTAGGAGTCGATATTTACTGATATGAAGCCATACTTGATCACCAATATGGAAATGATGATTTATTTTATGCTTGTCATGCCATTCTTTGTACTTGGCATGACTTGATTCCAATTGTTCCTGCACTGCTTGATGAATTAATTCTATTTGTTGAATAAAATTCCGAGATTTATCCACATCAACATGTCCACACTCCACTATATATTTCCAAAACACAAAGTCTAAAGGAGACTTTGGAAAGTACCCAAAACATGTCTCAAATGGAGGCTTCAGAGTCGAAGAGCGTATAGCTTTGTTGTAGGAATGCTAAACATAATGCAACTGTTCATCCCAAAGCTCAGGATGCTTAGCACAATACCATTGAAGAAGATGCACTAAGGTATGGTTGATCACTTCAGTTTGGCAATCTATGGATGAAATGTTGTGCTTTTCTTCAGCTTTGTGTCCATAAGTTCCCATAAATATGACCAAAATTTCCCAAGAAAGAGGGAATATCGATAAGATATGATAGAAGTAGGAATTCCAAAATGGACCCATACATTTTGAAAGAATAAATGAGCAGTCATCTCAGCTGTGATTTGCTTTTTACAAGGCAAGGGTATGCACATTTTACTGAATCAATCCACAACATCATATAAATAATCATGTCCTTTTCTAGACATTGGTAAACCTCCTACATAATCCATTGAAACACTTTCCCATGGACGAGAAGGAACTGGAAGTGGAGTGTACAAGCCTAACTTTTTGTTCCTTGGAATACTTGTTGCACACATAACACAACCTTTTACATATTTGGACACTGTATCATTCATTCGAGGCCAATAACAAAACTTTTTTAATTGTGCTACAATTTTACCTACTCCAAAATGTCTTGAAATGAGAGAAGCATGAGATTCTCTTATCACATGCACTCTTTCACTTTGTGGAATACATATTTTACCAAAAATATACAACAACTTTTCATTGATATGATAGTTCAATTCTTCATTTTGACAGTCATGCCTTAGTGTTTCATATACTTCTTTAAAGTCCTCATCCTTAGTATATTGTTCAACATAACTTGCATGTACTAGAGGACACTTTTCTTGAATGAAAATAGAAGCATTTGTTGGAGGTCTAGATAACGTATTTGCAACTTTGTTTTGAATACCTTTCTTATACTTAATAACCAAATGAAATTATTGTAGAAAAACCATCCACCTAAAATGACTTGACTGTTGTAGCTTTGTTTGTGATTGTAAATATTGTAGTGGTTGATGATCAATATGTATGATTGTTTCTTTACCCATTAGGTAACGTTTCCACTTTTTAACACTTTATTCTAATGCATACAACTCTTTGTCACAGGTTGGATAGCTAATTATTATTTTAGAGAAAGTTTCAGAATGATAGCATATTGGTTTTTTTATGTTGCATTAAGACTGCCCCATTGCATAACACTAGCATCTATTTCTATCTCAAATGGTTGTTGTAGATCTGACAGTGCAAGTACTGGAGTCGTGCTGATCTTTTATTTAAATGTGTCGAAATATTTTTGTTCTTTGCCTTCCCACTAAAATACTTTCTTCATGCTTTTCAAATCATGTAAAGGGGAAGCTATGAAGGGGAAGTTTGCAATGAACTTCCTCCAGTATTGGGATGCTCCCAAAAAGCTTCTTACATCTGTTACATTATTTGCCTTAGGCCAGTTTACAATGACCTCCACTTTAGAGGGATTAATCTTTAGTTCACCAGCCCCTACAATGTAACCTATATAAACTAAAGATGTATTTCCAAACTCACATTTAGACATATTTAGGTACAATTTTTACCTTACAAGTACATCCAATACCTGTTTTACATGCTTGACATGCTCTTCCCAAGTTCGATTGAAAATCAAAATATCATCTAAGTAGACTATGAAAAAGTCATCAATGAAGGGCCTAAAAAAATCATTCATCACCCTCACAAATGTTGCGGGTGCATTAAAAACCCAAAAGGGCATTACCATCCATTCATACAATCCCTGTTTAGTTTTGAAAGTAGTCTTCCAAATATCATTATCATGAATACAGATTTGATGATAGCCACTTCACAAGTATAACTTAGTGAAAACAATTGCATTCTTAAGATGATCTAAAAGACCACCAATTTGAGGAAGAGGATGCATGTTCTTTATCATGATTATGTTTAGTGCCCTATAATCAACACACATACACCACGTGCCATCTTTTTTTGGCACCACAACAATTGGTGAACCAAATGGAGAGGAACTTGGACGAACATCCCCTCTCTCAAGCAATTCCTGAACTTTTTTCTTTATCTTTGCATTCTTAATAATGGAAGACCTGTACATACTAATATTAGGAAGAGGTGCATCCCATTGTAGATGAATTTCATGTTGAATTTCCCTTTTAGGAGGCAATCCTTTAGGTTCTTGAAACAAAGTATCATAATTAGGTACCACTTTTATCAAGTCCTTTTTAAGTTTTGGATCACAACCTTTAAAGGATTTAGTTTTTTCAACATATTTTGTTTTTACTATCATAAGAACAAAGTTCTCACTTGCATTTATTAACCTCTTCATTTGATTTGCAGAATCTAAAGAAAGATTAGTTTTCATGCGATGTGAACGAATGATATATTCAATATAATCTTTAGTGATATGATACCTGCTATCTTCCCTGTAAAAGATAGCTTTCCTATCATAGAGATATGGACTACCCAATACAATACCACACATATCCAACATAACCACATCTAGATCTACCTCATCAACAAGTCTAGAAGTGATGGACAACCTAAGTCTACAGTGTTTTGTAACTTGTAATTGTGCATTATCACATACCCATCCAAGTGGATATGGTTTAGGGTGTAACTGAGTTTCCAACTGTAATTTATTAACAATTTATTCTGAAATGAGGTTTGCTTGTGATCCACTATAAAAAAGAGTATCAATTTCTGTATGTTTAGAGATTACTCTAATATAAAATAAATCACTCCTATTTCTTTCATCAATGACAGGTTCATTTCTCGAAACAGAACAAAAAGTATTTTTACCTTGAATGCTGGTAGCAACCACCTTAGTTTCATCTCCATAATCAAATCCAAAATCATGTTGGATTGCTACTGCAATAGCCTTTTTTTATCTTATTTATTCCAAAACTTCTGAGGCTTGAGCTCCAGATGAAGTTTCCAACATTTGGAAGCATCGTGACCTTTTTTATGACAATCAATACATGTAGGTTTTTCTCCTTCCTTCTTCACAGTAGCCGTGTGCTTACATTTTCCATTACATTTAGAATTGTTTCCACCAGGTTTGAAAGGTTTCTTGGAAAAGTTCTCTTTGTTATTCTTCCCCTTCGTCTCTATGTGATTTGCTTGAATACATACCTCATCAAGGTTAGTTGGATTAAACATTAATATCATATGGCGTAAATAACTATGCAATCCTCCTATATACTTGAGTATATTTTCTTGGGTGTAGAGAGGTATACCAAGTACGAATGCTCTTTTCTTGAATTCTTGTGTGTAATATTGCACACTTTGTCCCTTACCTTGCCTCAAATTCTTCTAGTCCATCATGGCTTGCTGCATGTACGATAATGGATAAAACTAATTTTTTAATTCTAATGTGAATTCATACTAAGAGGAGACGATTTTTCCTTTTGTGGAAATATCCTCTTGAGATATTCTCTCCCACCAGATGAGAGAAGTCCCTCCAAGTCGGAGATAATCCAATTGAATTTTAATGTTATCTTCAGTAAAATTTTGAATCCTACAATAAACTTCAATTTGATGGATCCAATTATCCAATTTCTCAGCATTAAGCCCTCCATTATACATATGTAATTCAAAGTTAATATCTAGCTTTAATTGAGGCACATTAAAATCAATCTTTTCTTTTTGCTTTTCAAATGGAGAATGTATAGAACCATTAAGATAAAATGGAGAAGATGTTGGAGTTTTAGGAGGCTCCTCACCACCTCCTTATTTTTTACCTTCAGCATGAGATTGACACCCTTGTTCACCTTTCTTTCGATATTGATAGAGCTCCTCTACCATCGTTTGCATTCTCATGAAAGATTTCATAAATTCCTCTTCAGACAGATAAAAGAACCTGCTTCTTCACCTTTTGGTGAAGCCATTTTCCCTCTTATTGAACCAATCTCTGGATCAAACTCTTCACGTTCTCCTTCACCACACTGTAGCCTGGATCTTGTTAACATCAACTCACAATGACATGGTTAATCGGCTCTAATACCAAACTTGATCTGAAATTTCAAGATATTTTTTAACCATTGAAAAATGTATGTGAACTTTAAATATTAAATACTCATAAACAAGCTTTTAAAAACTGAAATTTAAGTGCTTAAAAATACACACATAAACAAATAAACAATATGCAAACCATGAAAATGAAATATCAGAACGGATAACAAAGTTCACCCCTCCTAGGCTATGTCTCCAGGTCACTTCCAATGAGAAGGATGATCTTATTAAGTCTTCAAAGCTTACATAAATGGGTTTCTGGAACAACTTCTATTTTTTGTCAGTCAAACTAGAAACATATATCACCACTACGATCCTCTCAAAATTTCAATAAAAATGAGTATAAACTCGACTACCTTTGCTTGAGGCCTGCTCTGGCACACAAATCGAGAAAAATATGCCCTGCAACTGTACGAATTGTATGGATTCCTACTTCAGGAAGAATACCCATTAATTCTTGAATGGGATTAGGGATCTATGCATAAGCTCTACCTTAGGATCTATGCACAAACACGTATGTACATCCTCGGGATATGTACCTTATACCTGTCTCGAGATTCATGCCCACACTATGTACCGTCATCTTCCACCCCTCCATCATGGCTCCAACTCGTGGTTTTTATAGTGGTTTGGAGGTGGTTAAGGGGCATGATATGGAGGGAAACACATCCTTTTGGGCCCCCTATTTCCTCCTGCAACTCTTAAGCCATTTTTACCATGGTTTAATGAATGGATGGGCCATGGCCCAATGGTTAACACGTTGGTGATACGGGGTAGAGGTCTCGAGGTCAAACCTGTGGGCCTATCCCCAAACTTCATGATTTTTTTGATATTAAAATGGTGGAAGTTATATGGATATGGTTCGTGGAAATAAGATAAATGATATGATAGGATTTGGCGAATATGGTTTAACATATGGAAAGTTTTGGTGTTGATATATGGACTATGGTCATGGCATAGACATATAGGGAAAATGTATTGAGGGATTATCCCTCTCTCCCCTCCCCTTTTCAAAAATAATTATTGTTCAAACATAAATAGAACATATTCCCTATGACTGCTAAGAACCACCGATGGGAGTCCTTGCTAATGCATCTTTGTGAAGGCTTTGGGTAGAGTATGGAGGTCATGGGTTCGATTTTCGTAGACTCCAACCAAATTTTTACAAACCATACGTTATATTATTTAACCAATTTTTTTTTTCATTTTTGAACCTTTTTGTTGCAATTTCAAACCCTGATAACTTCTGCAGCCGGAGTTCGTTTCGTGTGAATGAGCATTGATGAAAATATGTTGACAATATATTTATCACTGTAAGCTTTATTTTAATGTTTGAAAACTTATTTATTGATTGATCATTGAATATCCTCTTGGATAAGATAAATAGGGTTGAGATTATGTTTAGCACAATGGACAAGTTCAACTAATCACATCTGACTGGTTTATCATAATTTAGTATCACCTTTAAACTAGCTACATTAACCCTAACTAAACAAATAAACAACTAGTTACTGGCTAGTTTGCATAGATCTAACATAAGAAAAACCCATATATGAATAATATGCAAAAGTAATAATAAATAATAGACGGTTGTGCAAAATACCAGTCTTAAAAATTTCCAAATTTCTTAAACATATACCTTTTAAATCTATCTCTTTCAACATTGGAGCAACCTCTATAAACATAGAAAAATTTTATATAGTTTCTAGACATAAAATTAAATTTTAATCATCATATTTTAATCCATGCATGAATTGATATGGGAATGTCACATTCAAACTATTTAAACATCACTGAAACATACTACCAATCCTATGTGATCAAACCCAACATACAAAACTAGGATTTAGAAATTATAACACAATACGACTAATCATTTCTTTTCACATATATCAGATTTAAATCTTGAGTGTAAATGTAATTCATATAAGTCATAATAAACCATAAAATCACTTATATATCATATTTCATAATTAGATTCGCATGAACCAATATACATCACAATATCTAGTACAAATTAGTACAATTTCTCCTAGAAATTATGAATTCCGAAGAGGCTAAAATTTTGATTTAAAATAACTTTATCAAGCACACACACAACTTGCATACTAATCATAATATCCAATAAAATAAAATAGGTTATTAAGTACTTATCTTAGTAATGGGTGACTGGAAACAACTAGATAATGTTCCTCCCAACCTTTGACCTTTATTGACATGTGTTTTCCCGTCAAAAGATCCCCTTGAGATGAAGTATTGGAAACCCATGTGAGATGGTCTCTTCTACATGATACTAAGGATGATCCACTCCCTTTTCTTGAATTACCCCCCTCTCCCAGAAAGGTGATCTAGGTAGTTATGATTGCCCCCCCTCTCTCAGAACACCCCATTGACCTCCAAGGTCACTTTATCAATTCAAATCCCAACTGGAGAATTCAAATACTGAGAGAATTGGCCCCTAAAAACTTGTATAGGATTGTCACCCTCTCCCTCAGGTAATGGGTAACCAGGAATAAAACCCCACATAGGATTCCCATCCTCTCATGTTGGGTGATTTCTCAATCAATGCTTCCAAAACCCTCCATGAAATTACCAATTCAAACCTGTAATGACCCTTTTTTTAAAGTTTTACCAAACTGCCCAATTTCCATATTTTTTTCACAATTTTGGCTCTTGACTAGTTTTAGTGTCTTGGTCTCCAAATCAGCCCAATTGCTCCAAAATAATCATAGAATGTGTATGAATGATATAATAACTTAATTATTATGTTCATGGATGTATTATGGCTCTCCAATCACTTCTGCAAGTCTGTACTAAATTTTGAACAAGATAGATTATTTTACTGGCAATTTTGGACTCAAACCCCTCGGGGTAAGTGGTAGAAATGGATTCCAAAAGGTGAAGAAACCCACTCTAATTCTCAATTTGAAGCAGGGGATGTGTATAATACATTATAAAAGACTCATATGCATAAAAAATCGACCTCCCATGTTTTTTATCAATTCTTTCAATCGGATATAAAAAAACTAGTTTTGGACCCTTGGGGAAATGAGGTGTAGTTTGCTCCAATTGCTATGAAATTCGACCCAATGGCCACAAATTATCAGTTACTGAGCATGAAACCCATAATATATTTTAATTAAAGTCCATTCATTCATAAATCATCAATATTTTATGCATCTATTCGAATACATAAAGATTACAAGAGTTTACAACAAGGTAGTGGGGAAATGGCACTATTTCTTCATTATTGAGCAATAATACATGATATTTATTGGTCTATTCAACCTGAGAGATTTATGAACTTAAATAGTAGATAATTTACATTAGAATACAAAATACTGGAGAAAGATAAGCAGCCTCAAAGAGATGAATAGCTCACCAAGTGCGCCTCACTCCATAGAGCTGAAATATGGTGAGAAAACTTGAGATGAAAGGAAGAACAAGATAAAATTTGATGTTTCCATGAGATGCTGTAGATTTAAAATATAACTTATGACTCCATTTAATCTCCTTTAAATACCTAAGTGGCATCTCCAAAAACCAACTAGGATGGGAATATTTCACCCTCGAAATTGGCTAAGGCATGAACTAGTCATCCACTAGCTCTCTCTCTTCACAATAACAATTTTCACAAATGATCAAAAGGATGATTATATTGGTTTATTCCTATATTTTATAAAATTTATTAGCCTTCTAATTTTCCCAATCCATCCACAAACTCAATCCAAGTCGAATCAGGGTGTATGCTCATGAATTGACATGTGTCCCCTCTTTCCTAGCCTTCCACCTTCCTCAAATTTGAGTAGGAGCCCATTGAGATTCCAAAAATCACATGAGAGCTCTATTGGATGGTATATTTTGACCTGACATGTCATATATGTCATATTTCAGCATTCATATCTGACTTGTGTCATAACTGTCATAGAATCTCCGTCATTGGTGTCATAGATGTCATAAATGTAAGGGGAATTTAGCCAAGTGTCCATGAAACTCCCATTTGGATCTTCCTCTTGTTGGATGTGATGGGTAGACCCGGGTTTACTATAATCAACCAACAACACCCCTAGCTCACTGGCCCTTTCGACGACATATCGCAAAGTGGCATGAATTCTCACCCGAAGTGACTCTAATGGGTTGGCCACAAGTGTCTTGGACCAGGTTCTGTGGCGATCCTACTTGCGACTCGCAGCTCTTCTAGCTGCGGGGTCTATTTCTCTGCGCGTCGCATGACCTTTTGCTCACGTCGCGTGATCTCCTCATTTCGCAGATCTTCTAGTCGCGAGATATTCCTTTATACCGCCGTGCGGTCCTTCTCTATGTCGCGCACTTTCCCTAACTCGTGATATCTCCGGCCTTATTGCATCACCGTGCACCGTGTGACACGCAGCTCCTGCCCAACACTAAGTCCTCAACCAGCGGTATTTCACGCTGTAGCTCCTCTGCCGGTGCGGTATCACCTCTCTGTGATATCCTACCTCTGCGGTTTAGCGCACTTAGCGTTGCTCGTGTCGACGTGCAAGACTTAACATAGAAGGCTATTCGATACTACAATAGTGACTGTTTCACGCAAAGCATAAATGAACCATATACAACATGCCAAAGAATTTGACTTATGTTTACCCTTCTATATTACTGTGAACTGATTAACACATTCAATCATTAAACTGTAAACAAAGTCCATGAAATTATTGAGAAATGCATAAGTAAACATAACAAATAATCCAATCGCATAACACTTGATTTTAATGTGGTTCACCTCCAGGATGGAAGTTACGTCCACAGAACTGTGTTTTTCTTATAGCTCAGGGGAAGGTAAAACACAGTTTTGCTGCACTGCATATGCAGCTCAAGATCTTCTCTCTTAGATCTCTTTTCTCTCTATATTGCTCTCCTACAATATACTCTTCCGTCTCTGTCGATCCCTGCGGATCGTTACATGCATACTCTATAAGCCAGCTACTGGTTACAGTAAGATTGCTACCGCTAATAACAGAACCAGAGCTAGGCTTTTACAATAGTCTAATAGTCTGCAAAACACTACTAAAAACTGAATGAACCAACTAACTGACCAACCCTTTTACAATACAAAATATATCCCTTTATAGGCAGCCCGAAGGTCTTGCCATTACAACACTGTGGGCCTATCCCAACAGTAACCCAAAACCCTAACTAGTGACAGTCGGCCATATCTGTACTTGAGGTAGCTGCTTTCCGTCACACCACAGCTCTCTGCAGTCTTCCATGCTTCCTGGCACTGATCATGGGTACTATGCACTGCTTCTCTTTTCTGTCCTTCGTCTTCAATGCTTCAGCCTCGTTGCTCCTTCTCCTTTATGAGGGTCGCTGAGCCCTCTTGTCTTCCGCCACTGCCTTCAATGCAGTGGGTGAGCTCTCTCTTCTCGGCCGCTCAGGTACCGTTGCCTTTCTTGACTTCTCTATATAAAAAGTCATGGTTTCCGGCTCTGCTCTGCAGCTGGAAACGTGCTACGGTGTCGTAGCTCTGTCTTATCTTCTTTCCGCCAAAACTTATCTCTCCGCTAAACTAGCAGCTTCTTCTGTAGCTGCGGGACCCTGCTCCAACACCTCTCCCCATGTAGGTAACAATTCATCAAAAATTATACCTATGAAGTATATGGACAAGTATATTAAAATTATAATCCATTCAAAAACATTAGGCTTCCCATAGATTTGAGATTGCAAGAGGAGGATGCCATTTAACATAGGAATTCTAGCTTGAGTGGGCCCCATAGTATCCATGTCTCTCCATTCTCCATAGCCATTTAATTTTTCACTTGAATTCATTTAATTAATTCCATTAAATAAACATTTATTCCTTCTAATGTCTAAACACTATTTATTAGCTCCCTTATTAACTTTCCAATGTTTCCACCCAACCTAGGGAACTAGTAGGATTGATGGAATTTTCCTGCTACGCAATTATTTAAAATGGGGAAATTACAGTCATCCCCACCCAATATTGCTTGTCCTCAAGAAATTTCAGATTTGTATGCTGAAAAATATTCTCCTCTTCCCATGTGGCATCTTCACTTGGTAGATCCTTTCAATGCATCAAGTATTCTTTGATTGTTCTGCTCCTCAATATTCTCTCCCTTGTTTTCAAAACCTTTTCCAGAATAAGTGTGAGTTGTGCTTCATCATCCAAAGGAGGGAGTGTATATGAAATGAAAACTTGCTGACCAATAGATTTCTTGAGATAAGAAACATGAAATACATTATGAATTTTACTCCCTTCCGGAAGTTCCAACTCATATTTTACTTCTCCAATCTTTCGGATTACCTTGTAGGGCCCATAGTATCTTGGATTTAGCTTTTCTGATCCATTACTTTTGAGATAATTTTTTTTGTATGGAGGAAACCTCAAGTACACTAAATCATCAACCTGAAAGGTCCTTTCCTCTCTATGTTTATCTACATATTGTTTTTGTTGATTTTGGGCAACTTGCAAATTGTCTTTTATAAGCTTTAAAATTTCTTGGTTTTCTTCCACCCAATATTTAGCTTTTGGAGCTCTACTATCACAAAATATCATATCATAAAATGTAAGTACATCATAACCATATAATTATGTGAAAGTGGACACCCCTATTGACATGTGAAAGGTGGTGTTGTAGCAAAACTCACCCAAGTGTAGCCATTTTGTCCAAGCTTTTTGCTGTTCTCCCACATAGTTTCGGAGGTACCCTTCAAACCATTTATTAACCCTCTCTATTTGTCCATCAGTTTGGGATGGTATCTTGTACTTGGAGTCAACTGAGTACCCACCAATTTGAAAAGTTCTTGCCAAAAATCACTCATGAATCTACTATCTCTATTACTTACAATGCTTTTGGGGAGCCCATGCAATCTGAAGATTTCTTTTAAAAAAGGTCAGCCACTCGTGCAGCACTAAAATAGGACATAACAACAAA
This sequence comes from Pseudotsuga menziesii, assembly GCA_001517045.1. Classification (NCBI taxonomy): domain Eukaryota; kingdom Viridiplantae; phylum Streptophyta; class Pinopsida; order Pinales; family Pinaceae; genus Pseudotsuga; species Pseudotsuga menziesii. The sequence continues at coordinate 183,231 of LPNX010506845.1, read as the reverse complement.
TAAATTAGAAAACTTAGTCAATATATCCACTACCACATATATGCAATCCTTGCCCAAATATTTGGGCAAAGTGGTGATGAAATCCATCGATATATTGTCCCATTTTTGCTATGGAATGGGAAATGGTTATAATAAACTAGTTGGGTATGTGAGTTTTGATTTTTTTTTTCTAACATACCTTACATTCAGTCACATAATTCTGAATATATTCCTTCATCCCCTTCCAATATAACCTTTTCCTTAGTTGCCTATAGGTTTTGAAGATCCCCGGATGGCCTGCTAGTGGGGACTCATGTGCTTCCTGAAAAAATTTGTACTTAAGATATGAATCTTGAACCAAATAAATTATGCCCTTATAGTATATCAGCCCATTTAAAATTCTATAGTTATATTCTCCGATGATTCCATATAATACATCACAAGCAAACTTATCTTTGCCATATTCAACTAGTAGCATGCCTTTCTAATTTTTAGCAATGTCCATGAGAGAAAAAGAAGGTCTCGAGATGATGCATATGCTACAATGTTATTCTTTCCTTTCACATATTAAATATAAAAATAATAATCTTGTATATTTCTTACCCAATTTTGTTTCCTTTCATTTAGATCATTTTGGGTAAGGAAGTGTCTTAGACTATTGTGGTCAGTTTTCACCACAGACTTGTTGCCTACCAAGTATTGTCAGAATTTGGCCAAGGCATGCGTGATGGCCAACATCAATTTGTCATATATGGAATAAATATTTTCATGAGGCTTCAAATTTATGCTCTAAAAGACTATAGGATTTTGGCCTTGCTTTAGGACAACCCCTACTCCTCCACCTGAGGCATCACATTCAACAACAAAAGGATTAGAAAAATCAGGTAGTGCAAGTATGGGACAACTGCTCATTACCTGTTTCATTTTTTGGAAGGCCTTTTAAGACTCTTCATTCCACTTTAAAGCATCCTTCTTAGTCAAATCAGTGAGTGGAGAAGTAAAATTGGAGAACCCTTTCACAAACTTCCTGTAGTATGTACATATTCCAATGAAGCCTCTTACTTCTGTGATGTTTTTTGGTGATGGCCATTCTAAGATAACCCTGATCTTTTCCATGTGAAATTTCACTCAATATTTCCCAATAATATGCCCAATATAATAGTTCTTTCATCCCAGATTCACATTTAGACATCTTATCATACAAAGACTATTCTTGCAAGGTTTTCAACACAATCTCTAGGTGTTGCTTGTATTGCACTCCAACAATTAAGAGTGCTCTCCAACCCATACCATTTGGAAAGAAAATTTTGGGATCCCATTTTCTTGTATGCATTCTTCCAAACATCATGAGTACATAAAATATATCATCAAAGTACATAACAACATAATAAAAAAGTACATCAAGGAGGTTCCTCATCAAAAATTCATGCAAGTGCTTATACCTCCAAGTAAGTAGACCACCATTTTCCAAGTGCATACAAGCTTCAAGTGACCAATCAAATATTCTCCAATGACATAGGTGAGGATCCCATGTCCTATAATTCTGATAAAAAAGGATGTGATATGCATCAAAATATTCAGCCATGTATTCTTTCATCCAAGAAGTGAATGAATTATCTCCACTAAAATCTGAACTAAATAATGAGCAAGAGAAACAAGGAGACTTCAAATGACTCAAATAAGTCTCACCCATACATCCATGAATGAGATGATCATAATTATATAAAAAAGTATGTGGTTGGAAATGAAAATTTTCTCCAATCATAAATCTATTCACCCTAGTGTTGGATGAAGTTCCTCCAACATCAAATGGACCAAGTGTTGAGAAAGAGAAACCACGAGTCTTCAAGTGACTCAAATTCCTATCACAGGTGCATCCATGTAGATGTGTATCATCATAAAGTAACAAAGGATGCTGCTGCAAATTTGAATAAGAATGTGTTCCAACCATATCATCATAAAAAGTAAATCTAGGAGTTCCATACTCCTCACATGGAACCATAAAATATAACCCTTTCACCCATACTTGATTGATACTAGTGCTGCAAAACATGGAATTGTAGGATGTAGGAGAATGAACTAACTCACCCAATTGGTCGAAAAGTGTAGAATTTTCATCACGAGAAGTATCCATATAGGTAGTATCATGCAGCTCCTTCAGAAGTGTGAAACCTTTTCCATATATTGGTTCCAATGTAGAGGAATCATGCGCTTCTTTAAAAATTGCATAACCTTCATCAAGAGACAATTCAAGTTCCTATCCCACCACATCAAGTGTTTGGATCTCTTCACATTCATATTCAGTATTTTAAATATAAAATTATTCATACTCATGTGATTTATCTTCATATTTTTCAGAGTCACTTGGGAGTGAATTTCGATCCTCTTCATCTACTACTTCTTCTACTTCACTTATTTTAGAACTAGGTGGTTCATGGGTCTCCTCCTTTTACTCCTTCAAGCAAGCTGATGCATTTCCCCCCTTGGTTTTCTTAAAATAAATATATTTTTACCAACTTTGGATAGCCAAAAATTCGAATCCTTTCATAATATTCTTAGTCATGTCTTCAAAGATATGTTCCATAATTTTTATAAGCTCCTCACCATCATATGAGGTTCCCTTTTCATCCCTAGTCATAGTTTCATCTCCAACAAAAGAACTTTTGGGTTTCAATATATAATGGTGGTACCTGAATTATTGTCCTCACAAATATCAAACCACATCAGGTGCCAATATCATGCTCTGATACCACTTGTAATGACAACTTTTTTAAATTTTTACCAAAATGCCCAATTTTCCAATATTTTCACAATTTTGGCTCTTGACTTGTTTTAGTGTCTTAGTCTCCAAATCAGCCCAATTGCTCCCAAATATTTAGAGAATATATATGAATGATAAAATAACTTAATTATTAGGTTTAGGGATGTATTATGTCCCTCCAACCACTTCTGCAAGTCTGTACTCAATTCTGAACAAGATAGATGATTTTACTAGCAATTTTGGGCTCAAATCTCCCCTGGGGTAAGTGGTAGAAATGGCTTCCCAAAGGTGCATAAACCCACTATAATTATAAAATTGAAGAATGGGATGTGTAGAATAAATTATAAGAGACTCATATGCATAACCAATCTACCTCCCATGGTTGTTATCACTTCTTTCAATCAGATATAAAAAACTAGTTTTGGACACTTGGGGAAATGAGGTGTAGTTTGCTCCAATTGCTATGAAATTCGACCCAATGGACAAAAATTATCAGTTACTGAAAATGAAACCCATAATATATTTTAATTACAGTCCATTCATTCATAAATCATCAATATTTCATACATCCATTCGAATACATAAATATTACAAGAGTTTCTTCATCAGTGAGCAATAATACATGATATTTCTTGGACTTTCGACCTAAGAGATTTTTGAACTTAAATAGAAGAGAATTTACATCATAATACAAAATAATGGAGCAATATAATATCCCTCAAAGATATGAATAGCTCACAAAATATGAATGACTCCATTTAATCTCCTTTAAATACCTGAGTGGCCTCTCCAAACAGCAACTAAGATGGGAATATTTCACCCTCAAAATTGGCTAAGGCATGAACTAGTCATCCACCAGCTCTCTCTCTTCACAATAACAATTTTCACAAATGATAAAAAGGCCATTCTATTGGTTGATTCCTATATTTTATAAAATTCCTTAGCCTTTTACGGTTCCCAATCCATCCACAAAATCAATCCAAGTAGAATTAGGGTGTGTGCTCATGAATTGACATGTGTCCCCTCTTTCCTAGCCTTCCACCTTCCCCAAATTTGAGTAGGAGCCCATTGAGCTTCCCAAAATCACATGATAGCTCTATTGGATGGTATATTTCAACTTGAAATGTCATATATATCATATGTCAGCCTTCATATCTAACTTGTTTCATAACTATCATAGAATCTCCATCATTGGTGTCATAGATGTCATAAATGTATGGGGAATCTATCCAAGTGTCCATGAAACTCCCATTTGGCTCTTCCTATCCCCATGTAAGTTACAATTCATCCCAAATTCAAATTATGAAGTATATGGACAAGTATATTAACCTTATAATCCATCCAAAAACATTAGGCTTCCCATAGATTCGATATTGCAAGAGGAGGATGCCATTTAACATAGGAATTATAGCTTGAGTGGGCCCCATAGTCTCCATGTGTCTCCATTCTCCATATCCATTTCATTTTACCATTGTATTCAGTTAATTAAATCCATTAAATAAATATTTATTTTTTATAATGTCTAGACACCATTTATTAGCTCCCTTATTAACTTTCCAATGTTTCCACCCAACCTAAGGAATAAGTAGGATTGATGGAATTTTCTTGCTATGTAATTATTTAAAATGGGGACATTGCAAAACCCTCATTGAAGCATTTGAATCCACAATAATACTGCTCTATAGAGAACACAAGCCAAACCCATACTAGGGAATTTGCTTCACACACCACAAGTAACCATGGACTCCTTAAGATCCCTATTAGGACATCGAAAAACAAAAACAATGATCACCCAAAACATTTTGAGAGATTCATCGTGAAAAAAACCGTGCGAGTATTAGTCAATTCTCTCTTGGCATTCACTATTTTCCTTATATCCCAAATATGATGTGCTCCTTAACCTGCACAACAATGAATGAATGCCTTCCTAGAGCCATTCGAATCCTTTTTGTTCAATTCCAATTGTCTCCAAGAGTTTGGCTCTAGTCAATTGAGGAAGGACTCCCAAACAACGTGGATTCCTAGCCACCACTCACAAACACTCTCAATATACATACAAACCACTTGGGATCGACTCTTGACACTGATAGAGACACCTCCCTAACTTGGCTAATTTGAATTCCTCAAAATTAGCTCCCAAAACCCCCTTGATTGACTCTTAATCACTCATAAATTACTCCCATGCACTGGATACGACTCAATTTCACAAGGCCTGATTCAAATTCGTCCTTGATCACTCCCATGCACTTAAGATAACTTAAATTGAATATTAATGACTTTATCTGAGAAAAATACATTAATTAGTTGAAGCCAAACTCTAATTATCCAACTGACTCTAAATGGTTTTCAGTTACACTAGTTTCTGGAGACTGACTCAAATTAACTGAATATAACTCAATTAAGCTTAAACTAACTCAAATTAAATGAATATAACTTATTTAAACTCACACTAACTCATATTAACTGATTGTAAATCAGTTAAACTCAACATTAACTAAATTTAACCGACATTAACTCAACTTAACTCCATTTAATTGAAATTAACTTAATAGTAACCTCTGACAGTGACTAAAATTGGGTGCATGCCTTGAACATAACTAGTCAATTCGGCGCATAACTAATGTGTAAAATGGAAGTGGGACCCACTACTAACTAGATGAGGAATATTCTCACCCAGGGGGCACAAATACTGCATGCAAATGCATGATAGACAATAATTATGGGTTTTAGGACCCCCATAGTCCAAAATTAATAAAATTAGGTGGAAAGAGTATTGTTAGGGGGATTTTCAACTCCTAATCCCAACCCCATATCACAAGACATTCCAACCCCCCCAAAAAACGTTTGTTGTCATGTTATGCCATTAATAATAATACTAATTATTGTAATTGAAACAAAATCCATCTCATTAGGTGTCCATGGTCTTGGCACCTAGTTCCAACTCAACAAAGCAAAACAAGCAAATAAACCAATGTATAGGGCTTACCTTCAGGATATTACATCCCATCCCCCTTAAAACAATGCATCGTCCTTGATGCAAACTTACTCTTTCATGCCATCAGACATGCCTTTATCATTGGCACTCTCGAAACTTCTCTTACGAGACACCACAATGCTTCCCACTACCACCTTCTTTTCTATCCGTCTCCATAGCCTATGGAATGTAACTTCCTTCACCCTGTAGGTCCCTCGGAATATCATCATCCCACTCATATGATTCCCATGCAATAACATGGCCTAGAAGAGTGCCCCCCACATAGAATCAAGGGTCAATCTTCGATCCCTATCACAAGGTATTTAAGCCTTATTACAAGGCCTTCAATATTTCACAAAATAGACTCAACCGAATCATAGTCCAATTAATAAAACATGTGGTTAGCCATCCGGTTTAAATATACAAGATATATAAAATGCATCTTCATAATACATGAAATAAATTCCGGTTACTTACACAAACTTCATCAGTGTATACAAAGCCACATAAAATATAGATACTTTCTCAAAAAGTTTAAAATATTCATATCACAAATACATTTTTCTTATCAAATATCACAACAATATGAACAATGCTAATGTATGCAAAATCGACCATTGTACACACACATACTATCTTGGTAAGACCAACAATTTTCATTAACAATACCTTTACCACATTCCAGAATATATATAAGAGTACTTGAATTAGTCACAAAGAATCATCATATCATACCAATGATCCTATTTATTCCTACCTATCATCAAACTTGCTATTTTGCAACATAATCAATCTATTATTATCCACTAAATTCCTAGAGGTAGTTTGTTAAATACATATCAACAACATTAAGATACATCTATCTATTTCCAAGTACTATTCAATTTCTATTGTCACTTTTACGGAAAAAGAACCCATAGGCAATTTTGCATATTAACTGACAATATTTTATACCATATGAAACATAACTCGGAATTCACAAAACCTTTCTAAAACGTAAAACGAACCTCTTCAATATCTTCATGGAACCAAAAATAAATACTCAACTTTTAAAATTAAACAAAATCAAAAGATATCATTTCATCAATCAAATGACCTACAATTTGAGATTAATGTTGAGTTATAGTTTTTACACATTCTATTTCTAATTGTTTAGAATTTATCAAGTTTTCTAGAGTTATATTATCTAAATTAATATAAGACAAGTAAATCACACTAAAATGTACTTATTCTAAGTATGTCAATCCCATGAATGCATGATTCCTTCTTTCTTCCATAGGTCAAGCCTTTGATCCTATAACTATCATTATTTCTTAAACATAAATGGAAATACCATAATAATGTTCTTATGCATAGGTATATATTAGTTAATGGAGTTAGGTATTATCTTTTTGTTTCTATGGTTGAGGAAAACTTATACACTGAGCTTTATTAGGTTCAAATCACTCTTCATAATTATTTTAGTTGATATTCAATAATTATCACTTTTTATAATTTTGATAGGTCATTTGTTACTTATATAGGTTACCCTTTCATAAAATATTTAATACAATATTTTAAAGTTAGTAGAATTCATAATGTCCATAAGTTTGGAATTTGGACTACTAATTATGTGAAGTCAATTTGCTTTACCTATGTTATCTAGAGTTCAAAATAACATGCTCATGCACCCATGCAATAATTTAATATGTACACATTTTTATTTTTAATCATGAATTTTAGTGTACCAAGCATTCTAGGTTAAGGATTTAAATGCCAATGTTTAGAGATTAAATTTATATGTGAATCTCTACTTAGATTGGCACTTCTTATTAATGACCAATGGAATATAAAATATCTATGACCAAATTACTGGTTAACTCTTCTTAACACAAGTAAGCAATCCACGACAATACATTTATTTTATGAGTAAGACTAACATGATCCAATTTGTTCTTCAGTGAGTATAATTGTTGATCGGTCCTTACCATCGTGTAGCATCTCTCTAGGATCTTGTTGCACCTCTCTGAAGGAATTCAATTTGCTTGACATAGAGCAAGGTTCTCTTTTTGAAATTGGGACATTGCTATCCTCATGTCAGATAGATCTAAAATCATGTTCTCAGTTTCCTCAATAAAAGTTTGTGCCCATTTAGGCCTAGGATTGGGAGTAGGGACTGGATTTGGATATGGATCACTATGAAATTCATCTTCAATTTCATATACTGATTCAACTGGGTCCTATGCTTCTGATTCTGAATATGAAACACTAGTGGAAACATTATCATATGTAAAAGGTGTAGGTAGAATGGTTTTACCTCCCATTTCAAATGGCAGCTGATACTGTATTGGATCTAAGTATGGCAGAAAATGTGAGAATTCATATGCCTTGGAGGCATGGTTTGCAACACCCTTCGCTATAATATTCCTAGTTGAGATATCTGGGATCTCTATTGAGTCAGGACCAAATACCACTTGCTTTGGTGGGTCAGTATGTGTCATTTGGTATACATATAACAAATTTTTAGCTTAATAGGGAACACATAGTACATCTTTGAACACTCCATGTTTTAACTTGATTGAACCCTTTCCTTCAACTTGAATTTGAGTGTCATCACCTATTTGAATACCCAGACCATCAGTAAGTTGTAATGAAGAGAATAATTATTTAGATGCAACCATATGATTGGGATATTGAATTGATGAGGAAGGCATTTGATTTTGAATAGCTAGCCTTAAATGCATGGCATCTCTCATCTTGATCTTTAGTATTTTCTCTAGAGTAAGTATTCCTTGCGCCTTCGAGTGCAATGTTGTGTTTCTCAAGGATTTTATCCATATGATCAATGGTATTCTTCATAAAATAATTCTCTATATGGTTTCCTTTCTTATAGTAAGAGCACTTTCCCTTGTCAGAACTTTGATGTTTGTACTTCCTAGAGCTTGAGGCTTCATCTGATGGATCAAACTCATCTTTAGGTTCAAATTCAGTGACAAATTTAGTGTTTCTTTTCTCTTTACCTTTCTACTTCCTTATTGATTCTGCATTCCTTGTATCACTAGCTAAGAAAGATTGATTTGGAGAGGATATGAGAGATTCCATTTGTATCAGCTTGTCTTGTTCTTGGATTAAAGACTCTATGAAGGCATCAAGGGATACCATTTTCTAATTAGGAGTAGTCAGTCTCCCAGAGTGAAAAGTAGAGACAAACACTAGGAATTATGAGCCACGTTTTCTTAGTATGGAGAGCACCAATTGCTCATCCTTCTTCTCAATCCCACATTTCTTGCATTGCATAATTACTGATTTGAATTTCAAGAAAAACTATTGTATAGTTTTGAAGTTACTGGGTTGTAGTGGTATCATCTCATTCTCAAGGATGTGGCCCCTCATCTCATCCTATTTTCCAAACAAGGATTCGAGTTTATCCCATACTTCTTCTAGAGTCTTGTGTCCATTAAGATGGAATAACATCTCCCCAGAGATGTGGATGCACATGTAGCCAAAAGCTTCATCAATCCTAAGATGCTTCGATTTTTCAATATACTGCTGGGGTTCGACTGTTCTTCCCATGGTCATCATGTACAGACCTTTTTCGCACAAGGAAATATGCATATATTCCCTCCAATCAAGGTAATTGAAAGCTGTAAGGATTCTGGGATTTAAAGAAGCTGAATTCTCCATTTCATATCTATACTAATCAACAAGTTTTCAAGAAATCCTTTGAATGTACCTGCAAAAACATTGCAAAAAAACTCAATTTGAATTAATTTAGCTCAAACACCCTTCAATTTGACATGTGCACTTTCTCTGAGTACATCACACCTGGAAAGACTTCTTTGGACAAAATATAGAGGGAGAAATGTAGTTATTCCAGGAATTATATGGAAACTCAATGGATTATGGTGCATCAATGGAAGTTTCTGAGGTTCAAGGCAGAAATGGATACCTGCTCCGATACCATGTTAAATTCAATGAAGCATAGGATCATCATCCTGCATTAATTCAAATGAGAAGAGAAGGTTGCAAAAGAGAGAATAATTTAGCATAGACTGATCAATTAATCATGGAAAAATCACACACACATGGAGACAAAATTGGAATATGATTATATTCATGAATAATTCATTAATATGTAATACACTAGTTATTACATATAGGAGAATTTGAATTCCTAAGATAGGATTTGAATCTACCAACTCAGACTGACTCCGGAGCTAACTCGGTGTGGGAAAATCACCACTAGAGCTCACAAATGCAACTCTGGACAACTAACTTAGTCTACAATCAATTAACTGATGAGGGTAGGTGAACTAATTAATGCACACTCCCTTAAATCATGCAAATTGGTGCTAGTATAATTGATTATGATCTAAATGATGGTAACTAGAGAATAAATGAACATAATTGATTACCTAGCAAGGTCAACTAAAGGATATTATTGGTGGCACTTAGAGTGGGTTCCTAAATTATAGGGATTGGCCCTTAGTGAACCTAAACTCATGCAATAACGTGCAATAAGTGGAATATGTCCTATAGGTGTGTCCCCCATGCACTAGTGGAGTGATGAAGACATCGTAAGCTAGGAAAATAAACAAATAGACTATGTGATCAAAGGGATGATTAATAATAATGTGTTGCATTATATTTTTATACTAAATTGGTGATACCTTCCAGTATGATCATCTATATGTCAAAGCTGAGTGAAATTGTGAGAATTTCCACCTAATGACTTGAATGTCATAGGTGAGTCAAATTCTAAAAGTTAAAACCAAACTTAAGCCTACATTAGTATACAAATTTAAGAAGACAAAATTTAAATACTTATCCATATAAATTTTACTTTAAACTAGTATAGATCCATATTAACTATATATCTATCAAGGGTTGAGATGGATAAAACCTCTTTAGGTGTAAACATTTTCTATTTTTTTGTACTATACAATGGTTTTCACCTAAAGGGATTTGATTCCTCTTATCACTTTATAGTTCCAAAGCTATGACGGATCTATTATTATAATGTTTTTTTTTTCATTTTTACCGAAAGTCATTATTATTATTATTATTATTTTTTTGTAATTTATTAACATTACATCTCACACTTGTATCTAGTTGCATCTAATTACTCTTTGTGCAACGCGTATACCTACTTAATCTATTTTACTCTATGTGCAAGGCATACACATACTTACTATGTTTTATTCTATGTGCGATAATTAGACCTATAAATTCATTGACTACAAACAACAACAAAAAAATACCAATGAAATTGAGCATTATTTAGTATCACTTTATTTTTAATTTCATAAAAAAAATCCAAAAAATGTAAGTTATATTAAGTAAAATGGAAATACAATCTAGATGGTTACATCTCAGGAAGCTGAGCTGCACGTGAGGGCTGAGAACAACTTGTTCTAGGGTTTGAGCTGCGTTGAGGTGAGATGGCTGCGCCTGGGGGAGGGGAGGCCCCCCCCCCCTCCATGTTCGGATGAGGATGCCTTCCGGAGGCTCCCTAGTAGAGGCAAGAAGCCCTCTATCCTGGTGATCCCAAAATTTATCAAGAAGTTGGAGGAAATTCTTGAGATTCCTCTTCCTGAAGAAAAACCAATGAAGATAGATCTGGCTCTGGCTAAGCGAGGTCTAGTGGGACAGTTTATGGGTTTATGGCCCTCCACCAATATGACTGATGACTGGATACAGAGAAATTGGAATCCCAACCTGAAACACAGAGTAACCTACTACCCTGTCGGAAGAGGGTTTTTCGTGTTTGAATTCATTTCAGAAGAAGACCGGGATCTAATTTTTAGAAATGGCCCCTATTTCATGGGAACGCAGGGTCTATATCTGAACAAATGGACTCCGGATTTCGACCCCTCTATCGATCTACCCAAAGAAGTGCTGGTATGGGTTAGGCTTCCCAACCTTCTAGTGCACTGCTGGGATATTGAATCTCTGCAAAGAATAGGGAGCAAAATCGGCCGCTTCATAGACAAATCTGATAACAAGGGACAATATACTTGTGCCAGAATCTATGTTGAAGTTGATCTTGAATCCGGCCTTCTTGAGGCAGTTAAATTAATCGTTGGATCCTTGACCCACTATCAGAAACTGGATTATGAGCACCTGCCCTTCAAGTGCAGGCATTTCCAGGAGCACGGCCACTTCCAAAGGTACTGTCCCAAACTGGCTGCTGGGAAAGAAGATGCCGAAGGATTGCAGAAAATAAAGAAAAGTAGAACCACCACCAATGCCAAAATCAAGGAGAAAATGGCCCAGGAACCCCCAATGGTTGGCAGCTCAAAACCTAGTCGCCAGGAACCTCCCAATGAAGATCAAACCCCCATACTTGTCCCATAAGAGGAAGAAACAAGGGCGTCTCAAGGTCCAACTGCCCCAATCCCAAAGTCTGTTGTTCCTAGTCAGTCAAAGGAACACCTCAGTCTGGGTTCAGAAACAAGAGCTGAATCCTCTGAGGAAGGAGATACTAAAGCAAGCAGTCCATCAGGATCACCAGACCAACCAAAGCACGAACGGAAGACTAAGAAGAAAAGAAGAGAAGAGGAGTCCTACAAGGATTTGGTTCAAGGCTCTCAACATACCATACTAGAAATGATGAATACTAGATCAGGGATGAAGCTAGGGAAGACTCCGAAAGGGGCCCATCCCTCTCAATCAGTAAAATAATGCAATTCGTCTCCTGGAACTGCAGAGGACTAGGCAACACACCAAAGGAAGAAGCAATAAGGGATTTAGTAAGAGCATTAAGCCCTGAAGTCCTCCTAATCCAGGAGACAAAAATGGAGGAGGACACTCTCCTCCGAGCAAGCAACTCGTTCTGGAAGAAAGGCCCGGGTAGGGCTATGAGCGCAAGAGGAACCTCGGGAGGTTTAGCTACGTTCTGGGACTCTGTAAAGATCGATCTAATCGAAGAAGAAGGTACCATTCACTGGTTATTTACCAAGCTGATCCACAAGGATTCGAGTAATCTTGTAAGTCTCTTCAACATGTACGTTCCTGTCTCCCTTGCTGAGAAAAAAGAGTGTTGGGACTCCGTTAATTTATTTCTCAATCAACATAATACTGAAAATTTAGTAGTGGCTGGAGATTTAAATGTAACCCTTGCTCTGGCGGAAAGAAAAGGGGGATCCTTAGTCCGGGATCCGGCAAGAGAGTGGGTGGAAGAATTGATGATGGATTGGGAGCTGGAAGATATCCCTCCTGACAAGGGGAAGTTCACCTGGACCAATAAAAGAATTGGACCAGGCCACATAGTTGCCCGACTTGACCAGTTTCTTATTCAGTCCTCCTTTCTAACCCTAGGTCTTATGGCAACCTCCAAGATTCTCCCGCATTACACCTCTGATCATAAGCCCATTTCGCTCTCCCTGTCTCGTGGGGAAAATCTTGGTCCTATCCCCTTCTGGTTCAGCCCAATTTGGGTCACTCAGGAAGGTTTCCTTGATCTCGTGTCCGATTCCTGGAAGCAACCTGTGTTTGGCTCCCCCTTCTATGTCTGGGAAGGGAAGCTTAGAAGACTCAAAACTGACCTAAAATATTGGGCTAAAGGTCTAAGCTCTCCCACGAATGAAAGGATAAGAGCTCAGAAGGCTCTAGAAAGACACCAATTGGCCCTAGAAGAAGCTCCGGTCACTTCTGATCTGATTAACCGGGAAGTTGAGCTACAAAGGATGTACCATAAAGCTTGCAGAGAAGAGGAAACATATTGGAGAGTCAAATCCAGAATGCTTTGGCTTCAAGCTGGAGATAAAAACACCTCGTTCTTCCACAAGCAAGCCCAAGCCAGGAAAAACTACAATTCCATAAGTGAAATTCAAATGCATGATCAAGTCATAAGGGACTTCGGTGGTATCAAAGAGGAAGCCCACTCCTTTTTCAAAAATCTCTATTCAGCCCCTGACCTGGATCCAGTGGACCCGAACAAATACCCTCTTTCAGAAATCCCAAGCATTGTCAATGATGATGACAACATATTGCTGAACAGCCCTGTCAGCATTCGGGAAATCAAGAAATCCCTCTTCAAAATGGACTCGGACAAAGCTCCAGGGCTAGATGGGTTCACTGCCAGGTTCTACATTGCTTGCTGGGACATAATAAAAAATGACCTGTACAGAATGGTCAAAAAGGCTCAAAACTGTACCAAGCTGGGTGGCAGCACTAATTCCTCTTTCTTGGCCCTCATTCCAAAAGAGCAAGGTGCCAAGAACTTCAGTAGATTTAGACCTATCTCCCTCTGTAATACGGGCTATAAAGTCATCACTAAAATCATGGCCAACAGACTCAAAAGAATTCTGCCTAAACTGATCCCGAAAAATCAAGGTGGGTTTGTGAGAGGAAGACAAATCCTGGATAATATTATTTTAGTCCAAGAATCCATTCATACTAGCTACAGGAAAAAAGAGAAGGGTATGGTCGTTAAGCTGGATTTGGCCAGTGCCTTTGACAGAGTCAAGCATGATTTTCTGTTTGCAGCCATGAGGAAATTTGGGTTTAGTCAGAAATTTATAGAGTGGGTAAAATCCTGCATTTCAGCCCCTTGGATTGCCCCGTTGGTCAATGGACGACCCACCAATTTATTCCAGGCTTCAAGAGGATTAAGGCAAGGCTGCCCTCTCTCCCCTGTTCTCTTTGTCATCCAAGCCTCCGTTATTAGTTTCCAGCTGAACATAAGGCTTCAAAACAGATCCCTCTCAAGCATCAGAATTGCTCCGAAGGTCAAGGAGGTAAACCACGCTCAGTTCATGGATGATACCCTTCTGCTAGGAGCTGCTAATCTAAATACTGCCAGGAACTTCAAAACTGAGTTGGACCTCTATAGAAGCAGCTCTGGAAGTGAAATAAACTACAACAAAAGTAATATTTTTGGCTAGAACTGTTCACCGCTAGAGATGCTAGAGATTTATAGGATTCTTGGAATGGAAGGAAATGCAACATGGGACACCTTGAGCTACCTGGGCATTCCAATATTCAGAGCCACCCCCAAAGTCACCCATTGGCTCCCTTTGCTGGACAAATTAAAAAACAAAATCCGTGCCTGGGGAGCAAGCTGGCTTAACAAAGCAGGTAAGGTGGTTTTGATGAACTCTATCCTCACTAGTCTGCTAATTTATCAATGCTCTGTATTATTAGCTCCCAAAACGATAGCCAAAAAAATCAATGAGATGCTCCGTCGTTTTCTGTGGGAAGGAGGTCGTAACTGTGAGAAGAAGATCCATCTTGTGAGCTGGGATAAGGTAATGAAGCCAAAAATGGAAGGGGGTCTTCAAATTAGGAACGTGGCCATTCAAAATCTTGCTATGGGTGGAAAAATCCTCTGGAATTTGATTACTGGAAAGAGAACCTGGAGAAAACAAATTCTCAAGAAGAAATACTTCAGAGGTGACAGGGAGAGATGCCTGGAAAATCCCACCAAAACGCAGAAAGGTTCCCTGATTTTCACGCTGTGCAAAAGAGCCATTCCTCTCTTCATCCCAAAGCTTACGTGGATTCCTGGAAATGTGCAAAAATTAAACTTTGGGAGGACTCAATATTGGGAGATCAGCCTCTCAACGAGCTCAACGACCTGGAGAATATCAAATCGTGGCTTCTGGCCAACAATCGCACCACGCTGTGGGACATCTCCATTTGGAACAAGATGACCACGAATCCCGGGCAAACTGGAATCTTGGAGACTATCCGGAAGAGCTGAAGGATGAAGCTTCAGCGCTGCTGGGCCTTTTGCAAATGAATTCGCCCCATTCTGCCAAATCAAAGGACAAACGGGGCTGGGGGTCAGGATCTGGAATTTACTCTGCAGCAGCTGGCTACGCTGCCATCTTGGAAACGCCTTGGGTCCCTCCAAATCCAGCACCGTGGAAAACTTTGTGGAATTTCCCTTCCATTCCCAAAATAGACATCTTCATTTGGACTCTTCTCCACAATAGCATCATGACCAGCGATAATATGAAAAGGAAAGGCTGGGAAGGGCCTTCACGCTGCTCCTTGTGCAATCATGCTGAAGAAACGGTTGAGCATCTCTTTATCAGCTACTAGTTTACTAAAGAGGTTTGGAGGATTATGATAGGTTCTACCGTTGACAGACTGCCAAACTCAGTAATGGAATTCATATGCAACTAGAATTCTCTCTCTCCTTTCAACCTGAGTAAGAAAAACCTTCTCAAGCTCACATGGATGTGGACTCCCAAATTCCTGTGCTGGAAAATCTGGTTGGAGAGGAACAACAGAATTTTTAAAGAGGAAAGTATACTTCCTCCTCAAGTTGCTGTGAAAGCCCGGACTATGATGGCAGAAGCGCTTAGTACTAAGCCTTCCATAAAAAACTTGACCAACCTCACTCCTGATGAAGAGCACTGGCTAAAGGAGATCAACCTGAACCAACAAACCATGGAAGCTCTAAATCCCCCTCAGAAGTTAAACTGGGAAATCAGGTTGGATGAACAGGAATTTATCAAGTGGAGGTCAGCCCTTGACAAATGGTGCCTCTTCTTTGACGGGGCCTCGAAAGGGAATCCTGGTCAAGCTGGAGGAGGCGGCATTATCCTTGATCCCTCTGGCAAGCTGCACCTGTCATATGCATGGGGTCTTGGTCACACCTCCAACAATCAAGCTGAGTTTCTGGTGCTGTGGAAAGGTCTAAATGAAGCAAGGACGCTGAACATCCAGAAGATTACCATATTTGGCGACTCCAGGATAATTATTAAGGCGTTACATACTAAGAAAGGGCCAACGGACATCAACCTTGGTCAAACGTATAGGAAAGTCCTTCTCCTTCTGACGCACTTCAGTACTCACAAGGCTTACCACGTGCTAAGGAATCTCAACAACCTAGCGGATGCCGAGGCCAATTGGGGCACCTCCTTGACCAAGATCCAGCTAATTGTCGATACAGGAATATCAAACCATCCGATTCCCTAATGCTAAGGCTCCTCTATCATGCATCATTCCAGCTATTGCAGAATCCAGATAGAATTGGCCCAGCCCTGTTTCAGCTACGTGTATTTGGAGATGAAGCTTAAGATATTATCCTGAATAAGCATTGTAAGGGCCCTGGCAGCCTCTTTGCCAGTCTTTAATCAAAATTTTAACCGTTTTTGTAAACAAAAAAAAATGGAAATACAATCTACAAATGTCGTAGCATATTAGTTCATAAATTCAAAATTATAGAGAACCAAAAACCAACACCAACTATTGAGTAGAGTATGTTGTTGAGACCTTACATTCTATTAAAGTGAAGAAGTTATAGGATTTATTTCTTAATATTAACCTAGTATACAACAAGGTGAATTGGACATTTTTAATATTGGTTTTTCTCCAAATTGGTCTTAATCTGGAGGTGATAGAATGGATTATGGCTTGTGTGTCTTTAGAAAACTTCTCATTCCTTATTACTGGTGCTCTGTTTGGTTTCTTTAAGAGTACAATATGACTTAGACATGGATGTCCTTTGTCACTCTTACTCTTTCTGTTGGTTATCAAAGGCTTGAGTAGGTTGATTGATTAGGCTAAGAGGGATGGTAAAATTAAATCAATGAAGATTTCTTGATCCCTATTTATCTCACATTTCCTATTTGTGGACAATGTTCTCCTTTTTAGTGTGGAGACAATTGGAAAATGGTAGGTACTTCAGGAGATTATCTTTTTGTTCTCCTTTTTGGTGTGGAGACAATTGTAAAATGGTAGGCACTTCAGGAGATTATCCTTTTGTTATGTGAGTCTAGTGGTATAACTATCAGTTAGCATAAATCATCCTTTCTGGCCAATGAAGTTTCTTATGAAGTTAGAGCTTTGTTTAGTTACTTTCTTCCCTATCCTATGGAGCAACTAGATGTGGGGTTCAAATATATGGGATATTTCCTAAAACCCAATAATTATATCTCGGTCGATTGGTTGTGGTTAGTAAGGAAGGTGGAGAAGAGGAATACAAATGGGATGTATAGATTTATTTCATTTGGGAGCTTTTTAATATTGATTAACTTGGTTTTGTAGAATATTTTGGTCTACTAGCTTTCCCTAGAAAAGGTACCCAAAGATGTTCCTCATAAAATTCGGTAGAAGATATTTAGTTTTTTTATGGTCGGTAACAAGGTGAATGAGGGAGGTCACTTGGTTAAGTGCTCTCAGAAACCACTTCCAAAACAACTGGGTGGTTGGTGTATTAATAACCTTTTATAGTTTTCTCAAGCATTGGACATGAAAATTCTATGGTGTGAAATATTTGGTATAGGAATTTTTTGTAAGGCTATTCAGGATAAATACCTTAATAAGATATCGATGGTTGATTGGTTTCGTAGTGCTTAGAACTTTAATACTTTGGATTATAATATATGAATGGGACTTATAGTTTCAGCTCTTGCTTTGAACAACTAGATGGCGTGGAAGGTGGGAAACAAATCCTAGATCTTCCTATGGGAAGACTCTATTGTCGGTGGTGATGACTTGTACCATTTATTATTTGAGGTTGGTTCAATTTTCAAGGATTTTGGATTTTTTCACTTATTTAATGCTAAGAACCCTTATTCAATTCTAGGGGGATTAAACTATTGGTTCAATGGAGGAGTGAGGTCTGGTTGGATCACTTTCTTTTGAATGGAAAAATTATGTGAAAGGGATGGAACATTGTGGAATAAGACTATCTAAATGAGAGGATAAAGAGGATAATAATATGTGATAATTTTAGGCGTAAAGGGAGGGATCATGCTCTGTGCCTTGTTGTGGTCATGGAATACCTCTTTAGGACAGGTAACGAACTCCTTAACATACGACTATATTTCCTTATCCTCCAAATTTTCAGATAGTAAGTGGTGGTTTTGGTAACTTTGGAATCAGTCAACATCACTAAAATTACAACTATTTTTTTTGTTGGTGGTGGAAAAAAATTCTTGAATGGCGATGACCTGATGAAGTGGAGTTTCGTTAGTCCTTTTCATTTTTAGTTCTGTGGTGATGGTGAAGAGTCAGTTAATAATTTATTTTGTACTTGTGATTTTGCATAAAGAATTTGTGTCGAACTCCTGTGAGTTTTGGATTCCTTTGCTATATGGGGAATGGGTTTGTATGAATCCAATATTTGGGTCTGGGTTCAATTTGAGATATCTCTTTTCAATCTTCCATTGTTTTTTAATTGGGGTATTTAGTGGTTCATGAATCTAATTGTTTTCAATAATTTGTAGAGAAGTGTTTATAGCATTGTGGAGAAAATTATTGGTGCCTTCAACTCCCATGACCGTGGATCTAGAGCCAAGGGTGAACCCTTGGGATTTATTAAATTAGATTATGTAAAATTATGTAAATTACAATCTAGTAAGTATTCCTAGAGAAGATCTCAAGGCCAAGACTCAACTAGTAAATGGTCATGCATGTATGATGTAAATATCTATATATGGGTCATGTGTTAACTTTATCATGATGATTTAAAGCTATGTAAATATTATTTTGGAATATAGTATAATGATCCAAGATGGTTGTATATATAATAGTAGAGGGGCTATAATTCCACTAGAGAGGAAGAGGAAAGGGGGGCCATGAGAGAGTAAATCCTCTTTTCCCAAGTGTTAGACTTAGAATTGATCTATTTTCTACCATGTTCCTTAAATAAAAAATTTACCTCCTTTGAATTAACAAAACTAATGATTAAATGCATGTGAGAGGTTGGTGGGAAATTCTTCTCATATAATTATGGAATCATGGGATGAGTATATTGCTTATGAAAATTGTAAGATTACTTCATTCTAGGATTAGAAGTAATGTCTTTTAAATTTTCATCAATATTCTCATGCCCATTGGATTTTCGCTCACTGTTTAGGTATAATTTCATGCTCTATGTATTTCATGTTATTCTTTCCACTGTGAGCAATTACCGGAATGAGAAAATAACTAGGATTGGCACTATGAGGAGGAAATTATAGATATTGTAGTGAATACTGATGGTTTTAGTTGAGGATAAAGGTTGAAGAAGTTAGGAAAAATTCACCCACTGTACATTTGTTTCTCTTAAGATGCTTGAAAATATAGGTATTGATTTTATAGGTAATCCTTAGAAAGCATATAACACGTTGGACTCTTTATACACACACTGAGAGAGAGAGAGAGAGAGAGAGAGAGAGAGAGAGAGAGAGAGAGAGAGAGTTGTTTCCTTTACCCTAGTGTCCTAATCATAGCCTAACTTGGGGGTGGTATCTACATTATATACCTAGTGTTGAGTGGAAAATATCTTTTACACGACCACTTTATTGGATATTTTTCATTTAAAATATAAGTGTTTATCATTTTCTATGAATATGCGAAATTTATGTTTGCTTTCTATTATGAAATTTGTTTTATTGTGCATTTTGTGTGTGTTAATGTAGTTGTGTTCCACTACATTTTATTTTATGTACATATTTAATATTTTATTTAAATTATGGTACCCAAAGGAGGCATAATTTAGTTCTGATTTTGAATGTTGGCCTCATTAAGGCCCTGTTTTGACTTCTCCAGCTAAACTACATTATTACCTATTTTGTATTTCTGCTTATTATATATGGAAATCGGTCAAAATGATAATAGTGTGTTACATGGAAATTTGGACCTACTTATATTGCGGAACTTATGTATAAGTTTATGTTTATGTTATTAATAATTTTGTTATGAGATTTACTTCCATCTTGTACATTAAAATGATTAGTTATGGTACGTGGATACTAGTTTAAATTAAAAGTATAATAAATAGTAAGGTACTAGGTGCATGGTACATAGATTGTTTATATTGTTGTCGGTTAGTAACAAAGAACATATAAACACTTATATGGTTATGCATGATCGTGCGTTTGGTAAACTAGAACCCACATTTTAAATGGGATAAGTGATAGCTATTAAAGTGAATTCGATGGCATGAAATTCAAAACAGGAATGGTATGCTTGTGAAGCATTATTTTTAGAATTATTATAGTCTCATTAATATGCTGTGTGGGTAGGTGCAGGGTCTTAGAAAACATAGTTTCCCAAACTGGTTAATCGATGACTTATCCCTAAGAACACAAACACTAGCGCAGTATGAAAAGGTAGGGTGTTGACTGTTAATGGAGTATTGTATAGCTGGATCTATATCCTACTATTCTATTTCTATGGGTTAAGTGAAGCCCAATCGACATAAAACAAACCAATTATCCAATAATCCTAAGATCTTAAGCCTTCTTCCATGGACTTTAAGAAGGGGAGGAAGGGAGGAGAATTCCTCTTTTAGCCTTGAAGTTTGATGGAGTTCCTTGATGGTTGTCCTTGCAGCTCCTTGAATCTCCTTCACACCTGCAAATATCACCACAAAATCCTTCCTACTATCCTACCAAATTATCTTTAATAAATACATATTAGATCTAATTGCCTACCAATTCTACATCAACATAAAACTTGAAGGGAAAACATTGAACAAGAATTGAGAATAAAAATGGATTGATTCATAATAGATGAACATGGAGAAATAATTACAACCCTTGAGGGTGCCTTCCTTCTCCATAGCCTAGACCTAATCCTGTTGTACATGAATAAACACCTTATAACCGAAGGTATGGGGTTACCAACATACTCAAGAAACTTGCAGGAAATCGACTCTAGAGTGCAGTAAAGGAAACAAGAGGATAGAAAAGACTCACCCGATACACGACGGTTGATCCTAGCTTGTCCTCTTCCGCTCTGCTTCTCCTCCAAATCCTTCAGTGATGCTTCTCCTTCACCTGTCAAGAATCAATTCTCCAAATGCAAGATGATACATATATAAATAGGTTAGATAAATCATATACATAATGCTAAAATATAAATATTTATTAAACCACAATATATGAGAGACATTCAAGACACATATGGAAGAAGGATTCTCTTTATTAACAATAATGAAATAGTTCAAATTACAACCCAACGCCTGAGACAAGGACTCCTTTGCAACCAAAGGATTATGAGTTCCACTACTCCAAAGACTTCTGTATAAACTCCACCAGCATAACTTTGCTCTCTAAGTGTATGTGATTAACACCCTCCCCAAGGCCTGTATTTATACTTGGTGAAATAAGGTAGTTTTGAAGGTTGAGGAGGTTGACATAGTTAAGGAGATTAAGGTTAAGTGCTTAACTAATCTCAAGTAATTGCGTGTTTTTATTTTTAATGTCAAAGGGACATGTACGCAGGTATCAATACTGGCAACTCACGTATGACACACAAGTTTCTCTAAGGGTAACCCGCGTACACATCTGTACGTGAGATGCAACAACCGATATTTGTGTACAACACGCAAGTTGCATATCTAAAGAGCTGAGTACAGGACATGACATATCTAAAGAGTAAAAATAACCAGCTGGATGGATGATAAATGTAGTTATTAACAAGCCCATCTATAGTGTTTTGGGCAACCCTCAATCCATAAATGTCCTTTTGTGTGCCAACATGAGGAGTGTCGGCACTCGGAAGGAGAGGTGCCATTCAGGTGGATAACAGATGCCCCCTAATGTGTGAGGTCAGAGGGAAACGATGGCCGAAATACATTATAATCTTTATCTTTGGAGAACTCAGAAATCCAATGGGGCAGAGAGAGTACCTGAAACAAATACATAGTAATGTCATATACAAAGTTACATCTGAGGATGCTATGTTCAATTTATTGGAACACTAGTTCCTTTACAATATTTGAGTACATCATATGATACGGGTATGAAACCACATATATTACAAAGGTGGATCGAAGACACAATATACAATAATGATGAGTATTCAAAGATCTGGAAGCTATGTGTATGAATAGAACATAATCTTGCGCAACTTAGTCCATAGGTGAGGAACTAAGGTCTTCATAAATAATCCCAAAGAACCAGTAGAATCCAAGCCATGTGAATAAGGGTAAGCTGAAGTCGAACATGGAAAGGATTCAACAGTTTGTCAATCAATAGGTGATAATCGACAACTGAAGCAAAGGAATTTACCAATGATGAAAGTGAATCCTGAGGTACAAATGTCAAAAATATAGGTCTTCGTCATCAGGAAGTACTGAAACGGAACCATGCTATGATAAGGAAGGCAATAGATCCTCCAACGGATCACATGAATGACTAGGAACTGGGCAAAAGAATGGAGAAAAAATAGATAACCGATATAACAATGATGGGATCAGGCTATAGATCAGACATTGGGTATAGTACTTGAACAATGAGCACAACACAGAGATGACCCAAGTCAGCATTTAACTTATAGATAGAACAACTAGACCTATCTGTCATGTAGGAGACATGATCAGATTCCCCAGGTATAACGGACAAGAGGAGGAGTAAGAAACTCAAGATAATAGATGAATGGAAAAGTAATCACTGAAACATGGATATCGAAAAACAAAGAGTGCTATGTTCAAGGAGGACATGCTTCCATTACTGAAAACAAGAGAAAACTTCTTCCTTACCTTCCCTGTTAAATTTTAATGAGTCCAGGAAAGTAAACTTGGATCCCTCTTCATTTTTTAACAAGCTTGAAGAGACGGGAAAATAATGCTTGATAGTGTCACTAATTCATGGATTTAATGAGCCTGAACTAGTATATGCTCAGTTGGTGTTTTCACATTTAGAGAGTCTGAAAACTCCAAAGAAGACTCCAGGGGGGTCCTTTTTCGTCCAATTTAGTCTCATGAGGCCGAAAAAGTATAAAACATACCACATAAGAACTCTCTTAACTTCCGTAGAAGAAAAGGTGAACCTTTTTCATACTTAGTCAGGGAGGTCCAAAAAAGGTTAAATTACCACCTACCCAACGCTCCTTCCAGAACAACATAAAATAGCTTGAGTTTTACGAGTGTGAAGGAAAGCAATATCACTCGGAAAGATCCATTTGGTTACAAGAAATGGGGCTTACAACAATAAACTCGTTGCTTTGTTCTTAAGTGTTTAACGAGCATGAAAAAGACACAAAGTACACTCAGAATATTTTTCATGTTTAGGTCCAGAGCACGAAAAAGAGAAAACTAAGCTCAAACCGGGTGTTCCTTTTCCGTAAATTTAGTCCCCCAGGTCTGGAAAAGTGATAAAACTATACCTGAGAATACTCTTCTCAATTCAAAAAAGAAAAGAGAGCGATCCTTTCTCGTATTATTCCGCATGGTCCGAGAAAGAGATAACCTACCACCAATGCGGATGCCCGCTCACATATTCTTAACGAGCTTGAACGGACGAGTTAACTCGGCAGTCAAGTCTATTTTGAAGGAGTCAGACCTGGGCCTAAAGAAACTCCATAAGGGCGGGGAGTCCTATAAAGGGATAGCTTGTAAAAAGAGATTCAAAAGAAGCTCTATTTGGCGTGTAAAATATCTAAGAGGATACCCCTGAACCTAGAACAATTGCGGCATGAGTACCAAAGGACAACATAGGCTTATAATAAGGATACTCATGAAAAGGTGTCCTATCCACGGAAGAACAATGGTACAAAACAGGGAACCAATGGTTAATGATACCATAGTTTGTGGCAAAAGGTTGATTGCTAAGGTTAATGTGGTTTGAATAAAAGGTGCCAAAAATGTATTGGAAATAACAAAACCACCCAATTGGAGCAACAACACTTTGTAATAGTGAAAAACCTGTTCCAAAGCATAAAGAAATATGGTATTATTTGAATGAAATTTCAAACTATATAAAAAGACCCGCTTAAAGAAATATAATTTCTATAAATAGTTGAAAAATCAAACAAAACTCACCATTTGAACTTTTGAGCCATAAACAGAAAGTTTTACCTTCTACCTTTGTTCGATCATTGTGGACAATTGGACTGACGAAATTGAAATCCGCCAGTTGCAGGTAAGCTTACACCCTGAGCTCTTCATTTTGATCCAAGCAATTATCAATTTTGAGTCTGAATTCCATTATTAAAAGCATCCTAAAAGTAGCACGGCGCGTACGCAGGTTTCTGGTGTGAAGACTCGCGTACATACGTTCTGTACGCGAGTTGTCTAACTAGACAATCGCGTACAGTACGTGACCTGTCTAACTAGACAGTCGCGTGTACTGCGTGGAGGATAAAAGGCTAAATATAGTCAAATTTTTTTGAAGTTTGATATGGAATCACTGAATCAAATTACTTGTTTTGCTAGGTTAAATATGGTTCTGGAATGGAGGGAAAGGGAGCATGAAATAATGGACCAAGCAACACTCCAAAGTGCGCCCACTATATAGGCATTGCGAACCAGTGGGCTACTGAAATTATTTTTCACATCACCAATGCGGGCCAATGTCCGCATACTTGAGTTCATGGTAAATTATTGGGATCATGACTTGGGGATGTTCAACCTACAGGGTGAAACCTTGGAGATTACCACGGAAGACATATATTTCATAACCGGTCTATCACGCCGAGTAGCACCGGTGAAATTAGAGGGAACTGGTAGGGGCGGTGACCCCTTAAGTGTCCAAAACTATATAGATGTATTTTTCACACCGGGCACTCAAAAGAGAGGGAGCTGCATCCCAGTTGTACATATTAGTGACTTTACTCTACAAGTACTTGCTAGCACCATCGTGAGAATTTCAGGATCCTCATCTCTACATTTGGCTACAAGGAACCAAATGAGACTGGCAGTTGACTGTTTTCGCGGTGCTCTCTATGATTGGTGCTCAGGAGTTGTCCCTATCATGAAGAGACAATTGTCCGATTACAAGAGAGGAAGGCAGAACAACTTTGGTTATGCAAGCATATTAGTGGCCTTCTTCTTCTTCGAGAGTACCAGCACTGAGCCCTGCCATACCTCTACCGATCAGGTCTCCACGTCAGCTGAGGCTGAGCAGGTGGGGAGACATCTTCCTCCGTCAAGGAGGAGGAGACATGGTACACAGTGTATATGATGATGATTTCTATACCTGGTGGGAACGACAACTACCGACATTGGAGCAGTTTTCATATGCCGGGATGGACTTTCGAGGTGACCCCGACCTTGTCCTCCCTCCAGAAGGAGCATGGGGTGAGCTAGGTAAGTAATTTTTAAATTTTATCATTTTTCAAATTTTTATGAATTTTAAAATGATAGATATATACATATGTACAAGTATTAATCCTATAAATGTATCAAAATGTAGATATTGGACCGGTCCACCCTGAAGGGTACCCACGCATGTTTGTTCATCCTGTCATAGGCGAAGACCTGGGATGGATCAGGGTTCTAGAGGGAAGCTGGCCAGGATGACCCAACGAGTACCTACCTTACAGATAGAGCATATCTCGACTGCCATGCAGGAGTTTGTAGTTAGAGTTCCATCGGTCTGGCTATGTCTATTCAGGCGAGTGGTCAGAGCGGTACTTGTATATATAGAGGCTGTAGAGGCTGCCAAAGCCGAGGAGGCTGAGGAAGCCAGGGTGCAGAGGGACCATGGGGACCAAGGTGGTCCTGCGTAGATCTAGGACATTTTGATGGACTACGATCCACATTTTTGTATATTTTGTATATGATGGGATCTAAGGATCAGACTTGACCTATCTATGAACATATATTTTACCTATATATATATATATTTTGTTGTCAGTTTATTTACAAATGTTTTTTATATGTTTGCTGTATATCTTTATAAAATGTGTGTAAGATGCCAATCTAAAAAGTAATTAACATATGCATCAGTCAATGAATTCTGATTTCGTGGAATATGATTGAATGTAATAACTTCAAAATTTCTTTCCAATAAACGAATTTGCATGAACTGACGTAATAAAATAGGATTTCGTACCTGATAAGCTTGATTGAGTTGGGAAACCACCAACTGAGAGTCCAGACGGACCTCAAGCTGGGTAATACCACGTGACAAAGCATCCCATAGGAGCTCAATTACAGCTCTATACTCAGCAGCATTATTAGAAGCAGGACCTAGACAAGCGCCTCCTGCGGCAACAAGCTATCCTGAGGGAGAATAAATAACCCATGCTGTCGAAGCTAGATTACAAGTGTGACGGATAGCGCCATCAGTGAACCCTATATACCGTTCAGAAGATATTTGCAACAACCAACAAATAGTATAAAAAACAAAACCGACAACCTAATGTACATAAAAATACAAGAAAAAGTGCTAAGCCTAAGCATAGTACTTCTTTAGGTAGAGCCCATTTCTAGGCTTAGGCAGCTTGTTCCCATCAAAATCAACTAACTCATATGCGCCCTTACTCAATACTTTCGACATGAAATAAGGTCCTAACCACATTGCCTTGAATTTTCCTACCCCCAGGGGTTCTTTGTCTTGGTCCCAAAGAAAGACAAGTTCCCCCTTAGAGAAAACCCTAGGTTTGACCGATTTATCATACTGAGTTTTGACCCTATTTTTATGAGCTTGGTTAGTAGTCAGTGCATCTCTACACTGTTCATCAAGGTGTTCTAAATGTACCAGATGTTCCTCAAGCTCAGTCGTATCAGGTAACACATGAATGGCTATCTTTAGAGACGAGATTTCACATTCAATCGGAGCAACTGCTTCCACTCCATGCACGAGTTGGAAAGGGGAGAAACCTGTAGCAATTTTTACGTTAGTTTGGTAGGCCCAAAGAGCAGGATATAGCATGATGTGCCAATTAGAACGGGCTGCATCAATTGTACGCTTAAGAATAGTTTTTAAAGTCTTGTTGATAGCCTCAACCTGACTGTTTGCTTGCGGATAGTATGGAGAAGAATGTTCTTGTCTGAATCTGAGCATGGTAGTCAATTCCGTCATCATGTTATTTTGAAAATGACTGCCATGGTCAGTGACAATCACTTTGGGTATACCAAACTGTGTGATAATCTGATTGAATACAAGGAAAGCTGCTATTTCCCCATCGGCTTTAAAAGTAGGCATTGCCTCTGCCCATTTCGTAAAATAGTAAACAATGACAATGATGTATTTATGCCCCCCAGCCGAGGCTGAGTTTCAAGTCACGTAATCAATCCCCCATTTCATGAAGGGGCCTACTGAGACAATGGGAAATAACAGAGTAGGATGTGACCGCATCTTCTTGGTGTAAAGCTGACACGGATGACAACGCTTCACTGCTTCCACACAATCTTTAAAGATCGTGGGCCAGAAATAACCGGCACGTAATATATTCTGGGCCGTTGCTAACCAAGATAAATGACCCCCACATGCTCCACTTTGGGAATCATTTAGGACAATATCCATTTCCTCGTGGGTAAGGCAACGACGCAAAACAAAATCTACCCCTCGTCGATATAATGTATCTCCTATAATGAGGTAGTTCTTGGCATGAAGGCGTAATTTACGTCGTTTCTCCCTCGAGGAAGCTGCAGGATACTTCAAAGTTTGGAGATATATACGAATATCCCCGTACCAAGGATCATAGGTGGATATCAGGAAGCTGTGTTCATCTAGGAATGAGTCATCTTCAATGGCTACATCTTCTTCAGTAGGAAATTCTGCGATAAGTTCAGCAAAAACTAAGGACTTCTTAGACTTAGCGGACTGGAAATCCAAGTCAAACTCTTGGAGAATGACTATCCATTTGTTAAATCCCCCCCCCAACAATCCGTCAAGATAAAACATATTGAAACGGATTCACATCCGCCACTACTGTTGTGGTCCTCAGTAAAATGTAGTGATGTAACCTCTGCACAGCATAAACAACTGCTAAAGCTAATTTTTCAACGTGGGAGTATCTATGTTTAGGTCTGGCCAAAGCACGACTAAGATAATAAATGACATGCTCTACAAGCTTATCGTCCTCCTGGACTAGTACTACCCCAATGGTCGACTCTGACACAGCCAAATATAATATAAAATCCCTAGAATAATTTGGCGGGCGTAACAAGGGTGCCGACATCAAAGATTTTTTCAATGCCTCGAAATCAAGTTGTGCGGTTTCATCCCATACAAATGGGGTGTCCTATTTAAGAAAGCGCATGAAACCCTTAGTAATCTTGGCATAGTTAACAATAAAACGTCAAAGAAAATTAGACTTTCCTTGCAGGCTTTGAAGTTTCCTGAGAGAACGAGGAGGAGGCAGATTTATAATGGCCTCAACTTTCAAAGGATCCACCTGGATGCCTCTATTAGATACAATGAACCCAAGCAATATTCTTGACTCGACATAGAATACACACTTGTGGGGATTCAAGCGGATTTTATGTTATCTGCATCTCTCAAATATCAACCGTAAATGATCTGGATGTTGGATCCTCTTACGAGAATGTGTGGGTAGATCATCAAGGTATGGTTCGACAATGGATTTAATGTCATGGAAAGAAAATTTCATAGCCTGTTGAAAGGTTGCCCTAGCATTTTTCAATCAAAGGGCATTTTCTTATACACAAAGGTACCCCAAGGACAAATGAAATCAGTTTCATGTTGGTCTTCCGATTTTATTTGAATTTGATTGTATCCGGAGAAACCATCCATAAATGAAAACACCTCACTTCCCGCACAGGAATCTATGATCTGGTCTATAAATGGTGTGGGATAGTTGTCCTTAGGACAGGCTTTATTGAGGTCTCTAAAGTTTGTACAAACGCAGATAGTCCCTTGCTTCTTATCAACAGGAACAGGGTTGGATACCCATTCAGTCAAAGCTATGGGATAGATAAAACCAGCCTTCAATAGCTTTTCAACTTCTGCCTTCACACTCGCCGCTTTGCGCGGATTAACAGGTCTTAACCTTTGTCAAACTGGCTTGGCATCAAGATATGTTCAGATTTCATGTTCAACAATTGATGGATCTATGCCTGGCATCTCCTCATATGACCAGGAAAAGACATCGTGGAATTCCTTAAACAAGGCAGTATAGATGGAAATCTCTTCAGGAGAGCAAGTTGCACCTATGTATATGTTTTCCACGACATCAGGGTTCACAGAGATGTTAATAGGTATAGTAGCGGAAACATTTTCCATATTCCCCTCGGCAAACATTTCTTCCCTAGGCAAGGGATTGATAGGTATATCAACATCTTCTGACAGTCTCAAACGAAACTCTTGGTTTTCTATTCTGCTTAGTTCTGGAAGAAAATAGGATCGATGATGAAGATCCTCACAAATATTATCACATCCACTCATGGCTTCCAGAATAGCTCCATCGGAAGGTAGAACCACGTCTAAACAATCTATAGAATGCGAAGAGTTTTCCACCCATACGGGCAAATAGAATTCTTCTAGATCATCCAAGACTGTTAGAGGATCTGGAATGGGATCAACAGTGGCTTGAGTGATAGCTTGATAAGCGACCTCCACTACCGATAAGGGCACTTCTAGTTCATGGGGGGTTGGGAGAACCCAAGGATCAGTCCTATCGACAACCGTAGCTATGGACTTCCCCACACTAGTAGAACCAATATAATTAACCGGGGCTGGAAGATCAAATGTGCCCATCAGTGATGTGTACATTCCAGCCCCCAAGCTCTGTGCAATAGGTTTGACCTGATCAACCAATGGCACAACAGACTCATTAGACTCTAAATGACCTTTTCGGGTAAAATCAAGTTGGTCTATAGTAACCAACTTGCCCTCATGTGGAAAAACCACTACACGAAAGACGACCGACGCAATAGCGGACATCGCATAAGTCCAGTTCCTTCCCAGAAGAAAATTATATTCCAAAGGAGCATCAATCACTTCTAATTGAATAGACACTGCTTTGCCTTCCAACTTAATTTCAAAAGCCGACAGGATACCATGCGGACGGAAGGATCTTCCATCAAAAGCAGTAAGCAAAGTGTTTGATGGGACCAGCTCTGGGGATCCAAGAGCTTTCCAACAGGCCAAGGACATAACACATGTAGAAGCACCCTCATCAACAACTGCCCTTCCAATGGTCTTACCACCATGGATGACATCTATTGATAAGGATACATGGTAAGGCAGGCGAATTTTAACATCAGACAAATGAAATTTCGCCATGAGACTCGAAGAGTCCATGCTGCCTAAAGCTATTAAGAGGGCATCCCGCTGAGCGCGACAACTCTGTAACACCTCCAAAGCTGACATTGCACACGGGGTTTGAGCTAAATCTTCAACCACGGATTAGTTTGAAGCAGCCCTAGCATTAGGGTTATGCAAGGTCTTCTTGAAGACACCTTTCGGTATCTTTGGCATAGTTTCAGCAGGCTTCTCTATTGTGAGAGGGTTAGAAGTTTCACCTACAACTTTACTCTTCTCACGAGTCTCTTTCTCATAATTTTTGTTCCTTGTCTGCAACAAAGTCAAAGATCGAACCATGTTCATATAGTTTGGGTCAGGGGTAGTTTGAGTGCCCCTTGCTACAGTAGAAGCTGAAGCAGAGTTCTGTCCTTGGGGAAAAGGATCCTTCAGGACAACTGGTTGTTGAGCTTTAAGCAAATTTTGGGCTTGATCCATAAGGGGACAAAGGTGAGTAAGGTGGCCCTCATGGTAGAACTTACACGAGAACTTTACCTTCTTCTTTTCTTTCTTTCCCCCATCAACATTGTTCGTGGGATTTTGCTTGTTTTGATTTCCCTCTCCCTTCTTACCTTTCTTTTTCTTCCCGTCGGCCTGCTGATTTCCCTTCTGAGAGGTTTGTGCAAAAACATTTGCACTCTAGGGGGAGGGGGCAGCCTTTGCTGCCTCCAACGTAGATTGCTTGATATAAAACTGGTGAAGTTTCCTAGCCAAAGACTCTACGCTGGGAGAGTTAACGAACCCAACCACACCATCGGCATGGGGTCTAGGCTTAGGCTTCTCCGCATCGTGCGTAGGCCTTGGTGCCTTAGGGATGATCTCATATAAGATCCCAGATTGTGAATAAATCAAATCCAGTTTCTGGGCCCTGAGAATGGCTTCTTCTTCGTTCGTCACTCCTAAGGTGGATACGTCCTTAGAAATGTAGGGCAATAGGGATTTAAGGAACCACTCTAAAAGGAACTCAGGAGGGATAGTGGATTTTATAAGGCTCTTTCACCTCCTCCACTCTTGGATGTGATCCGAGATGTGGGTAGCCTTGTTCTTCCTAAAGGTAGATAACAAGTCTGTTCTGAAATCATATAGGACCAGAAGCTGAAAGTGGCTAAGAAATGCACTAGCCAAGTCCTAGAAGCTACTGAAAGTAGCAGAAGGCAATTCAATATACCATTTTGCTGTGGTACCTGTCAAGGTTCTCTGGAATAGCCTCAACCTAATTGAATCTTCATTCAGCGAATTCGAAGAACACCATAAATGGAATGTGGTGGCATGAGCCCTAGGATCTTCACCAACTTTGCCTTCGAACTTAGTGATGTTCGATGGCAATTTGGTGGGAACAGGTGGCCACAAAGGGTCATGCATGACCGGGTCATTCATCAATTCTGACAAATCTGGAAAGTTTAAAGTTGTCAGGAATGGAAGTTTGGGTCAAACCAGGGAACTAAATGTGCCAGCCTGGGGATTAGAGGGACCTGCCCCCGAATGCCCATGTGTAAAAGTGGGGTTTCCCCCTGCCACCGGTTGTGAAGTGGGTAGATAACTCTGAAACAGATTCCATCCGTAAGCTACAAGATTGTGTGTGGGAGGTGCAGTGTAAGAAGTTTAGGCCGTTCCCATAGAAATAGGGGTCTAAAAGACAGGAGCCGGTATCCCTCCGCTGAACAACGAAAAGGGAGAGCTCGTAAACGGAACCGAAATTGGAGTTTGGAAACTTTGCCCATAAGAGGTATTGTTACCAAAATGCACTCCTACATAGGAAGGTGATGGACCTACGTATGGAATGGATGGGGGAATGCGCCCCCCATTCCAAGGAAATCCTTGGACAAACGCCGAGGATCCTATCGGACCGCTCTGGGTAGTATATGGAAAGGAAGAAGGAATGGTAGGTATACTGGGGATCCCAGTAACCATATCACCAGAAGTACCTGCTAGGTTTGAGTGAATCGGTGGTTGCACCACCCGACTCGCTGGAGTCAAAGGTGTAGAAGGTATACTAGATCTAGGGGCACTTACCGGGGGAGGTAGTACCCCTTCAGCCGAAATGGCTAAGGTGAACAAAAAAGGACTTTCTTCCATAGAAGACATGATCCTACCCATAGGGACACCTAAAACAGGTGAATCAAAAGGTCTAACCTGAACGATCATAGGATCGTTTAAATCAGTCAAGGGGGTGTTAAAGTTCCTTGCAAACTCGTTAGTCTACAATTCTTCTATCTCAACTGTATCAAGATCAAAACAATTAGCTATCAGTTCTGGTTCACCAAGAACTTCACTTATCCCTACCGGTTCAAATGAACCATCTGTGTCCAATCTCTGCCTTTGGGGTGGAGGTGGAGGCTCCAATGTGACGAGAGAAGGAAGGTTTCTCAATCTTCTTGACCTTCTAATAGGTTGGTCCTCCACGATTAAAAATTTGACAAATCACACCCTAAGGCCAACTAAACACAGGCAAAACCACAGAGCATACACTATAAAAATCCTGAAGCCTCAAACAATAAAATAAGGGTGAAAGATATACTTTCCCGAAGAAAGCTGATGAACGATTACTTGGTGTCCTTGAAGTGGTTCTTAGGCACAAGCGGAGGAATCACCCAACCGCCCTCCTACACTTACAACAAGGGTTACCTTCCAAGCCCGTTCAAGGTGAACCAAAAATAGCCTTCCGGTTTACCTAGGTATGAACCCTAAATTTCAAGAGACTAAAGGATACCTTAGCTATACCACCAGTCTGGGGGGACAGTTGCAAGCCTGACTCGTACGCATGGGCAGGGTAGCTGAGCCCGAAACTCTATCTATGATAGAATCCCCAGATGCGTAAAATTCCTAATTTATGTTTTGACAAGTATTCGGAGGGTTATCTCCTCTGTCCAATTCCTGCACGCAGCCTCGTGCTTGACTCTCGTTTGAGAGGAGCTTCCCAGATACAATCGATAAAGTCAAGGATTTACCTAAAGAAAAGTCCACTACGTCTGAATTTTAAAACTTATGGGAAGTTTACACTTCCTATCCCACAAGTCTAGACTAAGCTAGTCACGTGAAAGGCCCCTAAAAACAAAAAAATACTAGTAAATTTTAATTATTGTGTTCATTTTAAAGGGCTGTTTCTTACTCAGAAGGAAATGGAGTGATGTACTTATGGTGTTATTGACTCGATAAGAAATAAATAAAAGTAAAGGTGCATATGTTTTTCAAAGCAAATTACCATTATTAAAGCAAACTTCTTTTTTTTTGTAAATATATATTGATGAACTAATGCAAACGATAAAAAAAACTAAGCCTATGTTTTTTGTAGTTTTTGAGATTATATTTTAAAACTGAAATGAAAACTACTTATGCAAAAGCAAATGCAAAAGCTTAACAATGTTTTTCTTTTCACTTTTAAACTTGCTCAAACTCTACCATGCACCTAAAATGCACTAAACTTGAGTAAACTTGGATCTAATCAACTGTATAAAAACAACAAACTGAAGTAAACAAGTCAAAAGAACCACAAATCCACCAACAAAGGCAAACCGGGAACCCTAGTTTGGGTACACACAATGACACAGATCACCGCAAACTCATAAAGGTAAGTGACAACCAAACACTATCAAAATATAGATTGGAAAAAACAATTCCCAAGACCCTGATCACTGATCTGGACAGAGACACTTCACCCTATAACCCAAACAGGCCAAGCTACTTCAACGTGCAAACAGAAAATAATCCAAGCAAAAGAAACCCAAGGTCTTTCGAAAAAGCACAAAGTGTGGTCACCAAAGTCTTTAGACAAACAACACAGTATTCATAAAGAAATCCAACTAACAAATAGGAATTACACAAAGAGAGGGACAAGCAAACCCAATCCTAAAAAATCCCTATTTCTAGGCTTGTTCACAACTGTACATAAGGGCAAATTGTGTACTGTACGCGACTGTCCAAAAGAGAAACCCGTGTATGGAAACCTCTGTACGCGACTGTGCAAAAGAGAAACCCGCGTACAGGTACAAACCTTTTCTCAAAAAATAAGAAAAATCCACAAGAATTTCAAACACTGTAATAAGTATGAACCAGGATAAAAGACCACACACAAACTTCAAAGCAAAGACTGGTCAGGGGTGACAGAAAAAACCTACAGCAGTCTGGGCTCCCCAGCGGAGTCGCCAGTTCTGTTGTACAGGAATAAAAACCTTATAACCAAAGGTCTGGGGTTACCAACATACTCAAGAAACTTGCAGGCAATCGACTCTAGAGTGCAGTAAAGGAAGCAGGAGGATAGAAAAGACTCACCCGATACACGGCGGTTGATCCTAGCTTGTCCTCTTCCACTCTGCTTCTCCTCCAAAGCCTTCGGGGATGCTTCTCCTTCACCTGTCAAGAATCAATCCTCCAAATGCAAGATGATACATATATAAACAGGTTAGATAAATCATATACAGAATGCTGAAATATAAATATTTATTAAACCATAATAGATGAGAGACATTCAAGACACATATGGAAGAAGGATTCTCTTTATTAACAATAATGAAATAGTTCAGATTACAACCCAATGCCTAAGACAAGGACTCCTCTGCAACCAAAGGATTCAGAGTTCCACTGCTCCAAATACTTCTGTATAAACTCCACCCGCATAACTTTTCTCTCTAAGTGTATGTGATTAACACCCTCCCCAAGGTCTGTATTTATATTTGGTGAAATAAGGCAGTTTCGAAGGTTGAGGAGGTTGAGACAGTTAAGGATATTAAGGTTAAGTGCTTAACTAATCTCAAGTAACCGTGTGTTTTTATTTTTAATGTCAAAGGGACATGTACGCAGGTATCAATACTGGCAACTCGCGTATGACACACTTGAGTTTCCCTAAGGGTAACCTGCGTACACATCTGTACGCGAGATGCAACAACCGATACTCACATTTAACACACGAGTTGCATATCTAAAGATCCGTGTATAGGACATGACATATCTAAAGGGTAAAAATAACCAGTTGGATGGATGATAAATGTAGTTCTTAACAAGCCCATCTATAGTGTTTTGGGTAACCCTCAATCCATAAATGTCCTTTTGTGTGCCAACATGAGGAGTGTCGGCACTCGGATGGAGAGGTGCCATTCAGGTGGATAACAAATCCTTTACCATCCATGCATTTGATGCCCAAAAACCTTTGTAGTAGAAAAGTCATTTCTAGACCTCAATTCCTCTAGCATGCCTTTACTCTAAATTTTTTCTCCTCTAATTCACCTCATTACTTATGTGTGTTAAAACTCTTTCTTTACTCATGTATATTAATCTCATTGTGATGTGCAGTTCATATTATATTAATGTGAACTAGTTAGTAAGATTATTGATGTTTGATTTATTGATTGTTATCATACACACTTGATTATGAGCATATAGGAACAATGAATTAGAGGAAACGATTGTTTATCATTACTTCATACACAATATATGTGTACAGTAGCTACGCATACATTCATGACACACGTATGGTAGTACATTTACTTGGTGTATTAGTTGCTAAACTAGTTTATTAATTACACAATGAATGGTTTCATGATTATGGAAAGAATAAATGCATACATATAAATATCTAGTAAATATCTAGCAGCATTAATTATTAGTTGGTAGGATGAAGTAACTGAGTATGGTGGGTTTCCATATATTTTTGGGAGATAAAATCAATTTTCATTATTACGCATGGCTAGCATTCAATTTTATGGTTATTGTATTTTCAATTATTTTATTTAAAGTTTTTAATTAATATTCCCCTAGAACATAGAAAGGGGGATTTATGATCCATTAATGGAGGTAGTTGAGAGATTACTTTGGGGTAAGGGTGAGGAAAAAATGGATAAAGAGGAATAAGGGATGGAGTTTTGGGAGTTTTGTGAGGGGAGAGACTTGAGGAAATTATCTTAGGGGAAGGAAAAATAGTTGGTGGAGAAGGGATAAAAATATTGGTTATTGTTGTTATTGTTGTTATTTGTTCAAAACAAAGGCCTCAATAGTAATTTCTAAGTGCACTATGTTTTATTTATTCTCCTACCCCTATAAGAAGATTTGAATGCCTAGTTATTTTATAACACCATTGGAAAACACTATCTTTATTTTGAAATGTGCCTCTAAAATGATGCTCATTGGAAGAGACAATTGCAAAAGTAGTGCTGTTAAGATAAAAATTTGAGTAAAAAACAAATTCTATCTAACGAGAGGATTTGAAAAGGGAGGGTCATATGTTTAATATTTAGGAATAAATAACGTGGTGTGGTGTTTGTTATGTGATTTAATTCCAACATGCAAATTAAAATGAGAGATTTTGGTACGTGAATACCAGTTTAAATTAAATGTAGAATAAATAGATAAGGTACTAGGTACATGGTACACAAACAAACTTATTTACATTGTTCATCGGTTACTAACATATTAAGAACATATAAACAATTATATGCTTATGCATGATCTTATGTTTGGTAAACTAACCCATAGTTTAAATGGGATAAGTGGTAGTCAAAGAAATATGGTACTAATTAAGTGACGTTCATGACATGGACTTTGAGATAAGAATGGTATGCCAGTGAAGCATTATTTTTATAATCATTATTGGTTTCATTACTATGATGTGTGGGTATAGGGTTTTAGGAAACAAAGTTTCCCAAACTAGAATTCAATTATGTATTGCTAAGAACAACGACGACGACGTCCTATGCCAATGTCGAGTATTGACCCTAGTTCTATTGAGAAGGTGGAGGTATTACCCACGATTTATCCTATAAAACCTAGAGTCATGGGAGGACTATGTTAAGTCACACTCCCCAAGACGTGTGATGACAAATATCAAATTCTTTTAGGGGAAGCTAGGTCGATATTGCCAATAATTCCACTTATAGGTTCCATTTGGGGAAAGATCAATGTAGTCGATGCTCTAGGATATTCTAACAAATGAAGGATAGGATGTGGATGATAGTTGTGAACTAGAAAGAGGAAGAAAGTAGTTAAGGATGTTGAGAAATTTAGATATTATAGTTTAATTACTTATGTGTGTTAAATTTCTTACTTTACTCATGTGTGCTAATCTCAATGTGATGTGTGGTTCATATTATATTAATGTGAACTAGTTAGTAAGATTTTTAACGTTTGATTTCTAATTATTGTCTTGCATGTTTTATTGTGAGCATATACGAACGATGCATTAGAGGCAATGATTATTTATCGTTAGTACATGTGCAATATATGTGTACACTAGCTAACATACATACATTACACATGTATGCTAGTACAATTACTTGGTGTATTAGTTACTAAACTAGTTTATTAATCATACAATGTGGTTTCATGATTATGGAAAGCATAAATACATACATATAGATATCTAGTAAATATCTAGCAACATTAATTATTAGTTGGTAGGATGAATTAATTGAGTATGGTGTGTTGTCATATATGTTTTTAGGAATAAATGTCAAATTTCATTAATACACATGAATAGAATTATATTTTATGGTTGTTTTATTTTCAATTATTTTATTTAAAATATTTAATTAGTATTTCCCTAGAACCTAGAAAGGGGGATTTATGAGCCATTAATGGAGGTGGTTGAGAGAGGACTTTGGGGGAAGGCTAAGGAAAAATTTGGATAAATATGAAGAAGGGATGGAGTGTGGGGATCTTGGGGAGGGAAGAGACTCTAGAAAATTGTCTTTGGGGGAAGGAAAAATTGTTGGAGGACAAGGAAGGAAAATATTGGTTCTAGTTGTTATTGTTATTCCTGGGGTCAGACATGGAAGGCCAAGAAATAAGGTTTTCTTGGAGCTAGGGAGTCAGATAGGTTGTTCCTAGTTGGTTGGGAGATAAACTATAGTTGGGGGATTGACTATGGAAGGAAAATGAAGGGGTATCAAGACTTGGGTACTAACTCAAATAGTACTACAAGTATTTTATTGATTCCTACCATGATATGCTTAATAAATTGTAATGATTTACTATTTGATATGATTTATTGCTAGGTTTATAGTTCAAATATTTACAGTTAAATAGAAATGTTGATTTAGGACATAAGGGCCCAATTAGTTAAACCAATTCCTTTTTTTTTGTAATTTAGGAAACTATTCTATTGAAGTAAGGTAATAATGTTACAAAAAATATTACAATTCAGAGATGCATTCTTGCCCAAAAGAACTAGTAGGTAGGACTGTTCTGAGAAGAGTGCCACACCCTCCCTCCAAGAGGGAAAATAGTTCCCAGGGAAAAAGAGTGACATTATATAGAAAGACATAAAATTTCCTGAAAAGTAACTAACAAAAATAATTCAGGCCGGGGAGTGCACACAATATTCCTGAAATGAGCAAAAGAGACCATTGAAAGAACCTGGCTATAGCTTGTGATAAGGCTCCTCGACGATGGGGAAACTGAAGTCAGAGGAGACTGGCTCAATTGGCTCTTCCACTACATCCGATGCGTCATCACTAGAGGAGCTTGAATCCTCGTTGCTGGGAGAGTCATCCTCGTCTTCATCACCTATAAGGGGTTGTTTCACCAAGAAAGGGGCAGTCTTTATAGCAATGGCTGGAATAGGGGTGCATTTGTCAATGGAAAGAGATTTTATACGGCTTAATGATGGGGGATGAGGGTGTTCGCAATCCATAGGGACCATAGGGGAGATGGTGGAATAGGAAGGTATAGAGGTTGACGCAGGGAGGACAATAGAGTCGGCAGGAGCAGGAGGAGGGGGTGGGGGTGGGGGTACTGGAGGTGCAAGTGGTTCCATAGGAACAAGTAGTGCAGGAGGAGTAGGAGCCAGGGGCTGGGAATAGAAGTAGAGGATGAGCCTAATGAGTAGATTCTTTATCACCTAGTATTTTCATCTGTGCTCCAGCATGTGTCCCACTGCATTAGAGGCACCAAATAGATTGTCTTCCCAGTCGTTCACCATTTGGAGAACATCATCCAGAATATCAACATCAAAACCCTCTCCTCTCGCCTGTGTGTTGAGAAGAATTTAATATTTAGAGTGGGATCCTCTCCCAGAACGACCACGATGAGGCATACCTCGCTTC
The DNA here is from genome assembly GCA_001517045.1 of Pseudotsuga menziesii. Taxonomy (NCBI): domain Eukaryota; kingdom Viridiplantae; phylum Streptophyta; class Pinopsida; order Pinales; family Pinaceae; genus Pseudotsuga; species Pseudotsuga menziesii. The sequence continues at coordinate 143,622 of LPNX010506845.1, read as the reverse complement.
CTTCGTGACATAACTGAGTGGTGAGGGATAATGGTAAAATAAGGACCGAGAGCAGAAATGTAGAAGGCCACATGATCCTATGAGTGCTGGAAACAAAGTAGAAAGGATGCACATAGCAAATGACCCAAATAATGAAGAGGCCAAGGCATAAAATTGATGGCGTGGCGACGCATGTACCATGGTGGCTCATTGAATTCCATCTACGTCGTGTTGATGATGACGTCCCTTCAAACTTCCTATAGTTGACCATGCCCAAACCGGGAATAAATGTTCGCAACCATATGGGGGTGATGTGGTGGTGATATTAGGTGGATGGTGGGTTGGTCTCGTCATTATCCCCCTTGTCCTCGTTGGAGTGAGTGTCACCCGTATCCGGGTAGTTAAACCAAGTCCTTACAACCTCTACGCGATATATTTTGAAAATCATTATTCATAACTACATGTCCTATGGATGAAACAATGGATGGGGACATTACATGTGAGAGGATCTTTCTCAATCTCGGGGGAAAAGAAGAAATGAACTATGAGTAAGGTCTTGGGACAACCACAAACAATTAGGTAGAAGCATATGCTTTTCATTAAGGATTAATACATGCTCATTCAATAAGGAAACCTCTATTGTAGCCATTGGGGACTCAATTGTAATTATAAATCTCATGCATAATTCACAAAATTTGATAGGTGGCACTCTAGCTCGTCTCCTAGTAAGAATCAATTAAGAGAAAGGTAAGTTCAAAGAGATTCAATTTTTTCATGTCTTAAAGGAACATAATTGCAAAGAACATATCATGCAAACAATGATTTGGTATTGAACTTAAGTAAAGTATAAAAAAAGTGGGTTTTGAACATCATCACATACCCTAACCATTACATTAATTTCTTACATGTGAATCATTAATAAATGTTGATATGAACCAAGGATCATATCATATGATTTTACACTTGATCATCTTAATTTTGTTTCAAAGTATTGAATACATGATGGATCTAATCTAGCATGAAGGTGGGATATTGCTGGTAGGGGCTTCAGTTCTAGGAGAGGTATGTTTTCAATGGTCGACCCCATCCTGAAAAGAACTCTAAGTAAGCTTATTCATTTTTTATTTGTGGTTTTATGTCTTTGTTGTTAGTTGGATTCATTTTCCCCTTTCGTAGTAATCGCTTCTAATTTCGAATTTTATATTTGGCTCACTTCCCTTCATGTTGGGTTATGCATATCTCATAGCTTCTAGTTGATTCTGGTCCTTTATAACTTGATGAAAATTTGTATAGTTTTAGAAGGCCCTATTACTTGTTTCCCTATTTTTTAGCACATTGGGAATTCTCACCTTTCTGGTCCCTTTTTTGGATCATCGATAAGTGATTTTGGTTTTAAAACTTAAAGTTTATTTTGGGGTTGGGGCCCCTTTACACTATGTTTGTCTCTATTGGGTATATGTTATATTCTTTGCATGTGTGTGTGGGGGGAGAGTGCATCTATCAGTAGTTCTCCCGACGATCCCTGTAGGAACCTTCACGAAAATGACTGCTAGGCCGTTTTTGACAAGAGAGTAGTGAGCCCGAATTTTTGGGTTGCTTTTGGCTATTTTCGGATGTTTATAAAAATACGTAATTTAATCCCGGTTAAGGGACTAGGTTCTATTTTCTAATTCGGTTTAATTTATTAGGGTATTGGGTGTTGCGGAATACCTTATTATATTGTGATTTATTCATAATGATAATGAGAAAATAAGAGGTGTGGCTCTAAGGTTTGTTGGTTTTCCTGGTTAAGGGTTTCTAGGGTAAATCTGTGTTTTATGTGTGAATGTTGTGTTGTAATATTTGTTTTGATTAAAAGAATATGTATGCTTTGATTTTCTACATAGATTTAAAACTTACACGTGGTACCCTAGAATCAATGCTGCAAATCTATAGAAGCTCAAAATGGAGGATCTTCTTGTAGACCGGGAACAATGGATTATTATGGATTTGGGTACAAAACCCACTAGAACATCATAAGAATATTGGGATAAACTATAAACAAGGGAAAGGCACACAATTAGACTATTCTTATCATACTTTGTGTTGTTGAGCATATCTGGACAAGATAATGCGGTAAATATTTGGGGGAAACTAGGGAGTTTGTATTAATCAAAATCCCTTGTGAATAAGTTGTTTCTACAAAGGAAATGACTTCATCTCAAAATGGATGAAAATGACATAGTAATAGAGCATCTGAATGTCTACAATACTCTGGTAAGTCAAATAACCTCTTTGTCAGATTCCTAGGACAACCTAATTGTTGCAATAGGTAGTGCTAGTCAAGCGACCTTAAAATTTGATGAAATAGTATCATCCCTACTATTAGAAGAGATGAGGCATAAAACCATGGATAATCATAGAATGGATGCCTTTTATATGAGAGGTCACCCTCAGGAGAAACAAAAATAAAGGATTTGGAGGGAGATCTAAATCTAAGGGTAGATATAAATCCCCGAGAAAAGTAATAAGGAAGTGTTGGAAATGCAGTAAATCTAGGAACTATAAAAAGGATTACAGATCTAACAATATTGAGAAAGCAAAAGGATCCGAGGATACACATTCCACATAGGCAAAGAAATCCTTAGAAGAAGGAGATGATGTGTACCTATATTCCATGGGTAATCATTGAGAATGTGATATATGGTTTATTGACTCATGTGTGTCATGACATATGACCCCTCATAGGGAGTGGTTCTATGAATATGAAGAGTACAATGGAGGAGATGTGTACTTGGGAGATGATTTACTAGCCAATATTGTTGGACGTGGTATATTCAAGATGAAAATCAAGGATGGAAGGATTAGAACTCTACCTAGAGTGCTACACATTCCAAATGTAGTAAGAAACTTGATATTTGTTAGAAATATGGATGGTGTAGGTGTAAAAATTGTGTGTGGAGATGGTGATTGAAAAATGGTTTGTGGATAAATGGTATTGATGAGGGGATTTCAGTATGGAACACTATACAAACTATCAAGAACCACCATCATGGATGAATGTAACAGTTATGTTGTTCTTGAGGAAGGAGGTAAATATGGCATAACCCCGACTACATCAGAAGGAAAGATGATGATATGGCATCAAATATTGGGGCACATTGGATAGAAGGGCCTTCGAATATCCTCAGAAAGATGGATGGTGGAGGTGTAAATACTATGTGTGGAGATGGTCGTTGAAAAATGGTTTTAGGATCAATGGTATTGCTGAGGGGAGTTCGGTATGGAACTCTATACAAACTATTAGGAAGCACTATCATGGGTGAATGTAACAGTTCTGTTGTGCCTAAGGTCAAAGGAGATAAAGATGACAGAACCCTGACTACATAAGAAGGAACCATTAGAGGAAATTTCAACTCAAAATGGGCCTTTTAACCATAATTCAAATTCCATGTCATCATGTGTTAGCCAATGAAATTTATTTAAATTTGAAATACTGTATAGGTTTTAAACAAATTTTTAATATAAATTTGGGGATAGGTATCATAAAAAAGTACCTTTTTGTTTGTATTTTTGACATATCTCCGTGTGTTTTTACTCAAATTTTGACTGGGAGAGCTTGTTGGATGTGAAATTAAATTCCACATCTAATGAGTACCCACTTGCATACTTTTGACGGACCTCGCTACCCCAAATTCAAGAAATATCATCACTTTTTTTTTCCAAGTATTTCTTGTTTTTGGGGTAGCGGGGTCTGTCAAAAGTATGTCGAGTGAGTACTCGTTGGATGCAGAATTTAATTTTGCATCCAACGAGCTCTCCCAATTGAAATTTGAGTAAAAGCATCCCAATCTAAATTTGAGTAAAATCACAGGGAGATATGTCGAAAATACGAACAAAAAAAGTAGTTTTTTTCTTTTCTTCCTCCAAAATTAATAAATATTAATTTATTATTTTAACTATTATTTTATTATTTTTCTTAGGAGGCCCATTTTGAGTTGAAATTTCCTCTAATGGATGATGATATGGCATCAAATATTCGGGAATATTGGAGAAAATGTCCTTCGAGCATTACAAGGTAAAGGTATGGTTGAACGTATGACCGATTGCACTTGATATTCTGTGAACATTTCATATATGGAAAACATAACCAAGTAATATTTTCTCTTGATTCTACAAGAGCAAAGGGAATTCTAGAGTTAATACATAGTGATGTATTTGGACTTGTTCATGTTCCATCATAGGTATATATGTGTATTATGTTTCATTTATAGACGATTTCTCAAAGAGCACATGTATTTATTTCATTAGAAATAAATGTTAAGTATTTTGCTAAGTTTAAAGAATTTAAGGCTCTTGTAGAGAATCACTCAACAAATAAAATAAAGGTGTTGAGGACATAAAATGGTAGAGAGTTTTACGGGAATGAATTCAAGGAATTTTGCAAGAAGTGTGGTATATCTAGGCAAAAGAATACTCCATAAAACCTAAAAAAAAATTGAGTTGTCAAGAGGATGAACAAGATGCTGATAGAAAAGGAAAGGATCATGCTAAGCAGTGTTGGGATAGGACAAGAATTATAGGTAGAGCCAATGGAGATAGCATGTTACTTGGTAAATTGATCACCCATGTCAACATTGGTTAAAAAAACTCCACAAGAGGTATGGAATGGTAAGAAACCCTCTATTAGAATATGAAAGTTTTTGGCTGTGATGCTTATGTACATGTTCCAAAGGAGAAAAGGAAAAAGTTGGATAACAAAGCAAAGAAGTGTATCTTTACTGGATAAAAATATGGTATGAAAGGTTATAAGATTTGGAATCATGTAACTAAGAATATTGTTTATAGTTGATATGTTGTGTTTAGAGAGGTCAAAGAAGTCCCCAGACATGAAGTGACTCCAATGGAAAAGGAACCAGAGAAGATAGAATTTGAGTTAGAAGGCGAAGAATACGACTCAACAAAAGAAGCTGAATCAGAATAATAAGAATTTCATCCCCCAGTTTTGAGGAGATCATCTCGAGAAAGAAGGAAATGAGAAAGGTATTCCCCTCTTGATTTTTCTCTTATTTTGCTTTTTCGATTACTGATAATGATCCTAGAAATGTGAAGGAAGTTTTTTATTAATATGATAGTGATCTCTGCAAGAATACCATGGTTGAAGAAATGGATGCCATGGACAAAAATGAATCTTGCGATCTAGTTGAGTTACTAGCTAGAAGAAAAGTTGTTGGGTAGCAAATGGTTGTTTAACAAGAAGTTAGATGCAGAAGGTAAGGTGGAGAAGTACAAAGATCACTTGGCAGAAAAGGGATATTCTCAGGTACAGGGGATTGATTTTGGTGAGATATTTTCTCCAGTTTCAAAATTAACTTCTATTAGATTTCTTCTTTCTATGGTGGTTGCTTCTGACATTGAAGTAGAACATATGGATGTGAAGATAGTGTTCTTGCATGGAGATGTTGAAGAATAAATATACATAAAGAAACTACAAGGGTTCATAGGAAAGGGAAAGCAAGAGATGGTATGTAAACTAAAGAAGTCCCTTTATGGTCTAAAGCAATCTCCAAAGATGTGGTACCAAAATTTTGACACATACATAATGGGATTGGGGTTTGTGAGAAGCAAGGTCGATCACTGTGTATACTCCAAACATATCGATTATCACTTCATTAACATAGTATTGTATGTTGATGACATCTTGTTGATTGGAAACAATAAATATGTTATAAAGGAGTTGAATTCTAAGTTGTCCTACAAATTTGACATGAATGATCTTGGTGCTGCGAACTTCATTCTGGGAATGGAGATAAGAAGAGATCATGCAAAAAAAATATATGGTTAAATCAAAGAAAATATGTTTAGATAGTACTACAAATATTTAACATGCAGGAAAGTAAGCTGGTCAAGATCCATATTCCTGTAGTTGTAAATTTATATGTAGATCAGTGTCTGAAGATACAGGAAGAAGAAGAAGATTTGTCATGAGTTTCATATGCCAGTGTCGTTAGTAGTTTGATGTATGCAATGGTTTGTACCAGACCATATATTTCTCATGTAGTGGGAATTTTGAGTAGATATATGTCAAATCTAGGGAAAATGAATTGGATAGATATAAATTGGTTCTTCATATATTTGTGCGGCACCACAAATTATGCAATCTGATACCAAGGAATACCTGGACCAGGCATAGTAATATATGTACATAGCTTTGTTGATACAGACTGGGTTGGATGTATTAATCATAGAAGATATACAAGTGGGTATGTATTTAACATGTTTGGATGAGTTATTAGTTGGATGAGTAAGAGACGGGTTGTAGTTGCACTCTCAACTACAGAAGCTAAATACATGGCAGCCACACATGTCGACAAAGAAGCAATATGGTTACAAAGACTATGTTCAAGTGTTGTGTTTGTATAGAAAAATGTAAGGTTATATTGTGATAGCCAAAGTGTAATATTCTTGGAAAATAAAATTTCTTATAATGCTAATACAAAACATATTGATGTGCAATATCTCTTTGTGAGAGATATGATTGAAGACAAGAATGTGTTTCTAGAAAAGGTTCACAAATTGAAGAATGTTGCAGACTCATTAACAAAGATTGTCAGTACATAGAAGTTCTGTTGGTGTAGAGAATCTATGGACATTGATTCCCTCAACCTGTGACTCTATAAGTACATGACTCATTGTTATGCAAATAAAATAAAACGTGGGAGAATGTTGGGTATATGTTATATTCTTTGCATGTGTGTGTGTGTGTGGGAGAGGGTGGGGGGGAGGTGCGTCTGTCAACGATGCACTTGACGATCCCTGTCGAAAACTTCATGGAAAAATTCCAGTAGGACATTTTCATTCGGAAATGGGAATTAGGACATTTTTGACGTGAGTGCAGTGAGCACAAATTTTTGGCTATTTTGGGAAATTTTCTAAAAATATGTAATTTAATCCCAGTTATGGGATTGGGTTCTATTTTCTAATCCGGGTTAATGGATGAGGGTATTAGATGTTGTGGAATAACTACAGTGTATTATGATTTATTCATAATGATAATAAGAAAATAGGAGGTGTGGCTCCGGTTAAGGGTTTCCAAGGTAAATGGCTGTGTTTTATGTGTGAATGTTGTGGTGTAATATTTGTTTTTCTTAAAATAATATGTATGATTTTCTTCTCTGCATAGGTTTAAAACTTAGAGTCTCTGGCGTGTTCCTCAAATTTTGGTTAATTATCCCTATCTTTGGGGTCTGGGCTATGGATTACTCGAATTTAATGGAAATTCCCATATGGAGATATAGGATATTTGTAATGTTTTTTAAAAGACATGAATATATCATTAATGATGATTGAATTTCCAGTTTCTAGGTGAGCACTAAGGTTCATGGAAATGAACATTTATGCACACTTAAATTTCCATGATCATGGAAACTTTGGTTTAGTAGAAGAGGAAAATTCAAGCTTGAAGGAAAACACTTCTATGTTAAAAAATATGGTATGTAATATTAGTAAAGGTTCTCACTCAACAACATCTGATCCTTGCATATACATGCACTCTACCCTCAAATATTTTAAAATAGAAGAAACAATCCATGAGATATACGGGGACATGGAGCTGGGCAAGCAATAAAATCAAACTACCATCGTTAACCAAGAAAAAGCATTTACCAAACATGTTTTTTTCATAATAACTCTTTTTCTTATGATATGTAAATGAATTTTGATAATAGGCATATTTCATAAGGTTGACATGAGAAAATATTTTAGGAAATCCTCTACGATAGAATATATATATATTATGTTTTAATTTCTAATTTCTAATTTTATGAAAACCTGCATGGACAATCTCAAATTTGTATTTTTACACCGATAGGTATTTATATTTTGAAATTTGAAGCGAACAAGGAACGGTCCTCTTCCGAGATTGAAAGAAGATGATATAAGTGTACTTTCAAGATTTATTTTATGGACATTGTTCCAAATTTGAAATAAACAATTGTCTGTGTATGTGTGTTAACCGATAGCAAAGGCATGGACAACAGAATTTCATGGCACTTAACTTGTGGCATATCAATATTCACCAGCCACAATATAGTAGCTGTACTATTCATATTGACCAACTCAATTACAACCTCTTATTAATACAAAATAGATTCATTTCCATTTTAAAAATGTTGACCAATGAATCACAATTAAAAAAGTAAATAAACCATAACCAAACTTGAAAAAGAATCCAGTTTTTTTCACCTCCATGTTAAGCCCCATCCCAGCTAGGCCATTTGCACCAATAGATAAATTTAAGGCTCCATTGGACACCGAGCAGTCTGTGCCACCTTCATTGGCCAACCAACATATTTAAGTAATTAATTAGGATAGTTTTCATGCATATAAAGAGTTAGTTTTTTCCTCAAAAATATAGAGATCAATGAAGTTTTAATGATTTAATACAAGATTTTGGATTACATTATTTTCAAGTTTATATATCACAAAAATCCAAGTGCTCCAATCAAAATAGTGATTCCTCTCTTATGTTTTCAAATATATATTGTCACCCTTAATTTTTATTTTCCATGAGTAGTTTATTCTAAAATTATATAGATTTGGCCAGTATGCGTTGGATTTTTATTTTTTCTAGGAGTAGTTTATTTTGAAAGCATAAAATTGGAGGGGACACTTTATGCATTTTACATGGGGTGAATAAGTTTATAGATTAGAGATGTTATAACATGGACATATTATTAATGATATTGTTTTAATTATTGAATACCAATATTTTTTTGTTTGTTTGTTGCGTCGAGAAGGTGCATTTCTACAAGCTGGGTGGGAGAAGTGTCCATTTGTCCCATAACAAATAAATAAATAGAATAAAAATAAACAATAAGAATAAATACATCACTGTGTTGTAGCATAGTGGTGAGAGGGAAGTGTACATATGTCCCCAATAAAATAAAAATAAATAAGAATACAAAATTAAAAAAATGCATCAGTGTGTTGTAGCATAGTAGTGAGAGGGAAGTGTTTGTCTCTCCCATAAAAATAAGAATAAAAAATAAGAATGCATGCATCAGTGTGCTATAGCATAGTGGTGAGAGGGATGTGTGTTGTGGCATAGTGGTGAGAGGGATGTGTGTTGTATATTAGTAGTGAAAGTTTTATATATTTGATCCCTCTTGGAACTTTGTAGAACCAAAATCAGGTGGGTCTACACTGGTTTATATTTGGGATGAAGTCCAATAATCAAACAATTTAAGAAAAATAAAATTATTTTATTTGGGTCAATAATCCTTCTGATATTTATATTTCAAGGATGGGATATTTATTCTTAAGGGAATGAGGGGTTTCATAAATATTATCTAGTAGTGGAGAGTAATTTGGAAATTCAAATACCTACCATATAAAATAAAAATATATGCATGTTTCTAAATAATAAATGCTAACCAAATTAAATAAAAAATATATTCCTGCTTTTAAATAATAAATAATTGATATAGGATAATTTTCAGAAAGGAATTGGACTGGAAACATGAAGGTTTTCTCTCTAGAAGTGTTGTGATAAGACTAATTTTCATTTGGTAATGGTGTTCCTATTCTAATCAAGTTTGGCTAAAAATTGAAGTTTTAGCGGGTTAAATATGTGTGGTCTCGTATTTCTGTAAAAGGTCTAATGCAGGGAAACCATGCCCTGCTCTAAAATTCTCCACTATATCCACTAAACATGTTCTCAATTTGTAGGCCTACAATCCTCAAATACCATACTCACCTCATGTTTTCTTTTCTTATCTTGATTCTTATGCTGATGCTATTTTATTGTTGGAATGACTAATTTCTCTTGTAAATAGTGGAAACAATATTATTCCTAATCGATGCAGGTTCCAAGAGGAATGCACACCAAGCTTCTGGATTCTAAAACATCAACCCATATTTGAGCATGATAATTAATTTAAACATAAATGAACAAAACTATAGGAAGACATCAGGCATGTAGTTGGATATCATAGAAAATCCAGAGTACTCTGCTTCAGGGTTCACACTTGTAATATCCCAAAATGTATACACATCTCTCTCAATTGCTCACCTCAATACATACTAATATCCACTTCGGACAAATTTCAAACTTATAGTCACTTCCTCCAAGTGTTGGGCACCATTATTATAACCGGGAATTGTGAAATAAAACCTCGCTACTGTTACATACCTTAATGGTCAAGGATGATGTAATGAAATGCTTCTACAGGTGTATAGATTCTCAAATCAATTCCACACTAATAATCCTTTCAAAATCAACAGAGGGTTCGCTTTTAACATGCTTCAATGCGACTTCACACAATTTTCCCCTTTCCACATAGTATTATGAGGTTACACCAATGGGGTTCAGATCCTTTACATACATGTTGGTGATTTCATGTTCTAATCTATAACTAAATATCAATTACCAGGACTCCTGCACATATTATTAACTGCAAATTTTTTATTCCAGTAACCCTAAATTAATGGGTTTTAACTGGCATATCGCCTTAAACACAAATCTGAACTCATCAAGACTTCAACTGTCGCATTCAATTTGAAAGTTGGGAGAATTAGTAACTAGTTGCTCAAGCTCTTGGCGTTCCTCATACCATTAACTATTTCTCCATCTATACAATATAGAATGAATATATTTACCTGTGTTGCAACTCTTACATGACTAGGAAGAATGGAATACAAGGTTTCACCTTCAAATGATCCAACCAATAGTTGGCAGGTTGTCAATCCTCAACATGTTTGCTTCGACAGGTTCGCCTCGACAGGTCTGCATTGACATGTTTGCCTCGACATGTTCACCTTGATAGGTCATCCTAGACATGTTTTCTTTGACAGGTATGCCTCTATAGGTCCACCTCAACATACAACATACCAACATGCCTCTGTCTTCCAGTCGTCTGTGACGGTTGAACTTCTGAACCGTTATAACTTATTTTGTAACTGAACGTAATGGGTAATCACCCAAGCATCTCAACATCATATATAAGCATGTACACTAATGTAATATACATAATTCTGATTCCTCCATCTTTCATGGAGAAGAAGTAATAAATTGGTTTGAATTCTTGCATATTGTATGTGCACATACTTCTTGTCGACCTAGTGTATTTCCTGCTTTGCTGGTTCTTCTTATATGCTTTGACCATAACAATACTCAACTCATTCAGTTGACTGTTTTGCCCAGCGTGCACCTGGGCATGAACTCAATCACTGGTACCAGACAAAGATCTTGTTCAGAGCTTAAGTTACATAATCACTTCCATCGAAGTTATTTAACTTATTCCTATTCAAACACGCTCGCAAACTCAGCAAACTTAACAACACAAGAAGACACTTCCTTCGACTTCAGAAAAGATGGCTGAAGAAGCAGACAATAGACATGAAACTGACGAGACAAAGAAACTCATAGAAAAAGCACTGGATTGCCAACGAACTGAAATGTTCACCTAGTCAGCAAGATTCTCATGCAAGTCACTTTGAACTCCGAGGAATCCTCGACACGACCTCAATCCGATAAAAATCAGCCCCTTCAAAGTGCAAATGATTTTGGACATACCGAAACTTGAAGGAAATATTGACACAAAATCCATCAACAATTGGGTGCAACAATTGAAATCTCACTACTCAGTGAATCAACTCTCTGAAGCGGAAAATATCACCATTGCATCCTTAAAAATGTCAACCTTTGTACACTTCTGGTGGGAGAATCTATCGACAAATATGGAAAAAGAAGAAAACCCCATAAACACATGGGTAAAATTTGTTGAATATGTCTGAAATGAGTTCTAACTGCCTAAGTATCTTGAACAACAATATAAGAAATGAAAGCAGCCAAGGAAATGGAAAGACCGGTCCGCATAGATTTACACCAACGCGTTCTATTGACTCATGGCTAGATTTGGCAGCCAAGAAGAAGAGAAATTTCTTCTCCTGAAGTATGTTAGTAGTTTATGCCCATACATTCAGCAAGAGATGGATTTTCTAACTGTCAGTACACTTGCGGATGCATTTTATTACGCCAAAGAGCTTGAAGCTAAAAATAAAGGAAAACCATGTTTTGTGAACAAGCCAATAGGTCGAACATTCGACAAGAATTCACCAGCTGACTTCGACAAGTTCAAGAACCCTTCTCATCCGACTCCACCAAATCTCAATTATCAAAAGAATAAATTTCAAAAATACAAGAGGGATCTCAACAAACAAGCTACTACAAGGAAATGGTGTGATTATCACAGTTTAGCATGGCATGCTACGTTAGAATGCAAAGATCGAAAGACATTTTTGACAAAATTGTCGACATCCGACTTGTTTGATAGAACCCTGGTAGAATTTGATCTAGCTGCATCAACCCTCTTGGCTTCAATATTGAATACTCTGATAGCCTCGACTATCATCGATGAGGAGGAACGAGAGTGCCTATACCATACACATATATGGGTTCAGAAAAATCCATTACAGTTGATATGGTAGCCATAAGAACTTCATTTCTGAATATCGTTTGAACAAATTAGGTCTTGTCACCACTCCACATCCTCAACCTTACGATATCAGTTGGATTAAGGATGGGAAGGAACTAAGGATCACACACCAATACTGACCCACCTACTTCATTAAGCCTTTTGAGGATGAAGTACTTTGTGACAAGGAACCACTTTTCGTAGTCGACGCCCTGTTCAAGAAACCCTACCTATGGGATCGACATGGTACATATCAATCATGACCTCATAAGGTGATTGTCAAAATAAGAAATAAATGGTGTGGCATACCATAGTGACCACCCACATCAACAGTGCTATGATATCTGCCAAACAAACAAAGAAGCTTCTCAATCATGCTCAAAAGTTCGCATTAATCATGATAAAGCCTCAACATTCCAGGAATAATGTAGCAACAAGTCGACTCACCGACCAACGCAACTACCGATAAAAATAAATGATCGAATGCATTATTGAACAATACTAGAACGTATTTCAAGCACCCAATGAAGTAAATCTGCCTTGTCAGGTAAAACACTCCATTGGAATTGTTCCTGGTTCTTCATTACCTAATGCATCTGTTTACAAAATATCTATTCTTGAAAATGAATAGATTCGCAGGAAAATCCAGGATTTGATCGACAAGGGTCATATCCACCCCAACTCCTCTCCTTGTGGAATTCCAGTCGTCTTAGTTCCAAATAAAGACAAGAATTGGTGCATGTGCATTGAATGTCATGCTCTCAACAAAATTTTAGTGAAGAAAATATACGCTCTTCCATGGATTGATGAACTCATCGACAATTGAAAGGTGCTAAGTTATTTACGAAACTTGACCTCAAGTCGAGATAAGACTAGATTCCAATAGAGTCCATCGATGTATGGAAAACAAATTTCAAGAACGAGGAAGGATTGTTTGAATGGTTAGTCATGCCTTTCATCTTAACCAATGCACCTACAACCTTCATGAGATATATGGGTGACATTCTAGGACCTTTCATCGTTAAATGTGTCATTTTCTATCTCGACAATATCTTGATTTTCATTCGATCATGGGAAGAACATGTAAAACAAATTCGACACTCTCAAACAACATCAACTATATCTGAACATGGAGAAATGCTCATTTGCGACGACCAACATCAAATATTTTGGGTATGTAACTGTCTCTGCAGAAATTCATGTCAACCCCAAAAAAAGTATAGATCCTTAAAGAATGGCCCATTCCTCAAAAAATTCATGAACTAAGAAGTTTTATTTTTTGGAGAATTTCTATCGATGATTCATACTTGGCTTTAGCCACATCGAATGGCCTTTGAATTATTTGACAAAAGGAAATGGGAAAACTATCTACAAATGGACACTGACACAACAAAAAGCTTTTGAACAACTAAAAAAAAATCTTTGTACTGCACCAATACTTGTGTTACCTAATTCGCATCAGCCCTTTGAGATTGAGACAGACACATTGGACTATGCCCTCGGCACAGTGATCACTCAGTCAGGTCACCCAGTCGCGTTTCATTCCAAGAATTTCAATGAAACTCTTAGAATGTACTTGACGTATTAGAAATAAATGTATGCCATTGTGAAAGCTCTTAATAAACGAAGACACTACATTCTTGGAAAGAAAACGATCATCCTCACTAACCATAAGCCTTTTCAATTCACTCCATCCTAGTTGAAACTATAGACAACTTGACAAATCAAGTGGATTAATTATCTGAAACAATTTCAATTGGTAATTAAGTATAAGAAAGGAAAAGCCAATGGCGCAGCCGATTGTCTCAACAGACAACCCATTACTCTACTTTCTACAGTGATGAGTATGTAGGGTTAAGACACTACAACTTGACCACAATTGTATTTGGTAGAATGAAATCTATCTTCAATTTATAGATAGCTTTAGACCGACACATTGTCTACTACTAACTACTTCCTGAATGACACCATGCTATACAAGCTTGGAAAACTTTGTGCATCGACCGGTGAGCACCGATGGAAGCTCATTTGGGACGCACACTACAACAAGACTGCAGAATATTTTGGAGTCACAAAACAACTTGTTGTCCTCTAAAAGTATATCTAATGGCCTTCACTTAAATATGACATCAACAAGTACATTTTATCGTGCGTGGTTTGTTCCATTTATAAACCACCGAATCGACGACAAGGATTGTACACACCCCTTCCAGTTCCTAGTCGACCATGGGAATATATTTATATGACTACTTGACATGATATCCTACTACCAAACATCAACATGATGCAATATTAGTAGTATCTGACATATTTTCCAAGATGGCTATAATCATACCATGCAAGAAGACTATGACAACACATCAGATTGCTCAAATATTATTTGAACATGTGTGGAAACATTATGGCCTCCCTATGACCATTATTTCTAATAAAGATGCTAGATTTGTCAGCACATTTTGGAAAAATCTCTCGTAACAGCTCAACACAAGACTTTCTTTGTCAAAAACCTTCCATCCACAGACAGACAGACAGACAAAAGTTGTAAATTGCTTAGTCGTACAATTTCTTTGAATGTACAACCACAAGCATAGTTGAACATGGGATGAAAACCTTCCATACATACAACACAATGACAATTGTGCCAAACACAATTCTATAGGAAAGAGTCCATTTGAGATCTGTTACAGATTTAAACCCTCAACGCCCATCGAATTAATCAGTTCCTCGACATAGTTGAACGACACCGACTTCAAAGGATGAGAAGTGGAGAAAGAATTGAAGTTCAGAGATCAAATCTACAACATTCAGAAGCAAGCACAGGAAATGTTTCAACGAGCTAATGCAAAAGCTAAGTCCCAACACAACAAGCATCATATTCCTCATTAATTCCATATTGGGGATCAAGTATGGTTACATCTAAAGAAGGAGTGCTTCAATGGTCCATATATAAAGATGAAACCTTTGTGATATGGTCCATACAATATCCTTAAACATATTGGAGAAAACACTTTTTAGCTTGACATTCCTGCATGCCTTGGCCTACATCTAGTTTTCAATGTAGATATACTTCAACCATACCATGAACCATTGTTGGAATGGAACGACTTGCAAACAACATAACTCAAAGACATCCAACCTCCTCTTAACATATAACATACCAACATGCCCTTGTCTTCTAGTTGTCTTTGATGGTTGAACTTATAAACTATTATAACTTCTTTTGTAACTGAACGTAATGGGTAGTCACCCAAGCATCTCAGCATCCTATATAAGCATGTACAGTAATGTAATATACATAATTCTAATTCCTCCATATTTCATGGAGAAGAAGTAATAAATTGGTTTGAATTCTTGCATATTTCCCGTGCACATACTTCTTGTTGACCTAGTGTGTTTCCTGCTTTGCTACTTCTTCTTATATGCTTCCGCCATAACAATACTTGACTCATTTAGTCGACTATTGTCCCCAGCATGCACCTGGGCATGACCTATATCATAAAACTCAAAGGTCATTCCTATTTTTCATACAGAGGAAACTTCTTCCAATATTGGCGGTGGATGTAGCAAGGATTTCTCCTTGCTACAGGGGCAGGAATGGCTTCCGTCTATAGGATGGAAGGGTAGGGTTCCTAATGGTAATGCAAGAAAAACTAAATAGAAATGAAGCAATGAACAGAAAATAAGAAAAGATATAACCCCTTTGCACAAAAGTTTATGGGTTAAAGACCTCCGAGACCCTGCATACAACAATGGAGACCTGCAAGAACATGTTATGCCATAAACCTGCAAGCAAATAGATGTTAGGAAAACTCAAATAAACAAAATAAAACAAAAATTATACCTCTTGGTGGAAATGGGCCACCATGCCCTAGCTTGGAGAAGCACCTCTCTCTTGGCAATGGGGGAGCTATGGCTCAAAGGGAAGATGGATGAGAGGGAGTGTGGGTGGCTTGAGAGGCAAATGGTCCCAAGGCATCCACTTGGGAAACATAACAGTATGCAAGGGAGGTGTGTTTTAGAGTAACCCCCCACCCCTCCTTTTATAGCTTTTTTGGGGACTTTTAGGGTTTTAAGCCCTTGGTTAGGGCTTTAGCCCCTTTTTTGGGCTTTTAGCCCCTTCCACCCTAACTTTAGCTCCCTTTAGGGTTTTATGCTCCTTTGAGGGGTTTTAGCCCCTTTTTGGAGGCTTTATCCCCTAGGAGAGTTATTTAGGCTCCTTTTTGGGGTTTTTAAGCCCTTTTACTCATTTTTAAGCCTTTTTGAGGGTGTGGGGGTCTAATGGAGTGTTACGAGGGTCGTGAATGGGTGTCCTTGGGTGGTGTAGGCCATGTAGAGCTAAGTGAGGGTAGCAGGGATTTCTCCTTGCTACAGGGGAAATAATGGCTTCCGTCTATAGGATGGAAGGGTAGGGTTTCTGATGGTAATGCAAGAAAAACTAAATAGAAATGAAGCAATGAACATAAAGGAAGAAAAGATATACCCCCTCTGCACACAAGTTTATGGGTTAAAGACCTCCGAGACCCTGCATACAACAATGGAGACCTGCTAGAACATGTTATGCCATAAACCTTCAAGCAAATAGATGTTAGGAAAACTCAAATAAACAAAATAAAACAAAAATCATACCTCTTGGTGGAAATGGGCTACCATGCCCTAGCTTGGAAGTGTGATACAAGTACAGGTCCGTAGACACTTGCATCGTAATGTCATGGCTTGTAGATTGAGGTGACTCCTAGGAAATGGCCCCGAAATTTATTTTCTAAACATGAGACGATGGTCTCATAAGGAGATAGAAGTTTGGGCCCAGAGATGTGAGAGGTGTCTCG
Organism: Pseudotsuga menziesii; assembly: GCA_001517045.1. Lineage (NCBI taxonomy): Eukaryota > Viridiplantae > Streptophyta > Pinopsida > Pinales > Pinaceae > Pseudotsuga > Pseudotsuga menziesii. Next base: position 126,362 of record LPNX010506845.1, on the reverse strand, counting down.
AACTGATTCCGAGTGACTTTGGACTAGCAACTAATGGTGCTGCCCCTGATTTTTGCTGAAAAACGTTGAAAAACAAGAAAAAGAAAATGAAGCGACTCATTGGTGATGTTAAGCGTAAAATTTCTTGAGGGAGAGCCCATTGCAGGGGTTCTCCAAGAGTTGTCCATCAGAGTCAATGAGGGTGTATGCCCCTTTTCCGAGGAAACGGTGGATGACGTATGGGCCATACCACATTGAATTGAACTTTCCTTTGCCCAATTTATTGTTGGGTTGGTCGTAGAATAGAACCATATCGCCTTTGCTGAAGGTGCAAGGGTGGACATGGGAGTCATAGTGGATCTTTGATCGTGTTTTTCTTGCTTCGATGGCTTGGAGGGCAGCTCAACGGTCTTCTATGGTTTGCTCGAGTTGGAGGAGTCGTTCTTCTAAAGGTGAAGTATCAGGGAGGAGTTCTACCACTAGGCGGAGGGATGGGATTTGGCATTCTATAGGGAGTACTGATTCAACGCCATGTACTAGGAAGAAATGAGTGAAACCGGTTGCGGTTTTTGTGGATGTGCGATAAGCCCATAGGGTGGAGAATAACATGTGATGCCAGTTGGTTTTATGATTTCCTACCATCCTTTGGAGCATTGTTTTGATGAATTTGATGACTGCTTCAACTTGGCCGTTGCCCTAGGGGTAGTAGGATGATGAGTATTGGTGTTCGAACTTCAACATGGTTGACAATTCAGCCCATACAGTGTCTTGAAAGTGTGCTCCATGGTCTGAGACTAATTGTTTAGGAACACCAAATCATGAAATGACATGGTTAAAGAAGAAGCGTGTTGCGGTTTCAGCTTTGCAATCAAATGTGGGCATGGCCTTGGCCCACTTGGTAAAGTAATTGGATGCTATAATGATGTATTTATGACCATTCACCGAGACTGGGGTGATTGTCATGAAGTCGATTGCCATTACAGAAGGGCCCGACTGTGAATATGGGGTGTAATGGTGCAGGGGGTTTCTTGCCTTTGGGGCAAAGAGTTGACAACTGTGGCAATGCTTGACTGCCTCTATGCAATCAGAAAAGATGGAGGGCCAGAAATAGCCGACACGTAGAATCTTCTGGGCAGTTTCTAGGCCTGAAAGATGGCCACCGCAGGCTCCACAATGATAGTCGTTGAGGATAGTCTCGGCCTCGTCACTGGTGAGGCAACGATATAGGATGGTATCAATACCTCGATGATACAAAACATCTCCAATCAGTAAGTGGCGAATGGATTGATGTCGGATGCGTCGCCTATCCTCACAGTTTAAGTGTGCTGCGAACTTTTGTGTTCATAAATAAAGAAGGATGTCCCCATACCATGGGTCATCCGTGGATATGATGAATAGGAAATCATCAGGGAGATAATCCTTGGGGGGTGATGATGCAATTAATGAGGGAAGATCCTCATGAGGGTGGCCAGCGCGAGTGCCTTTGTGCTTTTTGGGGATACGAACTCTAAGTCGAATTCTTGGAGGATGACTACCCACTTGGCTGCTCGACCTTGTAGAAGGCGGTGGCTTAAGAGGTACTGCATTGGGTTTGAATACACCACTACACATGTATGGTTCGAGATGATGTAGTGGCGCAACTTCTGGGCTGAGAAGACGACGACAAGGGCCAACTTCTTCTCTGGTGAATATCGCAGTGGGGTCTTGTTATCTTCTCACTGATGTAGTAAATCACGTGCTCATGGAGAGCATCATATTCTTGGACCAAGACTCTGCAATGGCGTTGTCCGAGGCCGACACATAGAGAATGAAGTCCCAGGTGAAATATGGTGCTGAAAGTAATGGTGCAGAAGCCAAGGCTTTTTTGAGTGCATCAAATGATTCTTGCACTTGCTGATCCCGAACAAAGGGGATTTTTGTGCGGAGCAGGCAAATGAATCCGTAAGCTTTTGTTGCGTAGTTTGGTACAAATCGGTGAAGGAAGTTGGCCTTTCCTTGGAGGCTCTGTAGTTGGTGCCGAGTTTTTGGGGAAGGAAGATCAAGGATAGCCTGAACTTTTAGGGGATATACCGTTGTCCCTTTGTGAGATATGATGAATCCCAGTAGATGGCTTGCTGGGACACAAAAAATGCACTTGAGGGGATTGAGGTGAATTTTGTACTTGTGGCAACGTAAAAAGACTTACCACAAGTCGTCTATATGTTGTGCTTGTTTTGGTGATCGAGCGGTAAGGTCATCCAGGTAGACCAAGATGATGTGAATTAAATCGTGGAAACAATATGTCATGGCACTCTGGAAGGTGGCTCCATCATTTTTCAGGCCAAAGGGCATGACTTGATAAGCGAATGTGCACCATGGGGTTATGAATGCCGTCTTATAACGGTCTTCCTTCTAGATTTAGATTTGGTTATATCCGGAAAAACAATCCATGAAGGAAAATACTTCATGTCTGACGCATGAATCGATGATCTGATCGATGAAGGGTGTGGGGAAGTTTTCTTTGGGACATGCCCCATTGAGGTCGTGGAAATCTGTGCAAACGTGAATGGTACCTTATTTTTTATTCATGGGAACAGGATTAGAAACCCAAGTGGTGTACGCAATGGGGTAGATGAAGCCGACAGTGCGCAACTTCTGTATCTCGGCTTTCACCATGGCCACTTTGGAAGGGTGGATGGGCCATTGCTTTTGGTGTATGGGAGCCACATCAGGTCATGTGTTGATGTGGTGTTCCATGATGGATGGATCTAGGCCAGGAATTTTGGTGTAAGACCAGATGAAGATGTCACCAAATTCTTGGAAGAGAGCTTTGTAGGCATTGACCTCTTCCAGGGAGCAGGATGCCCCCAGCATGATTTATTCAACAATCTCAGAATTGGTTGAAATGTCGATTTTAATGGTTGGCAAAATGTTTGCCATATTCCCTTCTTCGAATGCATCTGGTGTTGGGATGGGGTTCTTGAACTAGTCGACCTTCCCATGGATGAAATATTTGGTCTCCATGGAAAACTGGTCAGACTGTGACACAAGTTCTTGGGGAGGAAGAACGAGCGATGATGCATGTTGTCCCATGGGTATTCCAGGGTGGTCAGAGCTTCAAGTATCTCCTCATCATTGCTGAAGCAACAAAGAGACAGGTCTGATGGACTGTCGTTGGAGGTGGAGATAAGCGGGTCAGTTGAATTGGACATCATGTAAATGGACATGGTGTCTGAAGAAGGTGGTGGGGGGTGGAATTCTTCAATCAAGGTGATTTCAGACTCAAGGGAATGTTGACGGAGGTTAGCTAGATCCATTCAAAATTTGGGAAGGTCCTGACAATGGTCAGAGTAATGTCCATACAAAATGCAAAGGGTGCAAGCATGGTTTGTTCTTAATGCCTTGTTCTTGACTATTGGTGTAGTTGGGAGTTCAACCACGGGGATGTTTTCATTTGTATCCATGGCATCTAAATGCGCATGGATCATGGGGATTTCAGGGCAATTCTAAGTTGGGTGGCCCTGTTGCTTGCAGACGGTGCAAGGTGGGACTTGTCGTGGCTCTGCGGTGGCTTTGGCATTCTTGCCCCTAACTCTTTTGGGTTGGGGCAGTGCAGGTATGGGTGCAAAGGTTGGCTTTTGCAGACCGAGTGGAGGGGGAGACTCGACCGCGATGGGTTCCACCAGGGTTAAAACAACCTGGGGCATTGCTGGTTGAGTTGGTGGATCAAGATACATTACCGAGATTCCCAATGTAAATTTGGGTAGGCTTAAGGTGGCTATTACTGGCTTGCTCATGACACCAGGCAGGGGCAAGAGGAAGGGAATCTTATGGATTGGAGATGAGCCCAGATAACTCCCTGACGGTTGCATGTGGGGATGCGGTTGTGGTTGCGACTACGCAAAATGATGCTGCTGCGGGTGATGTTGCAATTGCTGGTTGTGTTGCGGCTGCGGACGATGTTGTGTTTGTGGTTGGGGCTATGGCTGTGGTTGTTGTTTGGGTGCAGCGGTGCTAGATGAGACCATGTGCAAGTCCGCAGTCTCATTTTGTGTCATAGGTGGTGAAACGGAGGGGAAAAGAGTCGTCATGGTGGGATCGACAAACAACCCAGGGCCCACATTCAACAATGGGTAGGATGGTGTGTTGTCAACCATGGTGTTGATTGCAGGGACGACATTGGCGTGTCTAGTCGTCTCGTGTGGGTCAATGGTGGTGATGGTAGGGATAACATTGGTGGGTGCCATTAAACCTTGTGGATCATGATAAGTGAGCTGATCAACCATCACAATATTCCCTTCATGGGGGAACATCATGAGATGGAAGACAGTTGATGCGACCGCTCTCATGGCATACATATAAATTCTCCCGAGGAGAAGGTTATAGTCTAGTTGAGCGTTGACAACTTCTATGTCAATCAGCACTGTCTTCCCAGCTAATGTAATGGGGACATGAGGGAGGATTCCTTGGGCTTTAGTGGGATGTCCATCATAAGCTCACAGAGTTATGGAGGATGGTTGTAGAATTGGTGATTTGAGTTTCTACCAAACCAGGGTGGACATAACGCACGTGGATTACCCCTCATCCACTATGCACCGGTGCACAACCAAATTCCGGATGGACACTGGGATTTGAAAGGCGATGGTCGATGGCATGTGTGGTTCTCCATTCTCCGTGTCGAATGTGATCAACTTGGAGTTGGAGGGGTCTACTGCCCCAAGGGCGGCTAGTAAGGCTTTCCGCTGTGTTGGGTATGTTTTAAGTACCTCAAGAGTGGACATGGTGGTTGGCGTTTGGGCCAAATCATCCATAATGCTATAGCTGACTGCAGCGCTAGCTGTGGTGTTATTGGAAATTATGCGTACGGGAGGGCACGAGAATGGGGGTAATTGAAGAGGTAGGCTGACTATTTTGGACGTTGAGGCTATTGATGTGTCAGCGGGTTCGATGGTGGTACCATACTAATTTCATCTAGTTTGCATGTTGACCTCTTTAGTCGTCATGGCTAGCAGGTGGCGAACACCTATTTTGACCGTGGGAGGTGCCCTTGGAGCATTGGGATTTGGTTGGGGAGGGGGTGTGGTTGCCACCAATCCTTGGACTGGTAGTGGGTTTTGAGCTCCATAAGAGGAGGTCCTTATGGTGCTGGGTTTGGTTGGGCTTGATTTGCAGCGTTTCCAGGCTGTTTAACTTCATTCTGAATGGCCTTCTTAGCTCGACCCATGAGGGGATACTTGAATGTGTAGTTCCCATAAATATCACATAGTGTGCATGGTTGTTTTGTGTGCAACGGGGCGTTGCGCCTTGGTAAATTTTTTCATGGGGGGTTTTGGGTGGGTTGGTTTACTGCGACATTGTTGGGAGGGTTTGGTTCTTGACCGCGTCCCTGTGGTTGGTTATTGGCTTAGTTCTAGGGTCGATTATTCCTAGCTTTCCCTTGTTGGTTGTTGGGGGTAGGCTGGTTGGGATGGTTTTGTTGTGCGAACACTTGTCCCAACAAAGCGGGTGGAGCGGGGGCAGGGGCTTGAACTATTTGCACTGGTGGTGCATAGTAGATTTGTGGGGGTGGCAGTGCCACAAATGTGGGCATTTGCCTCGCATACTACGATGTTGGCAAAGCCATGGCCTGAGCTTGTTGCGGTGGCGCAGGCTGTGCATAGGAAGTTGTTGGTCTGGACTGGGACATCATTCTGACATAGTCCGGAGTTTGGTTTTGGTAAGAAACACTAGCAGTGTTGCTTGGTTGTGGTGTAACGACAGGTGGTGTCAGATGATGCTATGGCTATTGGGAGACTGAGCCTATGATGTCTTCCACCGCAAGAGATGCCCGCGGTGTGTCATGGTAGGAGGTTCCTGCACGGGGAGCGTCTGGGATGACCGTGTACAGGTATCCAGAATGAGCATAGATAGGGTCAAACTGTTGAGCTTTCAGTATGGCCTCTTCTTTGGATTGGGTAATTTCATATGCGACGTCCTTTGCTATGGGTGGGAGCAAGGTATTAAGGAACCAATCCAAGAAGATCCTGTCGTCAAGTTGGATTGTACATAGGCTACGACATCACCGCCACTCATGGATATGGTCAGTTTTATGAGTGGTAGTGTTTTGACGGCAGGATAGGAGGATCTCCACCTCCTCATCATATCTGACAGGGAGTTGAAAATACTGTAGGAACATGAAAGCTAAGGAGTTGAAGTCTGGGCATTTAGCCTGTGGTAGCTTAATGTACCATTTGGCCGCGACACCTGTAAGGGTGCATTGGAATAGCCTCAACCTGATGGAATTGTCTACGATGCTATTGGATGAGCACCATAGATGGAATGTCATAATGTGGTTTTGGGGACATTCCCTTGCCTTGCCTTCAAACTTGGGGATGTCTGATGGCAGCTTAGTTGGAATTGGAGGCCAAAAATCTTGATGGCAAATGGGGTCATTTGTTAATTGATCCAAATCAGGCAAGTTAAGACGAGCCATGAAAGGTATATTTGACCCTAGGTTGATATGAGATGGGGCAGCGATGGTGGTCGGGTTTTCAGGTGCGTAATGCATCTGCACGGTTGGGGGTACTTATGGTGGCACTATTGTGGATGGGCCAATGCCCCCAAGTGTGGTGGGAGGGATCGTGTGGGTGGAAGGGACATTGCCCCCATGTATGACAGTAGGGGCAATGTAAGTGGACGATCCATTGCCCCCCTATGTGGCAGGAGGGGCAGTGTGTGTGGAGGGGCCACTTCCCCCGTGTGTTGCAAGTGGGCCAACTTGGATGGTCACTATAGGTGGTGGCAGCTGACTGATGACAGTTTGCATGACTGTTCTTGGGCCACCTGCAGGGTTATTGGTGACAGGTTGTGGTGTGGACATGGGTCCACTTGCTATGGAGATGCCAAAAAATGGATTCAGGTTGGAACCAACCACGGGGCTTGATGGTGCAGTATGGAGGTCTGGTTCAGACTGATATGGGTTTGAATCTGAATCAGAGGCTGTGTGGCCTTTTGATGGTGTGGGAGATCACCGAGAATGGTTTCGACGGTGTCGATTGAGTGTTCCAAATTCTGGTGGTTCGCCTCTTAGGCGTGAGGAAGAGCGTGAGGGATCAATTGTGTTAGATGTTTACCAAACTGATGGGAATGATGTTTGGACCCCGGTTTCAATGGATTCCTATTAGCTATAGGTGGTCACTTGGCCACCAAGACTGCTACAAGACAACGCTTGGATTTTTCCTCATGGGCGTTTCTACTCAATCGGTGGGGGTTGTTGCCCATTTTGCTTGGAAATTCCTTTCAGCGGCTAGCTACTTTGGGGTTCCTGTGGTACTCCTCATAATGAGTTTCTGGGAAGAGCCCAAGTACTTCCCACGGTTGAAGCAGTGAGGGACTTATGTCCTCAAAGACTGCAGATTTGTTTGAACTTAGTGTAAATTGATAAATTTAAAGGCTCTCTCAACGTCATGAACTGAGTTGGGTTGATTACTTGGTATGGTGTATTTGTTTGTCTGTATTTCTAGTATTTGGTAGCTGCAAATGTTTTATGACTTCATCATATTGTGGTAGAGTTCATGTCATTATGTATGCAAGCATTGAATAATCAGAAATTTGTAAACATATACAGTTTTTAACCCTGAATGTTGATGGCCTAACTAGATGAATAACTCACATTGATATTCCTCTTCAACCAAGAGAAGGTGTTGGGCTCTCAACAAAATGGGACTAATCCCATTCGTAGATCCACAGGTCACCTCCCGGATGCAAGGTTTGTCAACAGGGAGGACGCTTAGCGCCGTGAGAAGCCCTCCTTCTCTACCCCCTCTACCTTCCAGGTCATCTGGTTTTAATGGTTTAGAACAATATTCAATCGAGGGCCTAGGTCTATATGAGCTTTCCCTTCGTCGTATCCTAGAATACCTCGAAGGGTGATGACTGGGTAGAGGAGGAAGGGTAAGCAAGACAAATAGTTTTAGGTTGATTTTAGTTAAGTTGCATTCATTTAATTAAGCCATTAAAATTTACTTTGAATTTACACTTTGTTATGTAAATGAAATTGCAAAAAAATGAAATAGAAACAGAAATGAAATGGTTCAGATGGACAGAGGCGGCTGAGCCACACTGACAGTCCCGATAAAAGCAAACAGTGAAGCCCAAAAATGGGTCGCGCACCTGTAAAAGTCCCATTTTTGTGAAGTGTATTCTGATCAAGCCGTGAGGAATTACCTCAAACGGTTGAAAACCCACTTTAGAAATGGGCCCTTTTACCCTTCATCATGGGCATATTTGCAAATGGCTCAACTGTTTGGGCAGAAAAATGAGCCCAAACACAGGTGAATTTTGAGAAATTCGGCTCAGCCGTTTTTGTACAGTTGAGTGATTTGCAAATCATAGAATGACCAATAGTAACTGGTACTGTGGAAAAATGGGCTTGGATTGGCCTTGAGGAGGCTCAAAAATAACTAGAAATGTAAATAAACAAGAATCTAAGCTAGATTTAACAAAAAACTAAACTAGGGCAAAAAACAGAACTAAAAACTAAAACTTTGAAAAATAAACCCAGGGATCTTGTGGGATCGACCTGGTATGGCACCAGTTCTGTAGCAGGGATTTGTCCTTGCTACAAGGGTAGGAATGGATTCTGTCTATAGGATGGAAGGGTAGGGTTCCTGATGGTAATGCAAGAAAAGCTAAACATAAATGAAGCAAAGAACAGAAAAGAGGAAAATATATAACCCCTCTGCACACAAGGTTATGGGTTAAAGACCTCCGAGACCCTGCATACAACAATGGAGACCTGTAATAACATGTTATGCCATAAACATGCAAGTAAATAGATGTTAGGAAAACTCAAATAAACAAAATAAACAAAAATTATACCTCTTGGTGGAAATGGGCCACCATGCCCTAGCTTGGAGAAGCACCTCTCTCTTGGCAATGGGGGAGCTATGGCTCAAAGGGAAGATGGATGAGAGGGAGTGTGGGTGGCTTGAGAGGCAAATGGTCTCAAGGCATCCACTTGGGGAGCATAACAATATGCAAGGGAGGTGTGTTTTAGAGTGACCCCTACCCCTCCTTTTATAGATTTTTTGGGGACTTTTAGGGTTTTAAGCCCTTGGTTAGGGCTTTAGCCCCTTTTTTGGGATTTTAGCCCCTTCTGCCCTAAATTTAGCTCCTTTTAGGGTTTTAGGATTCTTTGAGGGGTTTTAGCCCGTTTTTGGAGGCTTTAGCCCCTAGGAGAGTTATTTAGGCTCCTTTTTGGGGTTTTTAAGCCCTTTTACTCATTTTTAAGCCTTTTTGAGGGTGTGGGGGTCTGATGGGGTGTTACGAGGGTAGTGAATGGGTGTCCTTGGGTGGTGTAGGCCATGTAGAGCTGACTGAGAGATTTTTTGGGTTAACAGTGGCTTCCTCTATCAAAAGAAGTGACTTCACAAACAACATGTTCTTCATAGATTCACTTGTAAATAGAGGCAATTTATACCACTAATTGTTCACACTTTGATTATAATCATTTGTTGTGCTTTTGATCCATTAGCAACTCCACTCATGAATATATTTAATAATATTAATCAATATTAGAAATACACAAAAATTTAATTGATAACACAATTTAACTCCCATTTCAAGACGCTCTTAGTATTCCCTATAGGACTTTCCAAAACTTGCAGCTGATTATAATGGGAACATACAACCAACAAGTCTTGAAGCCCACATGGTTTCTCTGAGAAAAATACTTAGCAGTCAATTACATTGAAGCAAAGGCCATTATACATAAAACAAATATGTTGATAAATTAAAATATAAAAACACTTTACATTCCCAATTCTTCTTCACACATTATTGTAGCCTCATTTACATTCTCCCCCCCCATCTGGGATGTAGGCTCATGGTTATAACAAAGGAAGTTGAATCTTCCCATTTTCAAACCCTAACTTACTTCCTAAATTATATGACTCAAATCCTCTATCCCTATAACCAAGTCTAATAAAAAAACTCAATTTTAACTTAATCAACAATTCATTACCAACCTGATAACTCATAACATGACACATTAATGCTTCATAACCTTCTAGTCCTAGAGTATGGATATTTACATATTTTTTACAAATAATTCAACCAAATACAAGACCTTATGGTCTATCCAACTTGAAAATTTTATGAGAGAGAGATTCTCTCGCATAAGACTCTCGAGGTAGAAAGAAAACCATGACCTCCTCATCATGTTCCTTCAATCCTCATATTTCCTGGATCCCTAACTTTGTATTGTAGTTGTTCACTTGTTTTGTTGATGTTGGAAAACGTTGTAATTGATGTCAAACATGGGGCCATTGATGTCAAATGGGTGAAAATATATGTAGTGTAAAGGTGGTAATGATGACATGGTTTTAGTAGAGATACATTGTTTGGGAATGTTTAATGAAGCCTTGAATCCCCTAAATAAGAACCTAAGGAATCCCTTGATCATAAATGTATAAAAACCCAAAGATATCCCATTATGGTGTAACGTTTGTGCATGGACCTCACGGGAAGACAATTTGAGTTATACATAAGTGGTACAAATCCCCTATAGAATCCCCTGATGATCATGATGATATGGAGTGTAAAGGAGTCCCTAAAGTGTGATAAAAAAGTGTGAAGAAATTCCTAAATAAATTATGTTGTGTCACATGACCATGAGGATGGGTCACATGACCATTATGGTGGGTCACATGACCATGATGATAAGACGTGTAAGAAAGTTCATAAAGGTATTCCTAAGCAATTTCAGTAAGAAATGTGAACAAATTCCTAAAATAGTGGTGTTGGCTCCACATGACCATGTGGGTGGGGTCACATAACTCATGTTAGAGAAGGCCCTAGAGAGCCCCTAAGGTTGGTGCAAAGCACATTGGGATGAAGTGTGAAATATATCCCAAAATAATGACGATGGGTCCACATAACCCCGATAGTAGTGGTTTTGGACCTACATGACCAAAAGGATTGGTCCATATGACCATTAGAATTATCCCCTAAAGTAATAATGATTGGTCCACAAGGCAATGTTGAAATAAAAGGTGAAGAAACCCATAAACAATGGTGTTTGTTCCACTTTCCCATGAGTTTGGGGTAACATGACCCATGGTGGAAGTCCCTAAAGAGTCCCCAAATTTCGTTCGATTCAAGTTGGTGTGAAGCTTGAAGTGCCCCCAAAATAATATGCTTGGTCCGCATTACCCTGAAAGTTCTGGTACTTTGGACCATTAGACCACATGAAGTAGCAAGGATCCCCACAAGAAATAATGGCATATCCACCAAGTATGATGATTTGGTCAAGTACTAGGGCCACCATTGGAGAATATATGGAGTGATATTGAATTTTTGGGATGAGGTTTCATGATTGACTCTTGAGGTAGGGTAATAACCCTTGAAGACCCCCTTAAAATATGAATATCCACAAAGTAAGGACCAGTTTAAGGAGACACTAAAAGAAGATACTAAATCATGATGAAGTGTATAAATAGAAGGCCAAAAATTTCATTTCATCGTCAATCAAGTCTCTCTATATATTGCGCATATTTGGAGAAAAGTGTGAAACGTTTTGGAGGAGCAATTTTTGGGCATATTTGAGGATTGAGGAGGTTCACAAAAAATGGAATAACTTTCTCATATGGTATTGGAATCACAAAATTCTTGTATCGTTTGAAAGTTAGTTGCGAGGACTATGTGATGAATCTATTTATATACTATTTTGGTTTCTATATTGTCTCTTCATATTGTTATATTGGAAAATGTATGGTCCATGCTTGTGGGTTTCTCTTGTGATGGAACATGTATTTCATGTATAGATTTCATCTTGGATCTTGGTATGTGACCCTCTCTCTTGGTATATCTCTTTGAAGTCATTTTATATGTTATGGGGGATATGATGATGGTCATATTGACATATATATGGTATGGTTATTATACATGGGTCTGTCTTATGATGGGCATGCCTCTCATGGACTAGGGCCGATCTAGTTGTCTTGAAAAGGTAAGAAGTGTGTACATGTTCTTATGCTTATCTCATGGCATACTTGATGGTGATATGGACATAGATGTTGGTGCATAATTTGTGACTATCATGGCATAGATCTTGATGATTTGTTTGTATAGATCATGGTGATTATCTGGACATATTGTATGATGGTCTTGGCATAAATAATAGTGATTATCGTGGCATAGCCCATGGTTATGTTGTTACATATGGATCATCTATTGGAATGTTCAATGTTTTGGAAATGTCTATGATGTAAAATTTGATGATCCAAATGAAATAGACAAATGATTATTTCCAGGTTTATATTTAAGGCATGTACACGTTGATATAGTGTGACATATGTTGAGATAATGTGACAATGATTGTGGTATTGTGACATTGGCAGTGACATTGTGACATTGGCAACGGCATTGTGACAGAGGTAGTGATTGTGGCATTGAGATAGAGATACAATGATTGTGACAGAGATAATTATATAGGTACAGAGACAAAGATGCAGGTATAGGTTAATAGGGACAGTGATACAGGAACAAGGATAGTAATACATTAACAAGGACAATGATATAGTTGTAGGGACAAAGATACATGTACAAGTTTTCAGAGATAGTTATATAATGATCATTACATATTGTTTCTTCTATTCATATCAGGGCATCAGGACGGGGAAATGATAGGAGATTGTAGTCTACTTTAGGTTGGTGCCTGAGAATTGTGAGTTGGTTCTCAATGAGGATTTGAGTCCTCTCTACAAGTTGGATCTCTTGACCTTAGGTTTTGTAGCCTCCTTTCATTTGGAGCTGATAAGATAGGGGGTTGGAGCCTCCTTCTAGTCAGTGGTAAATCAGGGAGTAGGAGATTCCTTAAAGTTGGTGCCCATAAATCAGGAGGTTTGTGCCTCCTTCTAGTTCATGTTGAAGAATATTGGAAGATGGTGCTTTCTATGAATGTAATATTGACATGATATAAGAAAAAACATTTTGTGGTTTTCACCCATTTGGGTTTCCACATTAAATCTCTTGTGTATTGTGTATGGTTTATGTGATGGTAAATGACATTGTTAATGGTTAGTGTTTACATGATATAACTAATGTTTGAAATGGTAACAAGTGCTAAATAGTGTTTCACCCTCCTCAGTATTTCCAATAATTGGTATTAGAGCGGGTTCATTCAAGTACAATATAACAACTGGAAGGAAGGTCCCTGGATATCATGGATGAACATGAAAGTATTTGCTATGCAGATGGGGTTCCTCTATCTTATGGATCAAATTTTAATCTTTGGATTATAAAGATGAGACTCTATTTACATGGACAATATTTGAGTCTCTAGAAATCTGTTGTGAATGGTTACACTCCTCTAAAAAAACCACAAAAAATAACATCCAAGAAGTATTTAAGGAGGAATAATGCAATGGTAATGGATATCATCTTGCATGGATTATCTGATCCTGTGAAATACAAAGTTGGAAAGAGTACATCAGCTAAAGAACTCTGGAAAAAGATACAAAACTTCTACACAAAGGTATATCTCCATCAGGAACATGAAGACAATAAATAATGAAAGGTCAAATACAAAAAATGAAGAACATCTCGAATAAGATGGTGAAATTTCTAAAATTTATGCTGCTAAAGATAAAGAAGATTCATAAATTGAAGGGGTTGTAGATATTGAAGCATAACTAATTAGTACTCTAGATTAGTTGAAGGAAGAAATAAATAAGAACAAGATTATAAAGGAACAAATGAATAAGTATCAACAAGAGAATACAATGCTAGCAAGTCAACTAAAAGAGGAGGAAGCATGAAAAAGAAAGGAAAATTTGTGTCAAGAACAAGAAGGTGAAATTGGATCCTTAAAGAAAGAATTTGAAACGTCAAGTTTGGAATAAATGGAAACTGAAGTGGAACTATCAAATATTAGAGAGGAGAACCAATTACTAAAAGGTCTATTGAAAAAATCTCAAGTGGATGATCATAATTCAAAAGGATAGATGGCTGATAGTATTGAAGAAACTAAGCATACCATCTTTGGTTTAAGAAGTCAGATATAAGAGGCCAAGAAAATTGAAGCAGATATAACAAGTCAAATTCAAGAGAAGAAAGAGATTTGTAAAAGGAAATAAATTGAGATCCTTTCACTAAAAGGGGATTTGGACAAGGCAATTTTCCAATTGAAAACAAATTCAAGGTCTGAAAAGAGCATTGATGAAAGTGAAAGATACAAGATACCAAATAAGGAAAGTGAAGAAAAGGCTAAGAGTTATGTAGATACTTTAATAATATCCCACTGAGGAAAATACTACAAAGGAAGAAGTCAAGGTTCAAGGAAGAATGGCTACACATATGTTACATCACAAAGAAGATATTGTTCTCCCATATACCAAAGTTTCTTTTATGGTTATTGTTTTTTATGTAAGAATTTTGGACATAGGGATAGATATTGCAAAGATTATGTACAGAAGTCTCAGGAAAGAAATGGAGGTGTCCACATGAAATACTATGTTGAATGTTACAATTGCCACAATTATGGACACATGACAAGATATTGTAGAAGTACAATGAACCACAATGTTGAATGCTACAAGTGAAAAAACTATGGACACATAGATCATGATTGTAGAAGCGTGATAAGTTATGTAAACTAGAATAAATATGTTAAATATAATAAATTATGGAAGAAGAAGACATAAGCATAGAAGGAAGAAGCTTGTGGATTGGTCCTCCATATAAATGATGAAAATTCACAACTCAAGATAAGAAACCAAAGAAATTCTCTTATCTTAAAGATGGGAAGTATATTAAATGAAAGTAGAAAATGTCCCAAGATAGAAGATAGAAAGGAATTGGTAATACATGCTAAAGAAGTGAAGGAAAAACAAATAAATATAGAAGACTCAAAGGACACACCTACAACAATTGCAGAGTCGAGTAATAATGACATATCAATAAGAAAAAAAAAGGTGTCAAGATTACCGATGATGATCCTATAGAAGAGAAGTACCTATTGTTCTAAATAGTTTGGCATAAAGGCTCCGAGTATTATCGATAATGTTGAGGGGAATCCTAAATATCCGTGAAAGGAAGGTCGATGAAAAGTTAGCAAAGCAATGGTTTGGTAAATTATTCAGGAACACGAGGGGAGCTACTTCATAAATTTTCAAGAAATGGCCAAGTCTAAGGGGGAGTCAACATAATCAATGTGGAAGAATTATCAACAAAGAAATATGTTTTCAGAAGGCATTCATAGTCAAGTAAACCTATCTTTTGCAAGGGAGAAAATTATCAACAAAACAAAGTCATAGAAGAGAAGCATATTGCACGGCGAGCCAACATAATTTTTGGGGGAGTAGGCGAACAAAGTTGCTTAACCCATTTTGTAATTTATGTCAAAGGGGGAGAGAGATTTGAATTTGTTGTTATGAATGACAAAGGGGGATATTGCTGGAAAATGTTTTCATTGATATCAAACATGGTGTCATTGATATCAAAAGGGTAAAAATATATGTGGTGTCATGGTATTAATGATGATGTGGTTGTAGTAGAGATATATTGTTTGGGAATGTATAATGAAGCCTTTAATCCCCTAAAGAAGAACCTAAGGAATCCCTTTATTACATGTGTATATAAACACAAAGCGCCCCCTTATGGATTATCGGTTGTGCATGACCCTCATGAGAAGACAATTTGAGTTATACATAAGTGGCACAAATCCCCTAGAGATTCCCATAATGATCATGATGATGTGGAGTGAAAAAAAGAGTCCCTAAAGTGTCCTAAAGAAGGGTGGATAATTTACTAAATAAATGATGTTGGGTCACATGACCATGATGATGGGTCACATGACCATTATGGTGGGTCACATGACCATGATGATAAGAAGCGTAAGAAAATTTTTAAATTTGTTCATAAGCAATGTCAGTAAGAAACATTACTAAATTCCTAAAATAGTGGTGTTGGGACCACATGACCACGTGGGTGGGGTCACATAACCCATGTTGGATGAGGACCTAGAGATAACCTAATGTTGGTACAAAGCATATTGGGTTGAAGTGTGAAAGATATCCCAAAGTCATGACGATGGGTCCACAAAACCACGAAAGTAGTGGTGTTGGGTCTACATGATCATAAGGGTTGGTTCATATTACCATGAGAAGTATCCCGCGAAGTACTAAGGATTGGTCCACAAAGAAATGTTGAAATAAAAGGTCAAGAAACACATAAACAATGGTGTTTGTTCCACTTTCCCATGAGTTTGGGGCTACATGACCCATGGTGGAGAAGGCCCTAAAGAGTCCCCAAAGTTGGTATGAAGCAATTTGGTGTGAATCTTGAAGTACCCCGAAAATAATAATGCTGGGTCCACATGACCCCGAAACTTGTGACACTTTGTCCCATTATACCACATGAAGTGGTAAGAATCCCCACAAGAAATAATGGCATATAAACCAAGTATGATGATGTGGTTAAGTCATAGGGCCCCATTTGGAGAATATATGGAGTGATATTGAAGTATTGGTATTAATTGTCATGATGGACTCTTGAGGTAGGGAACTAACCCTTGAAGACCCCCTTAAAATATGGATATGTACAAATTAAGGATGAGTTTAAAGAGACAGTAAAAGAAGATACTAGATCATGATGAAGTGTATAGATAGAAGGCCAAAAATTTCAACCCATAATCAATAAAGTCTCTCTTTATATTGAACATATTTGGAGAAAAAGTGAAAAACGTTTTGGATGAGCAATTTCTAGGCATCTTTGAGGATTTAGGAGATTCACGAAAAATGGCATAACTTTCTCATACGGTAAGTTACAAAATTCTTGGCTCATCAAAAAAATGGTTTTGAAGGCTATGTGATGAATCTATATAAATACTCTCTTGGTTTCTATATTGTCTCTTCATATTGTAATATAGGCAAAGGTATGGTTCATGCTTGTGGGTTTCTCTTGTGATGACACATGTCTTTTATGGATAGGGCTCATCTTGGATCTTGGTGTGTGAGCCTCTCTCTTGGTATATCTCTTTGAAGTCATTATATATGTTATGGGGGATATTATTATGGTTATATTGATATATATATATGGTATGGTT